>JAZKJV010008141.1:0-347463 GCA_037367405.1 Ottelia alismoides | reverse complement strand
TAGAGCTTCCAGCACTTAGTAGACCCCCACAGGAACGTCGGACACCTTTTTAGAGTGAAAAGGAGCACCAAGAGGGTAGATATCGTTGGGGGAACTTCACGTCGGCGCAGTTCTTACTCGTTCGTTGACCTGCCCTCGATGCCATTAGATTTTGAAGGTGCCCCAGATTGTACGACTCCCGTTGGATCAAGCGCCACCACCATCGTCCTATCATTAGGCCTGATCTAATCCCTATCGGGATTGAAGCGTCATCGTGCATTTTGGAGCTGCCACATGTCAAGTTGCTCGATAACCACCGTTCAATCGCGCCGCTGCTGGGGTATTTTGCATTTAACCCCATCATTTTTTGTACTTTATTATCAAGTCCATAAACTTTCCTAGGCCCTTATTCTATTTTTGTAATAATTTCGAATTACCCTCTAAACTATTGCTTATCTGCTCTTAGGTCCTCGGACACGTCACCTCATGTGCTTGTATGCGTGAGGTGCATGGTAATTTTGTAGAGGACCCCTCAAGGGTTTGGGTATTTATTTTAAGTCATGAAACTTTCCATTCAGTTTAATATTTTGTGTATATTTTATGGTTTGGCCCCCTCATTCTTGGTATTTGCGTCTATGTCCCTAGTCACGTCACCTCGTGTGCTTGTGCGCATGAGGTGCGTGGCTATTTTGCAAGGGATCCCTCGTGAGTCTCAGATTTTGTAGAAGGTCCTGTAACTTTTTGTAGGCATTAAAAATATTTTTTAAATTTGCAGTTTGACCTTGGACTTTTCTCTATTTACATTAAAACACCTACAGGTATTGCATTTTCTCTTTGTTATCTCTATTTATTTTAAATAGCAACTTAACTCAAAAAAATATCAAAAAATATACTTGGCTTCCTGATTGCATGCATTTATGCACATAATTTTGTTTGGCAGTTTGAAGCTTTTCAATATCAATTAAAATAAAAAACATCTATTTTTGTCTTTATCTAGAATAGAAAATACAAAAAAATATAAAATATTTTCTAAAAATTCCAAAAAAATATATTTTATATTTAATTACTTACTTTACAACTCTAGATAAAAAATCTCTAAAAATTATAAAAGAAAACTTAAAAAATTGAAAAAACTAAACTTCATAAAACACATAAAATTCCAAAAAGTGCCAAAAAATCTATTTTATGTTTTATATTTTTTCTATATTATTATCTTTATATAAAAATTAATTTAGAGAATTTTTGCTATTGTTTTATATTTTTCATATCCATTTTAATTTCGGTATTTATTTTATCCCTATTTTTGGGTATTTTTAACTTTAAAATCTATAAAAATTAGTGAAATCACAAAAAGAGTAAAAAAATTTATCTAAAATCCTAAAGGATTTTATTCTCTTTATTGTGAGTATTTTTGTTAATTTTTATATCAACCCTAGCATATATTGTACATATGTCCTATATAGCTTTATATCTATATTAAAAAATATAAAAAGAAAATACAAAATCAGAAAATTAAAAAATCAAAATAAGAAATATAAAATCAAAAAGAAAAAGAATATAATATAAAATTAAAACTCGCAAAAAGAGTATATTAGACAAATACATTGTAGTCACACTTTTGTGCATTTTTTGCTCGATCTATCCTGCTTGTTCCCTGTATTCAACACTCTACACACTTACACCTATACACATCATTGTTGTAGAGTTATAATAAATTTTAACTCCGCACTTGCTTTTAATTATTTGAACATCATTGCGGGATAATTGTTCTTTGAAGTTGGGTTTCTTGCAGGTCGTCACAGCGACTGCGTCTCTGTCTTGTGTGAGACGTATTTTAGACCCGTGAAAAATCCTCTTCAATAGCGGGCTACGCTGCCTTGCTTCCCGCCCCCATCCATCGTGACCTAGGTCCTGCGAAGAAGGCATGCATTTATTATTATTTTATTTGTACAATCTGCATGATTTTCCCAATAAGTTTCTTTAAGTACAAACAAGTCCATGTGCATATTTTATATTAACAGTTTTAATTCCTAATTTGCATGGACACCCTTATATTTTCATGTTAATTTGTACATCCATATTGCATTATTTATTTTAATGAAAATTTTCATGGTGTTGAGCAACTAATCTTGAATCATTTGGATAATTATTTTGAATTTTGTGAGTTTTGGGTAATTAAATAAATTTGTTTAAATGAAAAAGTTCATATTTTACCCACTACGAGGTCTTAACATATCTAACTCACAGTTGCTCCAAAAATTCTTAAAAAAATCAGAAAACTTGCCTTAAAACATGATTTAATTTATTTCCAAGTTTCACATAATTTGGAGTTGTTCCGTGCCTTAAATAAATTATAGAGTGATTTTGGTAATTGCATTTTCGTTAAATCCATATACATTATTTTTGTGAAATTCAAACTCTCTTGGATTGCATGTTAAAATACCTTTTTGAGCTAATTCACTCCCTGGATAAATTGATATTGTGGATTCATTAGGAACTAAATACTTGCAGTCACTCTGTTTTCATTAAAAAATCAATAAAAAATTCATATGCTTTCTAAAAATTCTGAAAACTTACTATAGTCTAATTGCGTCATGTTTAAATTCTACAAAAATATCCATAATTATGCATTTTTTTGTGAGAAAAAATTTGAACCCCCATAAAAAGTTTGTATTTTTCGTTATTGCATTTTAACCCATAAATTTCCAAAAAATATATTTTGCATTCATCAATGGATTCGATTTTTAGAAAAAAATATAATTTGGCTAAATTGAATTGATTTCATATTAAAATTAATTTATCTAAGTTGTATATTTTCTTGTTAACTTAATTCACCGCACATTGCATTAAAATTTATTTGTGCTTTAAAAAAATTAAAAATCCTCATTGGAAACCTAGACCTAATCGTTCTGAATTAACCCCAAGTTGTTCCTTTGCCTCCTTTTGTTCAACCCTGAACTTGCGCGGGATATAAATTTAAGCCAAGTCCTCTTCACAGAGATATTTGATTCGTTTCTGCATGATTCGCTAAGTACAAGTATTAAAATGAGTACAAATTATATCATGTATTTAGCGATTCGTCAGTCAGCTATATGGATTTTTTTTGCCTCCATTCAGATATATTTTGGGCCATTGTCGGTATTTAAATCCAAATAACTAAGATCCCTTTGGATAGTCTCATTCAAATACTTCTTGGGCATCCTTGTTGTCTCTTAACCGACTCAGCATCCCAAATCTCACATCTTTGAACTGGTGCATGAACCGACCTCCTTTGTAAAAGGTCAAACCATCTTAATTGGTTTTTTCTCATCTTATCCTCTATCAGATATACGCCATCTTTCCTTCTGATCGCATCATTCTGAATCCAATCTTTTCATGTATGACCATACAATCTTCTCAGCATTTTTATTTCTGCTAATGTCATTCTCTACACATGTCTATGGTTCACATGCCAACATTCTGATCAATAGAGCATAGGAAGTCCCACAAATGCTTTGTAATACTTTACTTTGACTTTCAAAGGGATTTCCATATCATAAAGAACGATATAGGTGCCTCTGCTTTAGCCAACTTGTATTTATTCTGTGAGTACACATCTCCATCAATTTCCCTAACCTGTTGTAAAATATATCCCAAGTATCTAAAAGAATCTTTCTTCTGAATGGTATCATATCTAGACTTTACCTTGAGTTCTTCACCATTGTTTCCATCAGTTGTCCACTCCATATATCCAGTCTTAGCCATACTTATATGAAATCCTTAGTGTCTAAGGCATGGCTCCAAATCTCTAGTGTCTCATTTTACTCCATCTCTTGTCTCAGCAATCAACACAATATCATCAGCGAACAATATACTCCGATGTATCTCATCTTGAATGTGACTAATCAACTTGTCCATATTCAAAGTAAAAGGAATGGATTCAAAAATGAACCTTGATGCAGAACGATGTTGATGTTAAAATAGTCATTCTTTAAAGACTAGATCCTTGCACAGATGAATCACCATCATACATATCCTATATAATGTTAATTTGTAGGAAAAGTACTTGTCTATTCTCCAAATCTTTTCACAATATCCCCATGAGGGACTGAATCATAATTCTTCTCCAAATAAATAAAAAATCATATGGAAGTTCTTCTTTTTAGCTCTATAAATCTCTATTGTTCTCCTCAACAAGTCTATAACTTCAATATTTGAGCAACGTGGCATGATTCTGAATTGGTTATTAGTTACTTTGGAAACTTGCATCAACCTTCTTTCGATCATACATTCCCAAATTTTCGTAATACGATTCATCTGTTTAAGGCCTCTGTAATTCGAACAATTTTGAATGTCTCCTTTATTCTTATAAAGAGGCACCACAATGCTTCTCCTCCATTCTTCAGATATTTTCTAGCTTTGTCAAATAACATTGAATAAATATGTGCGCTAAGTCAAACCCAGCTCCCTAGAACTCTCCAACCTTCTATAGGAATGTCATCAGGTCCTACCTCTTTTCTACGTTTCATAACCTTTAAAATCTCCTCTATCCTTCATTTGTATCCGTCTATAGTTTGCACGATTCAGGTAACATTCATTACCGGTAAGTTCTCCCAAAATAATCTCTTATTCCCTTCCCCAATGAAAAGCATATGGAAATACTTCCTCCATTTTGTTTCGATATCTTTCTGAGTAACAACTACGTGCCCTTCCTCATCCTTGATGCATCTCACTTGAAAGAGATCTTTGGTATTCCTTTATATTTCTTTATCCAATATGAATATATCTCTCTGTCCCTCCTTCAAGTCACGTTTTTTATACAAAACCTCATAAGCTCTTGACTTAGCTTCACTTACAACCTTTGTTGCTTCTTTCTTTGCTATTTTGTAGTTTGTGATGGTTTCATATGTTCTTTCCTTATACATAATTATACATAACTTTAAAGCAAGCTCTTATAATTTTAAGATTCTCTTGCACTTCTTCACTCTACCTGCAGACCTCCTTTTGGCATGAACCTCGCTTTGACTCATCTAGCATCTCTTTGGCCACCCTTTGAAGACAAGACACCACCACCTCCGACATATCATTTGCATTTCCATTACAATCCCACTATAAGCCTTCTAAAACCTTCTCCTTGAAGCTTAATTGCTTCAATTGAAATTACCAACATTTAGTTCTAATGATCTTGGGAACCATCTTCTCTTTAACAACCCTTTTATTTGCACATCCATGGACTAGCAAGTAGGGATGAAAATGAAAACGAATATGTTCGTATTCGATCCACTATCCTATTCATTTTATACATATTTCTACATTCGTGTTTGCATTGGTTTTAAAATAGACATGGATATGGATACCACTTTGACATTCCCTAGTACTCGTATTTGTATTCGTATATCTATTTTAGTATATAAATATAGTCATAAATTTATCTATAGTAATGTGTAAAAATATTGTATGATTGCGTTCACCATTGTTGATATAATTATTAAGAAATAAATATATTTGGTATACCTCTTTTAGGTGTAAACCATTTTAAACATGTATATTTTTGTTAATCGATTAAAGATTTCTATTATTATTCGCACCCCATTCGTATTTGTTTATATTCATATTCATTTTTAGGGATATGGTAACACATTTTTCATATCCGTCAATATTCATATTCGCATTCGTATTTGTATTTTATAATGAACAAGGATATGATTATACCTATATTCATATCCATATATGATAGTTTTCATCCCTGCTAGCAAGCAATGGTGAAATGTCAAGCTCTGTCATGGGATTACTTTGCAGTCTTTGCAACACAATTAATCTCCTTTCCTCATCGCAAAGTAATCTATCTATGTTTTAGTCGTACCACTCTTATAAGTAGTAAAATGCTCCTTCCTTTTCTTGAAGAGAGTGTTTGCTATGAAAATGTCATAAGCCATTACAAAATCTAGAATGACTTTTCCCTCTTCATTTCTATCTTCGAAGCCATGGCCTCCTTGAACACTAGCATATCCCGAAGCATCTTGTTCCACATGTTTATTAAGATCTCCTTCTAGGCAAATCATCTCTATTTGTGGGATACTGTACATAATATTATCCAAATCTTCACATAAAAGCTTGTTTAATCATCTCCTCTAAACCAACAAGCAATGCATAAATTGATATTATATTCGTAACTTTTTCTTTGATCACCATTTCTAGAAAAATAATCTGATATTCAAATCTTTGCACTACAACCACACTATCCTTCATATTATTATGAACAACCACTCAAACACCATTTTTTACCTTCTCTTTACATGATAAGAAGCAACCATTTTTCTCTCAAGAAAATCATGTCACACCAATGTGCATAGACAATTAAAATCATAACCTTGTCCACCTTAACTCCTCTAATAGCCAACTCAACACCTTCACCTCCCTCATCTCAATGCGAGTGACATGTCATTCCTCCATATACCTCACATGGCTGATGAATCCACATTTCATCATCTTTATTCTATCATTTTGGCACCAAAAACCCTAGCAAATGCCTGAAAAGACCCTTAAATTCATCATCTTAGCATTCATGCATGTGCATCTAAATAGTGTATAAAACACTGTAATTAAGGCCAAAATTATAGAATAAATGAAGAAAAGAAAAAGAATAAAATATTGTAAATATTTTATGACCTAAACCCCCGAGACCTAGGCATCTTGATGAATAGGTCGACAAAGAATAAAGTAGGGGGAGATAAGGTCAGGAACACAGATAAAATACCTATACATTTTATTCATTCTTTATTCTTTTTGGGACCTATTTTTGGTTCCACTTTTTATACATCAAATAAAGAAACTTTGTACATGAAAGTTGTAGATAATAAAATAAAGAAAAATACAAAATTGATTTCACAGAAAAATAATGTACAGATAAAAAGTTATGGTCTGAATAAAAATCCAGAATGCCAACTTCCCAAACCTGTATCTCACAAATAAAAACTCCAAATGCAGCCTACTCACCTTTAATTGTATATAGAATAAAATAATCTATCCAATGGTGGTGGTTTCGCATTTGGCGGAGCTACGGTTTGAAAGTTGACTTTTGGACCCTCATCGTATACTTGTACAGATTAAAATATTCAATTTATTCTTTATTCATTATTCTTGCATGTTTATATTTTTATAATTATGTATATATTACTTATAATATATATGCACATTAAAACCAGAATAAAAATGCAAAGAAATCACAAAATAAAAATACTTGTATAAAGGATACATAGGTATACTGCCTATACATATACCTATACAAATAATACTTATATTCTATTAAATATACAAAACATATCAGAAAAATAAAATAAAAATATATTTATGTACATAAAAGTACTTTATGTTTTTATAAAATAATAAGCAAAAATAAATAAATTAAAAGACACAAAATAAAAATAAAATACTAAAATATATAGATAATATACCTATATAGGGTTAAAAAGGTAACTTGTAAAAACGTAAGTCATAAAAATAAATAAAAATCAGAATAAAATACTACATAAAAAATTAAACATTTTTTATTTTATAACCATAATTTAATTCAACCTATTTCTATTTTTAAATGATTTAATAAAGCAATTTCCAAGGCTTTTTCCTGGTTGGTCCACGTGGACCAACCAGGTGCGGTCTAGAGTTGACCTCGGTCAACTCCCTGACCGAGCCCTGCCATTTCTGACACCGTGATTTCGCCCCGATTTCCCCCAATTTCCGAGCTCGATCCGTTCGTCTTCACGCCTCGATCCCTTCTTGGGACTTCACCCCCGATCATCACTCTCCCACGCCATGTATCCGAATCCAGCCATATCCCCATCATTCGCGCGTGAATCTGGCTTGAAGGAGACGCCAGCATCTCCTACTTAAACACCCCGCCGCCTTCAAGCCCAATTTTGAACGCCCTTCGGTCCACCCCTCGCGCTTCTTTCGTGCTCCAGAGCTCCCCGGAGGTGACAGCTCCGTCCTAGGCTCTTCAGCCAAGGCTCCCGAGGTCGGAGGCGCTTCCACCACCTCCCGCAAGCTCGCCGGTCGAGGTACCCTTCATCCTCTGGCTCCGTCCATCGAGGGCTTCCACCCCACTATTTCTTTCTTGCATTTTGTT
This sequence comes from Ottelia alismoides, assembly GCA_037367405.1. Taxonomy (NCBI): domain Eukaryota; kingdom Viridiplantae; phylum Streptophyta; class Magnoliopsida; order Alismatales; family Hydrocharitaceae; genus Ottelia; species Ottelia alismoides. The sequence continues at coordinate 339,380 of JAZKJV010008141.1, read as the reverse complement.
TCTGGTAGCTTAGGCTTCAAAAACCCAAAAAAATCTTGAAGTTTCGTCACCCAAATCGATCGATCAAGCACCTTGGCCGGAGCGCACCTCCGGCCGTGCATCCATCTCGCGAACCGCACCTCCCCCCGACCATCCAAGGGTCTAGGCAGTTTGCCCTGGACCCTTTGACTATTTTTGCAGGTCAAAGAACGAGTAACGACGCCTGGAGGCGAGTTTTGACGCTCGCCGGAGCGTGGCTGGACCCCCCAGCTCCGCCACCTTCGCCTGAGCACCTCAGCCGACGCCGAGGCTTTTTGACGCCACCAGCCGATAGAGGGACCGCACAGGAGTCTGCAGCTCCATTTTGGAGCCATTTCATCGCCGGAGAAGCGAGATCGAAGCCCGGGAAGTTCGCCTTCGCCGGCCTTCTTCCCGGTTCTTCCTCCTCGCGTCCCCACCGTCCGATCGAGCCGCAGCTCCAGATCAAGCAGTAGCCGTTGGATCGCACCACGCCGCAACCGTCAGATCATCTTCGAGCGTTCTAATCTCCGCCGTGCATCCACGAATCGTCATCGACCGCTCAGGACACGCCACGTGGATAAGTGGTTCGCATCCAGCCGTTGGATCGCGTCTCGTCGCCCAGCCGTTGGATGTGTGCCACGCGTCTTCATCAGAGCGCTCGGGCGAGGGTATTTTGCATCTCAACCCTCGCCATTTTTGTATTTAGTATTTAGTTATTAAACTTTCGTCTGTAGTTTAAATATTTTGTAATATTTGCAAAGAGACCCCTAGACTTTCTCTTATTTGCATTTGAGTCCTCAGCCACGTCACCTCACGTGACCTGTACACGTGAGGGGGTGGGCATTTTGCAGAGGAACCCTCGGTTGTTTGCTTATATCGTTTCAGTCCCAAAACTATCGTATTAAGTGCAAACTCTTTGGATATTTTGCAAGTAGACCCCCAGGCTTTTGTGATATTACATTCCAGTCCTTCCCAGGCGCGTGCAAGTCACGCGTCCTGGTGGGTAAATTGCTAGAAGGCCCAGGCGGCTTTTGTAATTGCATTTTGGTGCTAAAAATTGAATGTTCAGTGTATATTTTTGTGGAAAATTGCATGTATGCCCCTGGATGTTTTAGATATTGCACATATACCCCTGCCAGGCCTGTTTAATGTTTGGATGTTTGCTCTAATTATTTAACCTATCATTTTAACTCCAAAAATTCCACAAAAATAGGTTTATGCTCCTGGACATGTGTACTTTGACGCCACATATTTAGTTTTTGATTTTACTTTATTTTCATATTTATTAAAAATCAAAAACTCACTATTTATGCACTGTCTAGCTTAGAAAATACCAAAAAATTATTAAAACACCTCCAAAAATTCCAAAAAAATCACCTAGTGTCTATTTTAACCTATTTTAGTGTCAGTCCAAAAACCACTAAAAATCTCAAAAGAAAAATACTAAAAATTTAAAAACACTCAAAAACTTCAAAAAAATATATAAAATCAAAGAAAAATCCAAAAAATATAAACCCAGGTCCTGTTTGTTCTCTATTTTACTCTCTTCATTTGAAAAATAATGTGCAAAATTTTGATTGCCGTTTGCCATTTTTAACTCCTATTTTACTCACAGCCAGCAACTTTGTCACTGTTTTCTCTTATTTCAGTATTTAAAAATATCAAAAACACCTTGAAAAATCCCCAAAAATCACAAAAACAGTAAAAAACCCTAAAAAGACTAAAAACAATTTGTTTCTGAATTTTTGGTAATTTTTAATTAGTTTTATAAATATTTTAGCTTGCCTTCTATTATATTGTCTTTACTTTCCAATATTGAAAAAAAAAATATAAAATATAAAATTATAAAAATCAGAAAATTAAAAATCAAAATACAAAATTAAAAATTAAATAAAAAAAAAATTAAAAATTAAAAACCCACAAAAATTGCTTTGTTTGCTTGCTTAGTGTAGACACATCACACACACTTGTGCTTACATTTGCTTGAACTACCCTGCTTGTTCCCTGTGTTCGAACTCTCTACGTACTTGCATCTATACATCTTTTATGTAGAGTTAAAAATAAATTTGACTCCACACTTGCTTTTCATTGTTTGATACTTGATTGTGGGTTCATTGTTGATTAATCACATTTTATTGTGGGTCGCCACAGCGACGTATTTAGACCCTCGATAATCTGCGGTTATCAAATGGCGCCGTTGCCGGGGAGCAAGAGCGAGTAGTTCTCATTTTGTCTGATTGTGTTGATTGTCTACCATAGCCTTACTTTCTATCTCTTACAGTTTTGAAATATCTGTTGAGCTATCTGACCATCTCTTTACTTGTCTTCTTGCGAGGGACCGCGGAACGAGGCGGATCGCCTAGGTGACCCGAAGCAACCTTGGGAAGCGGAGTCGGCTTTTCTTAAGCCAAGCCGGCGGGAGAGAGCAGGAGGAGTGAGAGAGAGTGTTTGGTTTAGCTTGCATTTTATTTCTGTGAGAGAGTGACTTTGATAATTTGTAATAATACAGGTACATTCGGACTTGGACACTACCGAGCCTAACTTCCAAGTGTTTGTTCACTTGGGGGCTCACCGCGGTTTTGTGTTTTTCGCGGTTTTCTCGCCTTCATTTCTATTTGTTTCACGAGGATTTAGCCCCTAGACATAGGAATTTTTGTTGACTGTGACGAACTAAGAAGCTAAGGCCCAATCCCTAATATCTTGCCTGCACCTATAGAACGTAATTGGACTTGGCTAAAATTCACTTGAAAAAGCTATTTGACTTGGACTAGAGGCCACGTGCCGCGAGCCCACCCTGTTAAGCGCTACTCCTGAACTCGAGTGTGTCGAGACGAGGAGGGGTGAGCCAAGACCGGACTCCGGACTCTTTTCTTTGTCATAGCTACTTGTTCTTCACGTTAATAGAAGTTGCTCATCTTAGGACGATTTCCTCGTGCATGCATATAGGTAGTTTAAATTACTATCTTTCAATTATGCGCGGATCACTTTGCATGTAGAGTGCTGGCGACAAGGTACGCATTTCTATCCCTGCATGCATCATAGATTTTGACCGCGCATCGGCTTTTCCGCTTTCCTCCCCCAGTTTTATTGAATTTTAATAACAAGGAAATTGGAAAATTCGTTAGACGATGTTTGCTCAGAAAAACACCTAAAAAAGTGAAAACAATAAAAATTGGGACTGCTAATGCAAACTCGACCTTAAAACTCATCCCACCAAAAATTGTGTTTTGGGAGAGTAATCCCCTCCTTGTTTGATTTATCTGCTGCGAGAGAGTGACTCGACACTAGGATAGAGCCACATCTGAAATTTTAGTTGACTACTGGTCGTGGTTAGTCGTTCTCCAGTGAGGATCTCTCCGGTAGCCGGTAAAGCGGACCGCGATATCCTTAACAGATTGAATTAGCGGGAGCAACCGGGTTACGGTCCGCGAATTCATACTGGCTGGGAAAGATCTGACGTGGATTGGGGCAGTCGGCTAGGAAAGTAGGATACCTAACAGCTCGCTCTAACGCTCTGATAGATTGACTGATCACCTAATAAAAATTGACAAGATAACAGACCGAACTCTTACGGTCATCAGCTCAAGTGTGGAGTAGGTGAAACTGGGGTTTTGATTTATCATCCTGTTTGCATTCCAGATCTCATCCGCCTTTCTCTAACTCAAGATGATGGGACGGAGATCTCTTAGGCTGACCTTGTCGGCACCGCTATCCCGCACTCCTCCTTATTCATCTAGGAATACCTCGGAGAGTCCGCTCTCCGAGCCTGAGTTTACATCCACCCTGTTCCCCCTCGACCACCCTTCTCATTCTTCTTCCATCAGTCCAAGAGTGTCTGAATACAGTACTTCGCAGTGTTCCGCTCATTCGACAGAACCTGAGATGGCCTCTTTTGCTTTTTCAGAAAATCCAGCCATGGCAGACAGAGGCGAGCATGAAGATGATCATGAGCACCCTCCGTTCATATTTGATCAAGCAGCCATCAATAATTCCTTGTTAGCATCCCTGGAGACTATGCAGCAACAGATCCGTGACCAGGGCACATTCATGGGTGACCTTATGAGGGAAATTGCTCAGATGAGAGAAAACCGGGAAGGTGGTGGAGGAGGAGGACCAGATGCAGGAGGAGGCGATCCAGACGGCGAGAGACCGCCACAGACCATCATGAGGGAATTGCACAACCCAGCTGCATCCCTCACTCACCGATGGATTCGACTCCCGCCCATCCGCGGAGATTTCGAGCTTCGGCCCCATACTATCCAGCTGCTACCCAAATTCCATGGGTTGCCGACCGAAGAGCCGCACCTCCACCTCCAGGAATTCGAGATGATTTGCAGCACCATCCATGATCGGTTGACGACCGAGGACACAATCAAGATGATCGCCTTTCCATTCTCTTTGGTTGACAGAGCCGCCTATTGGCTCAAACATCTTGGGCGTTTCGTCGACACATGGGCGGATCTCCGGACCGTATTCTTGAAGAAGTATTATCCTCTCGGCCGGACCAATGCAGCTAGAGCAATGATCAGCAACTTCGTCATGATCCCTAACGAACAATTCCATGAAGCCTGGGATCGATTTAGAGAGCTCATTGACCGGTGTCCACATCACGACATCTCCAAGCCCAACCTGGTGCAGAGTTTCTTCTGTGGGCTGACACCGGAGCTGCAGGGGCTTGTTAACGCCTCTTGTGGTGGATCCTATTTTTCCAAGGGTGAAGATGATGTCTGGGCCATCTACGAGGGCATGGCAGAAAATTGTACAGTGATGACCCAGGCCCGTGTCTACACCCAACAAAAGCCACCACAAGGAAGTGGAACCTTTCAGAGGATCGCTCGCATCGATGCCGGTCCCAACACAGTGTCAGTTGCCGCAGCCCAAGCAGAATCAGCCGCAGCCGACATGGGCATAATTAGTGAAAAGTTGGACCGCATGGAGATCCTTGAGAAGAAACAGAATCAAGGCATGGCCCAGATGGACCAAATTGCCAAAGTTATGAGTGACCTAAAAACACAAATGCTATGCATTCAGGAGGCCCAATCTCATGCCCAACAGCCTCCTAGGTCACAGGTTGCCTCAAGCAGCAGCAATCCCAACCAAGGCTCTCCCTCATACCGCTAGGTGAACCATATCCGGGCGGAGCCGGTTCCATTGCTGCAGTACCATCCAGAGCAATCGCCATCTTCCGACACGCAGATGGTGGTTTACCAGCCGGAGCAGCCACTGGCAGTTCTTCATCCACCCTCCTTTGAGCAGGAACCATTGATGGAAGTCAATGGGATTTGGTATGACCGATACCCTCAACCCGCAATTCGTAGGGATCACCCCGGATTCCGTTGGGGGAATGGTGGATCCTCATCCCAGCAGCACCCTCCTGCCCATGGACAGCAGAGCGGCCAGCAAACACAGCAACAACAGCCCCAGTATGCCCATCATCAGCAATACCAGAATGGTCCTCGTCCCTCCTATCAGGGACAGCAGTGGAGGCAGCGACAACAGCCTCAGCAGTCTTATCACCAACCTTCCTCCCAGTATCAGCAGCAACAGCAGCAGCCCCAATTCCAGCAGGGACAGACATCCGGTTCTCAGGGCCCTGCCTTTGAGAACCCGGCCCTTGATGATCTTGCCCGCTTGCTATCTGAACAACGAGCATCTTTCAGGCAAGAAATGGATGATTTCCGGCAGGAGATGCGAGATATTATGAAAGGCAAGGCCGCCATACCCGCTCAGATTGAGCCTAACCCGAACAATCTGAAAAGGAAGCCTGAGCAGGTAGAGTTTACAGAGGATACCTCTCCTAGTGATTGTTTGAGCGACATCTCTTATTCCTATCATGATGCTGATTTTGTCACTACTAGGAGCGGTAGGATGCCAGCCGGCGGCGCCTCTTCTGAGCGACAACTAGAGGCAGAATCAGGAGCGCCAGAGGAGCCAAGGAGCGGTGCTGATGCCGCTGATGATGATGTTGACGGTGGTGCTGATGCCACCCATGATGAAGTCCAGGACGACGATGCTGATGTCGTCGTGATACCAGATAAAGAAGGTGGTGCTGAGTCCACCATGTTTGATGAAGAACCAGAGAGCGGTGCTGATGCCGCAGAGACAGGTGCCGGTGGTGGTACTGAGGCCACCACCTCTACTTTTGTTGAGCCTCCCACTGTGATATTACCACATTTTGTACCCCTGGACTGTGGTAACAAAAAGAACAAAAATATGAATAAAGGAAAGGTTCCTGTTCAAATTACAGATCCATATGTATTGCATGATGATATTTGTGTGGATTCTCCACCTTCACAGGCACAGGGACCGTTCCCTAGTCCTCCATCTGAGGAGGCCCCCACTGTCCCCTTCCCTGAGGCACTCCGCCGGGCGAAGGGGAATAAAAAAGAAAATCCTAAAAAGAAACAGGAGGTAGAGTTCGGCAATCAGATGATTGACAGATTTCACATTCAGCTAACTCTACGAGAAGCGTTTGAGCATATCCCTTTCTTCAAAAAGAATTTGAAAGACACAACTACTGTCCGAAGAAAGCGGAGGCACAGAGACCAAATCCATATGCTCACTCATGATACTTGCTGCACCATCCAGAACAAGCTGCCAGCCAAGCGACAAGACGCAGGAGCTCCCTATGTCAGATGTGAGATTCAAGAGCAGCAATTTGATCGTACTCTATTAGACAGCGGCTCCTCAATTAACCTCCTTCCGGCAGCCCTACTCAAGCAGTTCGAGTTTGGCCCTCTTCTTCGAAGCAGAACGGTCCTTCAGTTTGCTGATAGGTCGATTAAGAGGCCGATGGGGTTATTGAAAGACGTGGTCGTTACCATTCAGGGCTTGAAATTCCCCGTGGACTTCGTTGTGTTGGACATGGAGATCCCTGAGTCGGTAACTGATGCCCCCATCATATTAGGACGCCCATTCTTGGCCACAGCCAAGGCGGTGACCGACCATGATTGTGGGAAGGTATGCTTTCGCGTAGAGGGCGAAACCATACAAATAGAAACGATCGAGGAAACCAGAGCCAAAGAGTTAGAATGCTCCGAGCAATCGAGTGAAGCCGCGCATATGACAGAGGACGAGCTAGACGTCCACCAGGTTCGTGATTTTAAGATGACTGATGATGAATCTAACTGGAAAGACCCTGTAGCACCGACTCTCGCCTTGCCTACCGATTCATTGTATCGCAAGCTCATGGCAATCGAGAGCCGGGAGAGCACATTCCTGGATACGGATACACCTGAGGCTGACAGCGTGGTGACGAGTGGTGCCGATGATTTCAGTTCTTGTTCTTCTGCTTCTGATCCCTCCTATTCAGATATTGAATGGGCCTATTTCGATGATCCTTTGTCTTGTCTGATTCATTCTGAGCCAACAACCGTGACAGAGTGCGTGCCCGTGCAGTTTATTGATAATTCAGTCAGCCGCCTTTCGTCAGAAATTCATGCAGAGCGAGAGTTCTCTCATGCAGACCTGGTCGCATTCACCCAGACATATCAGAAGCCAGATCTACCGCCTCCCAGCTGTCCTGAACGGAAACCTCTACCGCAATCAATGAAGTATAGATTCCTTGCAGGTGAGCCAGATATGCACCCAGTCATTATCTCAGCAGATTTGACTGGAGAACAAGAATCTCGTCTGATGGAGGTTCTTGAAAGAAACCGCAAGGCAATCGGTTGGAATATAGCTGATCTCAAGGGGCTGAGCCCGAAGCTGTGCTCCCACCACATCTATCTCGAGGATGACGCTAAGCCATCGCGTGAGTTCCAGCGACGGCTGAACCCGAATCTTCGCGAGGTCGTCATGAAAGAAATTTCGAAGTGGTGGAGCGCTGATTTCATCTATCCCATCTCCGACTCTAAATGGGTAAGTCCGTTACATGTGGTACCCAAGAAGACGGGTGTCACTACAGTGGTCAATGAGTCTGGAGAGGAGATCGCTACCAGAGTACCAACTTCTTGGAGGGTCTGTGTGGACTACAGACGATTGAATGAGGCCACCAAGAAGGATCACTTCCCACTACCCTTTCTTGATCAGATTATCGAACGGCTAGCCGGGAAGAGCCATTATTGTTTTCTTGATGGGTACTCTGGATATAATCAAGTGGCTATTGCGCCCGAAGACCAGGAGAAAACGACATTCACCTGTCCGTTTGGGACATATGCTTTCAGACGGATGCCCTTTGGTCTATGTAACGCTCCGGCGACATTCCAAAGGTGCATGTTGTCCATCTTCTCGGACATGGTGGGTGACTGTTTAGAGGTCTTCATGGATGACTTCTCGGTCTATGGCGACGGGTTTGATGCTTGTCTTGACTGCCTAGATCGTGTGCTGAAGCGCTGCATAGAGGTCAATCTTGTCTTATCCTGGGAGAAGAGTCATTTCATGATGACTCAAGGGACGGTCCTTGGGCACATCGTCTCCAACAGGGGCATGGAGGTCGATCCTGCCAAGATGGATATCATCAGAAAACTCAATCCGCCGTCCAATCTTTGTCAGTTACGGTCTTTTCTGGGGCATGTCGGTTTTTACCGACGGTTCATTCAGGATTTCAGTCGAATTGCCCGACCGCTCACTGACTTGCTGACCAAAGACACCGAGTTTATCGTTAATGATAAGTGTCTTGAAGCATTTGAGACTCTCAAGAGTATGGTTGTTTCAGCTCCTGTCCTTCAGCCACCCGATTGGTCTCTTCCATTCGAGATCATGACGGATGCTTCAGATTTTGCCGTTGGGGCTGTGCTTGGACAGAGGAGGGATGGATTACCGTTTGCCATTCACTACGCCAGCCGGACCTTAGATGCCGCGCAAAGGAATTACACTGTGACTGAGAAAGAAATGCTGGCCGTAGTCTTTGCTTTGGATAAGTATAGATCTTATATTCTCGGATCTAGAGTGACTATTTACACCGACCATTCCGCCATCAGGTACTTAATGGCCAAGAAGGATGCCAAAGCACGTCTGACCAGATGGATCCTTCTACTCCAGGAATTTGATATTGAGATTAAGGATAAGCCTGGAGTCAAGAATGTGGTGGCGGATCATCTCTCCAGATTGGAGAATCTTGAGGAGTCTGAGCCCAGCGCACCTATCTCAGAGACATTTCCAGATGAGGCGATCTTGGCTGTCACCTCACTCCCGTGGTATGCCGACTTTGTAAACTATCTTGTTGCCAAGACAGTCCCTCAGGGTTGGCCCAGGCAGAAACTCGAGACCTTCCTAGCTAAGGCCAAGTTTTACCATTGGGAGGATCCCGTCCTTTATCATGAAGGAGGGGATAGTATCTGGAGGAGGTGCATTCCTCAAGAAGAGCAGCATAGCATCCTCACATACTGCCACAAGCTTGAGGCAGGAGGACATCATTCTGGAAAAAGGACAGCACAAAAGGTGCTTCAATCCGGCCTATGGTGGCCTACTCTCTTCAAGGATTCTGATGAGTTCGTGAAGGGATGTACTGACTGTCAGAAAATGGGAACCTGCGGACAGAGAGACATGATGCCCATGCAACCCATTCACTTCTGTGAGGTTTTTGATGCATGGGGGATTGATTTCATGGGCCCATTTCCTAAGAGTCAGGGATTCGAGCATATTCTGCTCGCTGTGGATTATGTCAGTCGATGGGTTGAGGCCATTCCCGCCCGAGCCGCAGATGCGAAAACCGTGTGCAAATTCTTGAGGAAAAATATCATTTCACGGTTCGGGGTACCTAGAGTTTTGATTTCTGACGGGGGGTCTCATTTCATCAATGACAAGGTTAGGGCCCTTGCTGACGAATTCGGCATTGACCATCGGGTTGCCACTCCGTATCACCCTCAGACTAATGGTCTTGCTGAAGTATCGAATCGGGAGATAAAGACTATCTTGCAGAAAGTTGTCCGCCCAGACCGAAAGGATTGGTCACAGCTTTTGGACTCGGTCTTGTGGGCCTATCGGACCTCTTTCAAAAATCCATTAGGGACATCTCCCTTTCGTCTCGTCTATGGCAAGCCGTGCCATTTGCCAGTGGAAATCAAGCACAAATCTTTTTGGGCAGTTACTGAGTTACTTTTGGATCCCGAGAGTATAGGAGACCAAAGAAGAGCAGAATTGGCAGCCCTGGAGGAATTGAGAGATACAGCTTTTTCCAACAGCCTACAGTATAAAGAAAAAGTGAAGACATGGCACGATTCGCATATCAGCCATAAACAGTTTGAGCCAGATCAGAGAGTATGGTTGTTCGATTCCAGGCTGAAATTATTCCCAGGGAAATTGCAGAGCAAGTGGAAAGGTCCGTATGTGGTTAGGAAGGTACATGACAATGGCAGCATTGATATATCCGAACCGTCATCTTCGTCCACCTTCCGCGTCAATGGTCAACGCCTGAAGTTATATCGAGATCATGATCCGCCGACCATTGACGTTGCCCCCATTCTTCTGGTATGAGATGTGTCCTTTAACTCTCATCATCTACATCTTATACATGGTGATCAACTCCATCTGCCGCTGTACAGATCCATCTGTTCATATCACTTTCATCTGTTGAGTCATTTTCTTCTTTTCTTCTTTTCTTCTTTTCCATCTCTATCGTCTTTATCTATGAAAAAGGTGCCGCCCTTGAGGACAGTTCCCCAGACTTAGGACGTACTTTGTCCTAAGTATAGGGGGGTGTGCACCCTGAGTTTCTATATTCTTTGATCCTCTCCATTGTCTCCTCTTCTTGTCTATACTTAGGGATATCTTGTCCTAAGTATAGGGGGAGACAATCTGAGTACGATCTGTTCATTCCCACCCTTGACCCTCCCTGCGTTGTGTACAGTCTGCTATACTTAGGATTATTTGATCCTAAGTATAGGGGGGACGGTCAACTTCTCATTCATTAATTCATTCATTCTTTCGACTTGCCTATACTTAGTACGAGTTATGTTTTCGCTTTTCTCTCCGATCTATGAGGACATAGCTCAAGCTAAGTATAGGGGGGTCGTATATACTACGTATATACGTTAGCCATAACTCGTACTTTCGTAATAAATATGGCTAATAATTCTTTAAAATTCATTAAAAATCCTTAATAAAAAGATGTGGTTATTCTTCAAATTCTTTTTGTATATACTGATTGATAAATCAGGTGAAAATGTTTTTTGCAAAATGTTTGAAAAATAGTTTGAAAATCTTTGTGAACATCTATTGGAAACTATTTTGAAAATATTTTGTTACATGTTTTCAACCTTTGTAAAAATGTGTGGTTTGTAAAATTTATTTTCTTTGTGTGAAATAAAATGTTTGAAAAATGATTTGCAAACGGTTTGAAAAATGGTTGCAAAAATATGTTGAAAAATATATCTATACTGTTTTGAAAACCTTTGCAAAATGATTTTCAAATGTGTGTACATGTTTGTAAAATGTTTGTGAAAATTATTTTGGACTATAGTTTTCAAAAAATTGTGTGAAAAAGCTTGTGTCAAATAAGTTTGAGGAATATTTACATCACACCAAAATCCACTACCTATATATATGTATAAAATTGATCACATACCCTTGTAAATTCTTAAAATCCATTTCTTGTATATATAAGAAGCATTCCCGTGTACATAGTTTTCACCTAATTTTCGGCCAAAACTTTTTGTTTTCAAAAATCCCAAAAACATTTGCAAAACTAAAATCCAAAAACATTTGAAAAATCTTTTTGAAAAAAAAATACAAAAAATGCATCTGCATGCATCATCATTATCTTTTCAAAAATCCATAAAAAGTTCAAAATCTTTGAAAATTGCATCACAAAAATATTTTCTGCATAGCATTGCATGGCATGAGCATTTTTCGGATTGAGTTTGATAGTTGAACAAGTCTAAGTAAAATCCGGAGATTGGAGCTTGATTGGACCTTAAAATCTACCTAATAACAGGAACCTTATAGGAACTGGGTTTGAGGTACTTCAGGTCTAGTTGACTTAATTCTTTGAGGATCACGGGACTTAGTTCAATGGATTCTTGACTGCCTAAGTAGAGTATTTCGGAGCACACGCACGACTCTTGTTGATAATGACCTAACTTGGACACCTGCACCTTGCACATAGCTCTCCACGGATGAGGTGGTGAGGAGGCAGTTTCCTTTGGCTTGGGGTAGCATATGAGGGTAGTACTTCTAGGCGGAACCTCTCTTCTTCTTATAGTGAAGGAAGTGCACCTCAACTTGGTCTAGTGGTGATGAAGACTAAAGACAGAAGCCGTGGGTTGCAATAAAGCTTCAAAAGAGGGATAGTCTACTGGCTCAAGAGGAAAATTTCTTGTATATATGCTGCACCATGTAGATATGTTGTACAGATGCAATAGAAAAAAAAATGCAAAAATGCAAAAGAACTCCAAAAAAATTGGTAGGTCGGATTGAAAATTTAATAACCCCACCGGAGTGTATATAGTCCAATAAAGCAAAAGCTTATGGTATCCATGTTACATCTCATGAAGCTTGCAGCGGGAGACTTGGCTACACTGGCTGAGCTTCCAAAAGTCTATACTTCTTCCCCCTCTTCTTGAGCCGGTTGCACTTGAACTTAGAAGGGAATACCCCGCTTCTCGAGGAAAGAGTTGCTAGACCGAGGCATTAGAGTTACCAGGTTGGGGGAGGTTGTTTCTTTGTCACTTCTGAGGTGGGGAGCTACATATCACTTATACTGTACGAGTCAGATTCATAGTCATAAGAGTTTGCGTATGAGTTGAAGTATTTCTGACCTGGCTATTGAGGAGACTTGGACAGAGTTTTGGGATTCTCAAGGACTGTTGGATTTCAAACTTGGTTCTCATTAAGGTTCCGACCGCACTAAAATTCCAAAGGTCCAACTTAAGCTCCAAACTTTGATTTTGTGAAGACAAGTTTGATAATTAAACTTTATCCAATTTTCTTCTTTTTCTTTTCTTTCTTTTGCACTTATTGCATAAGTGTTTGCTAGGGACTAGCAAAGGTAAAGTATAGGGGGATGATGAATCCACATTTCATCATCTTTATTCTATCATTTTGGCACCAAAAACCCTAGCAAATGCCTGAAAAGACCCTTAAATTCATCATCTTAGCATTCATGCATGTGCATCTAAATAGTGTATAAAACACTGTAATTAAGGCCAAAATTATAGAATAAATGAAGAAAAGAAAAAGAATAAAATATTGTAAATATTTTATGACCTAAACCCCCGAGACCTAGGCATCTTGATGAATAGGTCGACAAAGAATAAAGTAGGGGGAGATAAGGTCAGGAACACAGATAAAATACCTATACATTTTATTCATTCTTTATTCTTTTTGGGACCTATTTTTGGTTCTACTTTTTATACATCAAATAAAGAAACTTTGTACATGAAAGTTGTAGATAATAAAATAAAGAAAAATACAAAATTGATTTCACAGAAAAATAATGTACAGATAAAAAGTTATGGTCTGAATAAAAATCCAGAATGCCAACTTCCCAAACCTGTATCTCACAAATAAAAACTCCAAATGCAGCCTACTCACCTTTAATTGTATATAGAATAAAATAATCTATCCAATGGTGGTGGTTTCGCATTTGGCGGAGCTACGGTTTGAAAGTTGACTTTTGGACCCTCATCGTATACTTGTACAGATTAAAATATTCAATTTATTCTTTATTCATTATTCTTGCATGTTTATATTTTTATAATTATGTATATATTACTTATAATATATATGCACATTAAAACCAGAATAAAAATGCAAAGAAATCACAAAATAAAAATACTTGTATAAAGGATACATAGGTATACTGCCTATACATATACCTATACAAATAATACTTATATTCTATTAAATATACAAAACATATCAGAAAAATAAAATAAAAATATATTTATGTACATAAAAGTACTTTATGTTTTTATAAAATAATAAGCAAAAATAAATAAATTAAAAGACACAAAATAAAAATAAAATACTAAAATATATAGATAATATACCTATATAGGGTTAAAAAGGTAACTTGTAAAAACGTAAGTCATAAAAATAAATAAAAATCAGAATAAAATACTACATAAAAAATTAAACATTTTTTATTTTATAACCATAATTTAATTCAACCTATTTCTATTTTTAAATGATTTAATAAAGCAATTTCCAGGGCTTTTTCCTGGTTGGTCCACGTGGACCAACCAGGTGCGGTCTAGAGTTGACCTCGGTCAACTCCCTGACCGAGCCCTGCCATTTCTGACACCGTGATTTCGCCCCGATTTCCCCCAATTTCCGAGCTCGATCCGTTCGTCTTCACGCCTCGATCCCTTCTTGGGACTTCACCCCCGATCATCACTCTCCCACGCCATGTATCTGAATCCAGCCATATCCCCATCATTCGCGCGTGAATCTGGCTTGAAGGAGACGCCAGCATCTCCTACTTAAACACCCCGCCGCCTTCAAGCCCAATTTTGAACGCCCTTCGGTCCACCCCTCGCGCTTCTTTCGTGCTCCAGAGCTCCCCGGAGGTGACAGCTCCGTCCTAGGCTCTTCAGCCAAGGCTCCCGAGGTCGGAGGCGCTTCCACCACCTTCCGCAAGCTCGCCGGTCGAGGTACCCTTCATCCTCTGGCTCCGGCCATCGAGGGCTTCCACCCCGCTATTTCTTTCTTGCATTTTGTTTCTGGTAGCTTAGGCTTCAAAAACCCAAAAAAATCTTGAAGTTTCGTCACCCAAATCGATCGATCAAGCACCTTGGCCGGAGCGCACCTCCGGCCGTGCATCCATCTCGCGAACCGCACCTCCCCCCGACCATCCAAGGGTCCAGGCAGTTTGCCCTGGACCCTTTGACTATTTTTGCAGGTCAAAGAACGAGTAACGACGCCTGGAGGCGAGTTTTGACGCTCGCCGGAGCGTGGCTGGACCCCCCAGCTCCGCCACCTTCGCCTGAGCACCTCAGCCGACGCCGTGGCTTTTTGACGCCACCAGCCGATAGAGGGACCGCACAGGAGTCTGCAGCTCCATTTTGGAGCCATTTCATCGCCGGAGAAGCGAGATCGAAGCCCGGGAAGTTCGCCTTCGCCGGCCTTCTTCCCGGTTCTTCCTCCTCGCGTCCCCACCGTCCGATCGAGCCGCAGCTCCAGATCAAGCAGTAACCGTTGGATCGCACCACGCCGCAACCGTCAGATCGTCTTCGAGCGTTCTAATCTCCGCCGTGCATCCACGAATCGTCATCGACCGCTCAGGACACGCCACGTGGATAAGTGGTTCGCATCCAGCCGTTGGATCGCGTCTCGTCGCCCAGCCGTTGGATGCGTGCCACGCGTCTTCATCAGAGCGCTCGGGCGAGGGTATTTTGCATCTCAACCCTCGCCATTTTTGTATTTAGTATTTAGTTTTTAAACTTTCGTCTGTAGTTTAAATATTTTGTAATATTTGCAAAGAGACCCCTAGACTTTCTCTTATTTGCATTTGAGTCCTCAGCCACGTCACCTCACGTGACCTGTACACGTGAGGGGGTGGGCATTTTGCAGAGGAACCCTCGGTTGTTTGCTTATATCGTTTCAGTCCCAAAACTATCGTATTAAGTGCAAACTCTTTGGATATTTTGCAAGTAGACCCCCAGGCTTTTGTGATATTACATTCCAGTCCTTCCCAGGCGCGTGCAAGTCACGCGTCCTGGTGGGTAAATTGCTAGAAAGCCCAGGCGGCTTTTGTAATTGCATTTTGGTGCTAAAAATTGAATGTTCAGTGTATATTTTTGTGGAAAATTGCATGTATGCCCCTGGATGTTTTAGATATTGCACATATACCCCTGCCAGGCCTGTTTAATGTTTGGATGTTTGCTCTAATTATTTAACCTATCATTTTAACTCCAAAAATTCCACAAAAATAGGTTTATGCTCCTGGACATGTGTACTTTGACGCCACATATTTAGTTTTTGATTTTACTTTATTTTCATATTTATTAAAAATCAAAAACTCACTATTTATGCACTGTCTAGCTTAGAAAATACCAAAAAATTATTAAAACACCTCCAAAAATTCCAAAAAAATCACCTAGTGTCTATTTTAACCTATTTTAGTGTCAGTCCAAAAACCACTAAAAATCTCAAAAGAAAAATACTAAAAATTTAAAAACACTCAAAAACTTCAAAAAAATATATAAAATCAAAGAAAAATCCAAAAAATATAAACCCAGGTCCTGTTTGTTCTCTATTTTACTCTCTTCATTTGAAAAATAGTGTGCAAAATTTTGATTGCCGTTTGCCATTTTTAACTCCTATTTTACTCACAGCCAGCAACTTTGTCACTGTTTTCTCTTATTTCAGTATTTAAAAATATCAAAAACACCTTGAAAAATCCCCAAAAATCACAAAAACAGTAAAAAACCCTAAAAAGACTAAAAACAATTTGTTTCTGAATTTTTGGTAATTTTTAATTAGTTTTATAAATATTTTAGCTTGCCTTCTATTATATTGTCTTTACTTTCCAATATTGAAAAAAAAATATAAAATATAAAATTATAAAAATCAGAAAATTAAAAATCAAAATACAAAATTATAAATTAAATAAAAATAAAAAAAATTAAAAATTAAAAACCCACAAAAATTGCTTTGTTTGCTTGCTTAGTGTAGACACATCACACACACTTGTGCTTACATTTGCTTGAACTACCCTGCTTGTTCCCTGTGTTCGAACTCTCTACGTACTTGCATCTATACATCTTTTATGTAGAGTTAAAAATAAATTTGACTCCACACTTGCTTTTCATTGTTTGATACTTGATTGTGGGTTCATTGTTGATTAATCACATTTTATTGTGGGTCGCCACAGCGACGTATTTAGACCCTCGATAATCTGCGGTTATCAATGGCCTCTATGGCCTATCCCAATATGGGAGAGCAAGGGGCTAAGGAGGAACCGCATGCTGTCACTCAACCAAACCACATGGTAGCAGCTTGTGCATCAACTGACAATGCATATATCATCACGCTACCATTGTCATGCACATGTGTCACTATAAATGGCCCAATCCATTTTCTCTTCAATTTTCCTTTAAAGATCCTCAACTTTGCATCAAACAATCAACTCTTCTGTCCCAGCTCAAAAGTCTTGCGGCAGATATGCTTGTCATGACACTTCTTGACATTCTCCTTATACATAAGGGTACTGTCATATGCATAATCTATGATTTCCAACAATTTGTTCAGATCTACTTTTCTTTTCTTCCCGGCTTTCTTTGAGTCCAAGTAACAAATATTGATTTCCCCTAAGGATTTATGAATAAGTTCAATGGAAAAATGGCATGGCTTGCCATAGACAAGGAGATAGAGAGACATTCCTAATGGTGACTTGAACGTGGTTTGTAAGCTCAAAGAGCTGAATCAAGTAGTTGAGACCAGTTCTTGCGATCCAGATACACAATCTTCTGCAGAATAGTCTTTATCTCCCTATTGGAACATTCAGCCAAGCCATTGGACTGTGAGTGGTAAGGTGAAGCGACACGATATTCTATACATAATTCTTGATTTAACTTCTTCACCCCCTCTGTTGATGAAATGCCTACCCATCATAGATGAGAATTTTGGGAATCCCAAATCATGAAATAATGTGATCCTTCAGGAATCGATAGATCGTTCGACTATCGACGGTTCGAGCGAGAATATCCTCCACCCAACAACTCACCTAGTTGACAACAAGTAGAATGTATTCATAGCACTGGCTATTCGAAAATGAGCCCATGAAGTCGATGCCCCAACGTCTAATATCTAAATGAACTTCAGAGGCATCGTATCCCGTATTCTTATGGTACCACCCATCTGTTGGAAGTCAGTGTAATGCTTGACGTATTCTTCGACATCCATGAATAATGTAGGCCACCAAAGGCCACTCTGAAGAACTGTTGTTACACTTTGTCTTCTTGAATGGTGTCCTTATTCTTTATCATGACAATGTGTAGGGACACTCGGAACCTCCTCCTGAGGAATACACCTTATCCAAATGTAATCTGCCCCCTCACAGAATAGGTTTGAATCCTCCCACTATTAGAAATGGATATCAGACAAAAATCTATCCATTTTCAACTTGGGCCAATCTTGTGGAGTTGTCTAAGTTGGGTTAATCTTGTGGAGTTTTCTTAGACATAGCATAGTTCACAACATCGACATACTAGGGGAGAAGGTAATTGATCCTTATCTGAGAAAGTCTTTGTAATCAGATGCAGGTTCAACTCAGAAGCTTCAAGCTCGGCAAGTCTGGACAAGTTATCGACCCCAACATTCTTAACTCCAGGTTTATCTCATATCTCTCAGTCAGATTCCTGGAGGAGAAGGATCCACTGAATGAGATGTGGTTTGGTGTCCTTCCATCGTAAATACCGGATTGTTTAGTTATTGATATAAATGATGACCTTGGACCTAAGTGTTGGAAATGCGAGCCCACGGCGAGCCATTATGCAATAAATGTTATTGCACATATCATTCCCTGATCTGAAATGAAGAATGAATAATTTGTATAATAGGTCCCTTGGTACAATTAGGGTTATGTACCATGGCCATCTTAATAATCATACAGCTGTTGATTCAACTATTGAATCATAGAGGCTGGTGCTTGGATGAATATCTAAAGAGTTAGATTGAGGACTCATCAAGCACCGTCAAATGATTGTTAAGAGATGATCTCCAGCCTGAGTAGGAGATGGCAATCCTTATCTCTGAAGGCTGATATCTGACCGACCTTTTGATGCAGGTCCTCTGCATAGGAATAGAGATTCGGAGGTGTCAGATTAGTTAGGTCAAAGAGTTGACTTAACGAGATCGAGATAACCAAAGTCCTATATCATATGCTGTCATGATATAGGCACGCATCCTCTGACCGGAGACAGATGTGTTGCTATATGTCTAAGTATGTACATTTGGCAGACCAATAGGTTGATGACCTAATCAAGGTCTATACACCGGCGCGCTGGTGTGCATATAAGGGCATATGAGTAATACGATCTCTCAAAGGGATCATACAGGTTCAGTTACTGAACCGGAAGACATGAGCTCACTCATGAGATATTGGGAAGAATCAAATTCCATGCGCATGGTCGTCTCGCTTTGGAAGCTTGACTGAATTTGTAGGTTTGATATATACTTTTAGTATATGATCAAGACCTAGGTATGATGTACACTTTTGGAAAGTGTATGATCGATACCAACTCCCAATGATCGAATGAGAAACTTACTGATAAAACCATGAAGTAGACAGTATAAAGTTGATCCGATACTTCGGGTTTAGTCTAAGTCTTCCAGTATGCAGGATGTACAGGTATTGGGAATACCTGAGGGTGATTTGATCATAAACGATTGTATAACCATGACGCTTCCATTCCTAGGGAGTGATGAAACGGGTATGGATTTTAGTGACTCCTCTCAGTAGAGAAGTGATCTGATCTTGGTCCAAGTGTTGGACATTGATCTGAATGTGATTCAGATACAATGAGAAGATTAGATTTACGGTCTTGATTTAATCAAGCATCTATGGGAGGCCCGCGATCTGGATTTGAGATATGATCTCAATATCCATGTCACTATACGTGGAACAATACAATCGCCCTGTCCTTATCTCCAAGTATCTGCGGAGAGATTGCATTATTCTTGAAGGGTTCAAGAATAATTCCATACGATCTAAGCAATGAAGAAATAATGATTAAATGTGATTTAATCATCTTGAATGTGTGAAGAAATTATCCAATTTAATTAAATGTGATTTAATTAATGTGGATAAGAATAATGTGGATAAAAATATCCAATTATTCATAATATATTATAAATGTTATTTATAATGTATTAGAGAGAGTTAATTATAATTTATATGTGTTGATTAATTATGATGTGTATTGGATACACATTGTGTAATTAATTAACAATATGAATTACATGTTGTTTTGGGTTGTGAATATGATTCACAAATTATTCCATGGCTAGATTGCAATTTTCTCAAAGATAATTGTGAATTATTTTTTGAGAAATAAAACCCAACTTATTTTGTTGCAAATAAATAAGAGAGGGATTACATGGAGATTTCAATCTCCATGTATTCCAAGGTGGGCGGCACACCACTCCTAATTGGAGTGGGTGTGCGCCTACATGGAAGGCACATGGAGATGAAATCTCCATGTGTCTTCTCTCCTTATTTGTTGGGTTAATTTAGGAGCAAATTATATTTGATTTTATTAAATATATTTTGACCTAAATTTGTTGCTTTTGACAACAACAATCTCAGCCATTGGATGAACATAAATCAATCTCATCCATTGATTTTATGTGTCCCATGGATTGAGATCCATGGATCCCAAAACCCTATAAATAGAGAGGCATACTTGGCTCTCTCTTGACACATAATATTGGAGCTCTCTCTCTCTTTCTTCTCCACACACGTCAGCCCTCTCTCCCTCTAATTGGTGGCCGACCACCAAACCCTAGAGGAGAGAACCGTCGTCGCCTTCGCCACCGCGCCGCCGCTTCGACGTTCTTCGGTTCTCCGTCTTCTTGGAGAGTTCCTCTCACGAAGGAGACGTTTGATCTCGTGCGACGAGATCAGGAGCAACCATGCTTGGATCATCTTCTTGGATTGCGAGGACAACGCGGTTCATCCCCGCGCTCGCAAGCGGTCTCGCCGACGATCGGACTTGAGACAGGAGGTCTCTTTCCTTAGAGACTTGATCAACCACGCTTCAAGAGGTATTGCATTATACTTGTTGTGGTTATAGATGAAACGATCTGAGAATGGTTCCCGGATCATGTGGTTTCATCGAATAAATTTAAAAATTTTAAATTCCGCTGCACCGAACAACTAGTACGACTAGTCGTTCTTCGTCGTATCCGATACGACGATCACGCTTCCGTGATGCGCTTGAGGATAATTCCATATCCTTCAAGTGGTATCAGAGCCAGGTTGACGGTTTCGAATATGATTCGAAAAACCGAGGACGACTTGAGTTCGTTAAGGTCGCGAAAGTTTTTTTTTTATCGTATTTGATTTCGCAGATCTGTTTAGTAAATAAATTCGGCACTGTTTAAATTGTTTAAACACGAATTTAACACTTGATTTTTGTTCCCCATTAAATAAGGAAACCATAGGAACTGAGTTTACGTAAATCGGATTTCGTATGCTCTAGATATGGTTGTTTTAATGAACATGTATACACTGTTGCGGGAACTGTAGATCTGAACGTGATTAAAAAGTTAATTACTGTTTAGAATTGCCTCGAAATGCGTGTAACATCACTTGGGTTCTGTCTTAAATCAAATTAGCAATCTATGAAAATTGATTTTGTCTAATTTGGATTTAATATGATTGAGATATGCTAATTTTAGTAAGAAGGGGTCACTGCTGAAATTACAGTCCTAATCTAGAACCAAGTGATTGTCAATTAGTGAAATTAATTGTTAATTTCGTGAAATAATCATGAAAAATATTTGTGAAATATTTGAAGATGATTATTTACATAATTGACTTGGCCTCATCCAATTAATTAATTAGATTTGATCTAAATCTTAATTGGAAACACATTCATCAAACTTAAATGTTTGATTGATGATTGTCATTTAATCATTTAGTGAAATTAAATTGTTTAATTTCCTAGAATAATTGTGCATAAATATTTGTGAAATATTTGATGATAATTATTCCCTTAAATGACATTGCCTTAACCAATAATTGATTAAGATGTGATCTAAATCATAAATTGGAAACAACAATCTTCAAACTTGATGCTTGAATAGGATTTGGGAATTTGTCTAGCAAATTTCCTTATAATCAAAAATGTTTTGATTATTACTATATGGTACAATTTCGGTTGAAGAACCGATGATCATCTCAAGTACAAATTAATCAATTTGGCATTATCCTTTCCCGAGGCGGATATGGTGCCTAGTCGGAGAGCATTGGGGTTGCGGGTTGCAACGTATGTGGTCCGTCCCACTCTCGTCGGTACTGGCCATGACAGCGGGTAGGGCCGGGATAATGTCCGAGGGATTAAGATGTATTTTTCTAATTATTAAAATTCGAATTAATACGTATTTTGAGATATTACCATATATGTATTCAAGTAAAATAATCAAGTTTGATTGATTGAATTGGATTGATAATTAATTTAATATGATTAAATTGATTATGTCCAATTGAAATACTCTAATATGATTAGAGCTAATAATTCCCTTGGAAGAATTAATTATGTGAATGTGATTCACGATAATTAATTAAAATTTGAATATGATATGGAGGATCACATAAGTGACATCCATGGTCTCCCGTCAAGGCGGAGGGTTCCGTCGCCAGGGATTGCATGTGGGAGACGCCTGTCCGAAGTGACAGCTCCTGTATGCAAGCGCATCTGGATCGGGCTCGTCGCTTCTCGAAAGAGTAAGGACGTATGCGTAGTGACCCCAATATCGGGTCCTCATATTATTGGGGCGATATTGGATTGCGCATAGCGAGTTGTATTCCTGTTGAAGGTTGGTTCAATTAATGACGGGTCAACATCGCCTTAGGGGTGGTGGGCCCGGGTGTTAAAGACCGAATTGGGAGATGCAAGTTGGACTTGCAAGGCGGAATGTGTTCCCGCTTCTTTTTATCCGAGTTGTAGGTTCTCATATTATTGGGATGCAACAAAGATAAGGAAGGAGATCCCAGATCTTGCTTGAGATATAATGGTAAGTATATCTCTTACATTGAAAGTGATTAAGGGAATGAACTTTCAATGTTGACATGGCAAGACAACTTTGATATAAAAATTCCTAAATCAAAGTAAAATATGTATATATAAATACATACATTTATGCAAATTTCTTATTTCAGATAATCCTTCATTAAAACCCACTCAATGATATACTCAATAATAACCAGTGAAATATCTTGGATTGGACTCATGATCCAGATATTGCACTTGCATTGGACACATAATGTATGTGGTTGCAATGTGCAAGTTTCCTCATAATATTGAGGAATGAAAATTAAATAGATGATAGGACTACAACCCTAGGGTTTGTATGTCTCTATAGTCTTGGTATCATCAAATGTACTTTGGAAGTGACATGTTGATGATGATCATAATTGTCATATAATCCTTATAAAATCTAAGAAGATATTATGGCATACATATGTGCTCTTGACATTTATCATGAATGACATGGTTCACTGCATCATGCAGAATGGTGGCTCTGTAAAGAGATGATGTATTCAAATTGTTTGAGTACCTACCTGAACCTTTGTTTTTAAGAGTTTAAATGGATGTAGATGATGAGTGTCATCATTCTACTGTTTATACTCTAGTTATCCATGAAGCTTCATAATATTCATATTGTATGAATTTAATGAAGCATGTATAAATGTTGAACAACTCTTACTTTGAATTCTTTTTGAATTTAAAATAAGAGATCCTCTGTCTTGAGCAATGATTGCTTATAGATAAAGGGAGCGCAGTGGAAGCATGGGTTGGACCCAAGAAAGAAGGAAAGTCAAAGAGTTGACTGGACTTCTATGACTTCCATATGACATCCAAAGAGTTGGATGAATGCCAATACTGCAATAAGTTGATGTGTTGATAGTATGACTATCAAGTCTGTTTAGAATCCTTAGAAAAGGACTCGGATGGAGCATCAGAGTAATCTACATAAATCATTGATATTGACTTACTCATGAATAAGATAAAGTCAAATAATTGTATCTCAATCTTCTGATGACATTTGCAATGGGTTGCATATGTTTTAGAAGACTGGAAAATTTGATCTTAAAGGTTTATAGTTATCCACGTGAGTATTGATGCAACTGTTGCAACAATCTCTGTTGGATTAATAGACTTGTTAATTTCAGTGGGAGAGCCCTTAGTCTTAGAGAATGTCTCTGTGACCTAGATATTAGAATACACTCATTGTTTATTTCTAAATGTTGGAAATAAACATGAATTCTGAGATAGAACTATCATAAAGAGTTATGATGGATATATATTTCAGATAGTAATCTAAAATCTGGTGGACTCCACTAAATTAGAAAAATTAATGAATGGTTCATTAATATTTCTAAATACTGAATTAAAACCTCTGTAAGATCAATAGGAGGATGAAGATCGTTTGACAATGATCTAGCATCAAGCCTTGGACATTTGTCTATTGATTTGATCAATAGAATAGTAAGAGATGAAATTTTAGAATGTCTAAAATTTCAAAACTTACATACTTATGAATATTGTATTCGAGGTAAAAATGTCCAATACACCCTTCTTCGGGAATGGTGTAAGATGCCAAGGTATTCAGGATCTCATACATATTGATGTATGCGAATCATCTATATCATAGTAAACATTGTGGATATGTGATATCTATTGATGATTATGTATGATATGAGATTTCTTCTCTTCATCTAAGAAATTTTTGAAACGTTCAAAGATTTCATTAATTTTGGTTTAGAACCAAAGTTTGAAGGAAGATAAAATGAATTTGATCTAATCTAGGTAGCAAGTACCTACTAGATAAATTCGAAGAATACCTTATGGAGATATGAATATCATTTCTATCTCAAACCTCCTAACACACCTTAACTCAAAAGAGTTATAGGTAGATACAATTAGATCATATGTGACATGATCTTATCAATGTTGAATTTTTAGCATAATTATCCCTTAGTTTCCAGGTATATATGTGTAGTAGAGACTACAATGTATATCCTTAATAAGGTTCCATGTATGTTGGAATCTAACACTTGATAGTGTTACTTCATTAGGAAAATAAAGGATGGTATTGGATACCTACTTTATGACCTTGAGATTCTTAAAATATCTCATCTCCGAGAATGTGATTCTTAAAGGTTGAGACTCTTGAGAATCAAGATGAAAATGAAGTGTAGGAACTCATTTATAATGAGACTCCTGAAATTGGAAACTAAAAGGACAATTAAAGATGAAATATTAATACCTCTTCAAATGAGTTTGAGGATGGATTCCATGTGTTAGAGAAATCTGACAATGATCGAACTTCATGTGATGAAGTTTCTGAAGATCATAGCATGGATAGATGGATAGCAATAAAAGTCTAATGTAGACTTCATATACAAGTGTTGTATATGGACCCTCGAGGATCCACCTATATGGGTAAAACCTGTAAAGGTGTAAATGGATCTTCAAGAGACAGGGAGCCTGATGAGAAGGTAGAGATCTTCAAAGCACGGTTCGTAGCCATAAGCTACACACTGGAAGAGAAGACATTGCTTGCAATGAGACTTGCTCTTCGGTGACCATGCTTAAAACCATCAGAATATTGCTAACCTTAGCTACATAACTTGACTATTGCATCTTTAAGATGAAAGTCAATATTGCATTCCTCTACGAATACCTCTTTGAGGATATTCACATGAAGTAGCCCCAGGGCTTCATGGTTGAGGAAAGCAAGATGTGCAAGCTAAGGAATCCATCTGAGGACTCAAATAAGCTTCTTGAAGTTGGACCATAAGATTTAATGAAATTATAAGTGTTATGATTTCAGATAGAATCTTGATGAGCCCTATGAAGCTTAGTGGGAGTGCCTTTGTGTTCATCATGCTAAATGTAGATGATATCCTAATCATTTGGAATGATATAAGGATAATAATGAGTGTTTTGTAAACTGGCTATTCCATATCTTGAAATATGATTTCAAAGATACCTCTTAGATCTTAGTTCTGAAGTTGTTCAGAAGCAAAGAGAAGAGGATATTGGGACTGTCACATTTATAGTACACCTTGGACATATTCTATTCATAGAAATTCCAAGAAAGGCTTCCATCCCTTAAGATATGGTACTGACCTATCTAAAGGGATAACACCTCAAAGAGTTGAGGAAGTGAATGCTAGAACTACTTGCCCTTGGGCATTAGTTCTGAGAAGCCGGGTGTGTGCTAGATGTGTACAAAAGCCAGATGGCTGCCATGTAGTGGGAGTAGTAAACTGTTACTAGTCCTACTATGGAAATAAAACACTTGGTTGCAGTAATAACAAAATCTTCATAGATGACAAGATTTTTGAGATAGTGATCTCAGAGTCTTATCTTCAAAAACTTAAGACTTTATAGATAGAGATCTAAAAGGTCTTAACTGTGGATACCTTAAGAGATAGTGATCTCCAGGAATAAGGATATTCTGATAAGGATTATGGAAATACTGGTTATGATAATTGTTAAGCTGTAGTGTCAAAGACACTGTAACTAACTAGATTGAGTATTGGTTGCATAAGATGCAACATTCGCATTGGATGCGAGCACTGTTACTGGGGATATGCAAGTGCCGTAAAAGGACTTGGCGTAGTCTCGCGGGAACAGAGTGACTGATCAGCTTACCTAGCTATTTTCTAAATAGCCTATGATTGTCACATGAGTGTGAGTTTAAATGATTAGCCCATTAATGGCTCTTTGGGCTAGTGGGAGATTGTTGGAAATGCGAGCCCACGGCGAGCCATTATGCAATAAATGTTATTGCACATATCATTCCCTGATCTGAAATGAAGAATGAATAATTTGTATAATAGGTCCCTTGGTACAATTAGGGTTATGTACCATGGCCATCTTAATAATCATACAGCTGTTGATTCAACTATTGAATCATAGAGGCTGGTGCTTGGATGAATATCTAAAGAGTTAGATTGAGGACTCATCAAGCACCGTCAAATGATTGTTAAGAGATGATCTCCAGCCTGAGTAGGAGATGGCAATCCTTATCTCTGAAGGCTGATATCTGACCGACCTCTTGATGCAGGTCCTCTGCATAGGAATAGAGATTCGGAGGTGTCAGATTAGTTAGGTCAAAGAGTTGACTTAACGAGATCGAGATAACCAAAGTCCTATATCATATGCTATCATGATATAGGCACGCATCCTCTGACCGGAGACAGATGTGTTGCTATATGTCTAAGTATGTACATTTGGCAGACCAATAGGTTGATGACCTAATCAAGGTCTATACACCGGCGCGCTGGTGTGCATATAAGGGCATATGAGTAATACGATCTCTCAAAGGGATCATACAGGTTCAGTTACTGAACCGGAAGACATGAGCTCACTCATGAGATATTGGGAAGAATCAAATTCCATGCGCATGGTCGTCTCGCTTTGGAAGCTTGACTGAATTTGTAGGTTTGATATATACTTTTAGTATATGATCAAGACCTAGGTATGATGTACACTTTTGGAAAGTGTATGATCGATACCAACTCCCAATGATCGAATGAGAAACTTACTGATAAAACCATGAAGTAGACAGTATAAAGTTGATCCGATACTTCGGGTTTAGTCTAAGTCTTCCAGTATGCAGGATGTACAGGTATTGGGAATACCTGAGGGTGATTTGATCATAAACGATTGTATAACCATGACGCTTCCATTCCTAGGGAGTGATGAAACGGGTATGGATTTTAGTGACTCCTCTCAGTAGAGAAGTGATCTGATCTTGGTCCAAGTGTTGGACATTGATCTGAATGTGATTCAGATACAATGAGAAGATTAGATTTACGGTCTTGATTTAATCAAGCATCTATGGGAGGCCCGCGATCTGGATTTGAGATATGATCTCAATATCCATGTCACTATACGTGGAACAATACAATCGCCCTGTCCTTATCTCCAAGTATCTGCGGAGAGATTGCATTATTCTTGAAGGGTTCAAGAATAATTCCATACGATCTAAGCAATGAAGAAATAATGATTAAATGTGATTTAATCATCTTGAATGTGTGAAGAAATTATCCAATTTAATTAAATGTGATTTAATTAATGTCGATAAGAATAATGTGGATAAAAATATCCAATTATTCATAATATATTATAAATGTTATTTATAATGTATTAGAGAGAGTTAATTATAATTTATATGTGTTGATTAATTATGATGTGTATTGGATACACATTGTGTAATTAATTAACAATATGAATTACATGTTGTTTTGGGTTGTGAATATGATTCACAAATTATTCCATGGCTAGATTGCAATTTTCTCAAAGATAATTGTGAATTATTTTTTGAGAAATAAAACCCAACTTATTTTGTTGCAAATAAATAAGAGAGGGATTACATGGAGATTTCAATCTCCATGTATTCCAAGGTGGGCGGCACACCACTCCTAATTGGAGTGGGTGTGCGCCTACATGGAAGGCACATGGAGATGAAATCTCCATGTGTCTTCTCTCCTTATTTGTTGGGTTAATTTAGGAGCAAATTATATTTGATTTTATTAAATATATTTTGACCTAAATTTGTTGCTTTTGACAACAACAATCTCAGCCATTGGATGAACATAAATCAATCTCATCCATTGATTTTATGTGTCCCATGGATTGAGATCCATGGATCCCAAAACCCTATAAATAGAGAGGCATACTTGGCTCTCTCTTGACACATAATATTGGAGCTCTCTCTCTCTTTCTTCTCCACACACGTCAGCCCTCTCTCCCTCTAATTGGTGGCCGACCACCAAACCCTAGAGGAGAGAACCGTCGTCGCCTTCGCCACCGCGCCGCCGCTTCGACGTTCTTCGGTTCTCCGTCTTCTTGGAGAGTTCCTCTCACGAAGGAGACGTTTGATCTCGTGCGACGAGATCAGGAGCAACCATGCTTGGATCATCTTCTTGGATTGCGAGGACAACGCGGTTCATCCCCGCGCTCGCAAGCGGTCTCGCCGACGATCGGACTTGAGACAGGAGGTCTCTTTCCTTAGAGACTTGATCAACCACGCTTCAAGAGGTATTGCATTATACTTGTTGTGGTTATAGATGAAACGATCTGAGAATGGTTCTCGGATCATGTGGTTTCATCGAATAAATTTAAAAATTTTAAATTCCGCTGCACCGAACAACTAGTACGACTAGTCGTTCTTCGTCGTATCCGATACGACGATCACGCTTCCGTGATGCGCTTGAGGATAATTCCATATCCTTCACTAAGGAGATGGGATATGAATTTATCCCAGGAAAAAAATACCTCTAGCAGCTCCTTCTTAGTGGTGCTATAAATTCTTGGAGCTTCGTCGAGCATTCGGCTAGTGTAGTGAATAGCAAATGGAATGTTGTCTTTCCTCTGTCCTAGTACGACACCGATGACATAATATGACACATCTGTCATTATCTCAAATGATTGAGTCCAAATCAACAGTTGCAAGATAGGGGTTTGAGTAATAAGTTCTTTCAACTGATTGAAGGGAAGAAGTGCACGGTCATCAACAATGATATCATTCTCCTTGCCTAGTAGCTCTGTCAACGGTCGAGCCAACTTTCTGAAATCTTTGATAAATCATCGATAGAAACTAACATGGTCCAAGAATGATCGAACTTGCTTGAGAATTGTAGATGTCTCTAGTTTGGAAATAACTTCCACCTTGGTTGGGTCAACCTCCATACCACGTTTGGAAACAACTTGACCCAACACATTTCCTTGATCACCATGAAGTTGATCTTCTCCCACGAGAACACTAGGTTCAATTCATAGCACCTCCTCAAAACTCGGTCTAGATAATCCAGGCATTGATCTATAGAATATTTCTAGATCGAAAATTCATCCATGAAAACCTCAAGCAAAGTGTCCACCTTGTCGGCAAATACTGCAAGAATACACCTTTCGAAAGAATTTGGAGCATTGCATAGCGTGAAGGGCATTTGTTTGAAGGCGCATGTTCCAAATGGACATGTGAACGTGGTTTTCTCTTGGTCCTCAGGAGAGATAGCGACCTTATTATATCCCGAGTATCCATCCAAGAAGCAGAAATATTCTTTTGCTGCCAATCTCTCGAGAATCTGATCAATGAAAGGCAATGGAAAATGGTTTAATCTGTTGTAGTCGACATACACTCGCCAAGAGGTGGGTACTCTGGTAAGAATCTCCTCTCCTATTTCATTCTTAACATTGGTGATCCCGGACTTTTTTGGCACAACATGAAGGGGACTCACCCATTTCAAGTCGGAGATGGGATAAATGAAACCAACGTCGCACCATTTCTGAATTTCCTTCATGATGAGCTATCGTAGGTTCGAATTTGTCCTTCTTTGGAATTCACAGGACGGTTTTGTTGTCGTCTTCGAGGTAGATGCGATGCAAGCAGAGTGAAGGATTGATCCCATGGAGATCTGATCTTCCATCCTACCACCTTGCGGTTTCTTTCAAGAACCTCCATTAGATGGGATTCTTGGTCTTCAGTCAAATGTTCACCTGCAAGGAAGGTGTACTTCATATTGGAGGGTAATGGTTTTAGCTCAGGCGGAGTGGGAGCTACTTCGGTGATGACTTCTGCGATTACTGTAGATGGTGGTTCTTTCATCTATTCGGTGTCCACCTTTAATTGTTCATCTTATTTATTCAAAAATTCACAAAAATTTTCAATGATATGTTATTGATCTTCATCTTATTTATTGTTCATCTTATTTATTGCATAAATCCTCTATGATATGTTATTGATCTTCAAAACTCAACAAGCCTACAAAGAATTCATCTGGCACATCGGCAAAGATCTCGTCATTATCGACAAGGGGAAAATCAACTGCATTTTCCACTCTTTTCTTTGGAGAGAGGAATTCATGGATCTCGATGTAATCCATGAACATATTTTAATCTTGGTTTTCCTTCAAAAAGTCACAATCATCAAGACGGTTATCATCTTGCACACTTACTGTAGATGCTCCTAAGGTTGTCATGGATTCAGACACGATCTCTATCTTGACCATGATGATGCTGGAGCGAAGGTGATCTCTCCATTGCCATTGTTCACTATTGTTTTGGTTGTTTGAAGGAACGACCGACCAAGGATAATGGGGGTGTGAAGTAGAGGTGTAGAGACATCCATGTTGAGAACGACAAAATCAACAGGGAATTGAATTCCCTGTATAGTAACGATCACGCCCTCCAACATGCCCCTAGACCGTTTAGCGGATTGTTTGCGAATTGCAGAATCATCTTGGTAAGATTGTGTGGTCCTAAATAAAATTCTATGAGTAGTGAGGCATGGATGAGATTGATAGAAGACCCGTTGTTGAGAAGTGTCTTCTCAAATTCCTGGTCAAACATCATGCAGCAAATGAGCGGTGCTCCCTTGTCTGGTATTTTTTATGGGAGATTGCTTATGGCATTAACTGTGACCATGTGAGGATGTTCTTTTCAGCCTTGACACTTGGACTTCTGGAATTGTGAGGGTGAGGATGACACCCCATAGTACATGTATCTTTCAGACCTTTCTTTGACCACAGGTATGTACTCAAGAGTTTTCATCAGGGGCATATTCAATAGAAAATTATGAATGATTTCCACAATAGAAGGATCAAACAAAGCATTTTTCAAAATTTTCATTTTTTGTGTTTTTTCATTGCTTCATAGAAAAAAATATTTAGATATAAAAAACGGTGTCATTCAACTATTTGTTCATAACAGGAATTACAAGAAGAGGGTGTGAATGCACAAAATCCTCTACTATCTGTGGACTGAAAATGAATGGTTCGACTTCACCAGCTAGCGTTGGGTCTGCTGTTGGAGCTGACGTCTCTGAGGTCTGTTGGACCACTGAAGATGTTGTTGGTTCCATCTTTTTGAGTTTTTGAATTTTCTTCATATTTTTGTGTTTTTGTGTTAACTAGTGCTCCTCCAAAAATAGTATCTGGCTCTGGTGATGGTTGGGTTGACGACTCCTCATCAGATGCAATAATATTTCCTTTGATGTTGCTGATGTCTGAAGTGTACAAT
Source organism: Ottelia alismoides (assembly GCA_037367405.1). NCBI lineage: Eukaryota > Viridiplantae > Streptophyta > Magnoliopsida > Alismatales > Hydrocharitaceae > Ottelia > Ottelia alismoides. The sequence continues at coordinate 307,734 of JAZKJV010008141.1, read as the reverse complement.
CGCTCATGAGATTAACAATATTAGATAAAAAACAATTAAATTCACCTGAATTGGGTTGGACACTACCTGCTATTCTCTTCTTGCGTCAGAAGTTGTTCGGACTAGCCTTAACCTAGGCTAGAGTGAGTGTCTTGGCAACCATCAAGTCGTCAAGATTTTGGGTCATCTCATCCATATTCTTCATTAGTTGAGCCACACAATCAAGAGTTGGGTTCACCAACGGGGCCTCGGATCAATCGGCTGGATGAGGCCACTGACTGTGGTACTATGGAGGGGAGGCTGTTGATAACCCTGGTACTGCTGATAAAGAGGAGACTAGAATGATGAGTGATGAGAGTATGGAGAATGTGAAGGACCGGAATACTGATGCTGATGCAAAGCAGTCGACTGTTGTTAATGGTATTCATGACTACAGTAGCCTGACTTCTGGGGACCGTGCTATTAATTCTGCCTTCATGTGTTTCTGTAGTTCAAAGGTTGCTGGTTCTGATGGTGCTAGAACAGTCTTCCCCCTGTTGCCTCTATTGGTAGGGCTGATGGCCATATTCTGACCTTAGGAGTGTCCCTGATGATGGATCAGTTGGTCATCGATGGTCCACACACCATTCACTTCTTGTATCTGCGATGGTGGCGGGAAGAACTACTTAGGTTAAGTTAGGGGCATCTCGGGTTGATATATGACCATCACTGCTAGCTTGACCCGAGAACAAGAATCTCTCCTACTAGAGATTCTTGAAAAGAACTGCAAGGTTATAGGCTGGAGGATGTCCGATCTTCGCGGGATAAACCCAAATCTATGCTCACACCATATTTACCTTGAGGAATGTGCGAGACCCTTTCATGAGTTCCAGCGTCGTCTACATGCAAACGTATGAGATGTGGTTAAGAAGGATATTGAAAAATGGTGTAATGCAGGGTTTATATATCCCATCTCTAATTCCATGTGGGCGACACCACTTCATTTAGTCCCTAAGAAGGCGGGACTTCAGTCAGTCACCAACTTGGATGGAGAAGAGATTGTGACATGAGTACCCATGTCGTGGTGTATTTGTGTAGATTACATACACTTGAATGTTGCGACGAAAAAGTATCATTTCCCCTTACCATTCATAGATCACTTCTTGGAGAGACTAGCAGAGAAAAAATTCTTTTGTTTTCTATATGGGTACTCGGGCTACAACCAAATGACCATCGTTCCCGAGGACCATGAAAAGACCTTGTTTACATGTTTGTTCGGTTCATATGCATTTATGCACATGCCCTTTGGGTTATGCAATGCACTAGGGACTTTCTTGCAGTGCATGATTGCAATATTTGTTGAGATGGTGGGTGATTTCTTGGAGGTCTTCATGAATGACTTCTCAGTCCACAATAACTCATTTGATACTTGTCTATCTCATTTATATCGAGTCCTCAATAAGTGCAGTGAGGTGAACTCAATGCTCTCTTGGGAGAAGAGCCATTTTATGTTTCAAGAGGGCAATGTGTTGGGGGCATATCATCTCCACGAGGGGAATGGAGGTTGACTCTGCCAAGATGGATGTGATCAAGAAACTTCAACCACCAATCAAAATCAAACAAATGCAATTGTTCCTCAAGAATATTGGTTTTTACTGCAGATTCATAAAGGAATTCTCAAAGATTGCTCGACCGCTAACGGATCTCTTAGGAAAAGACTCAGAGTTCATTGTATATCACATATGTCTTGAGGCCTTCAAGATCCTACTGAGGAAGATCATGGATGCTCCTATCATAGAAGCCCCATATTGGTCTCTTCCTTTTGAGATCATGATGGACACTTACGACTTTGCAGTTGGGGTTGTGTTAGGACAAATGAGAGAAGGGATTCCTTATGTTGTCCACTACGTAAGCAGAGTACTCGATCTGGCTCAACAGAATTATACTGTCATAGAGAAGGAAATGCTTTCCATAGTATTTGCCTCGGACAAATTTAGGTCTCATCTTTTAGGATCCAAGGTTACCGTGTTCACAGGTCACACATCCATCAAGTACTCATGGAAAAGGACACGAAGGCGCATCTTCTTAGGTGGATTCTATTACTCCAAGAGTTCGATTTGCATATCAAGGATAATCTTGGAGTGAAGAATGTGGTGGTTGATCACCTGTCCCACATTGATTCTCATAGTTCCTCCGATATTGACCCCATCAAGGACTCCTTCCCCAACGAGTCTTTCTTGGTGTCTAAGATAGTTCCCCATGATTGTCCCAAGAGCAACATTGACGGACTTAAGTCGGAATCTAGGAAATACCATTAGAAGGATCCGTTCCTTTTCTTTAAAGGTATGGATTGTGTCTGGCGGAGGTATATTCCTCGAAAGGAATACATGAGTGTCCTAACCTACTGCCATTCCTTGGAGGCAGGAGAACATCACTCCGGGAAGAGGACCGCTTGGAAAGTGCTTTAGAGTGGTTTGCACTGGCCGATCCTATCCTGTGATGAATATGTATTTGTTAGATCGTGTCTAATATATCAGAGAATGGGAGAGACCGCCGGTCTCAAAAATGAAATGACCATACAACCTATCATTATGGTTGATATTTTTGATGCATGAGGCATAGATTTCTTTAGTCCATTCCCTAACAACCATATCTATAAGCATATTCTCTTGTCAGCTGATTTTTTCTCTAGGTGTGTGGAAGCTATTCCTACCTGGGTCGTAGACAGTGAAACTGTCTACAAGTTCGTGAAATAAGACATTATTTTCATTTCATGGTTCCCAAAGTTATCATCTCTGATGGGGTTAGCCACTTTATTAACAGGAAATTGAAAAAATTAAATGGGACTATGTCATCGAGCACCGTGTCGCTAGTCCATACCACCCGCAATCGAATGGTATGGCTGAGTTGTCGAATAGGGAGGTGAAGGGCATTTTGTAGAAGCTAGTTCGCCCTCACAGGAAGAACTAACCCAGCTTTTGGACCAAGTTCTATAGGCATACCGGACTGTTTACAAGACCCTTCTTGGAACCTCCCCATTCAGAATGGTTTATGAAAAGCCATGTCATTTGCCTGCTAAATTGATACACAAATTTGGATAGGTATTAAAGAATGTGAACTGGAACACACATGAGGGACAACAAAGCAGAAAGATAGATTCAAACAAGCTTTTGGAAATCAGAAACAAGGCATCTGATAACAACGTGATCTATAAGGATAGAATCAAGCGTTGGCACGATCAACATATCAGATGAAAGAATTTTGTCCCAGGGCATAAGGTATGGTTATTCAATGCTAGGTTGAAGATCTTTCAAGGGAAGTTGAAGTCCAAGTGGACATGACCGTTCATAGTTAGGGAAGTGAACATGAACGATAGTGTATGGATTTCAGAGCTCACAGATGGTGCATGATCGTTTCTTGTAACCTAGAAACTACTGAAGAATTTTGTAGGATCATATTAGCAATTAGCCCGTATTGAAGAGATCTTATTCATGTGTATCCCAGAATCCAATAATCTACTCTTAGGGAATGCATAAATCATCACTACTACTGTCTCCAAGCATCTCTTTCCACACTTCCCTTTCTCTTTGTATATTCCTGATGAATCTACGTTTCATCATCTTTATTCTATCATTTTGGCCTTAGAAACCCTAGTAAATGCGTGTAAATAGGCTTAATTTAGGCATTTTAGCATTCATGCATCATTGTGTAAATATTGTATAAAATGCGATTTTTAAAGCCAAAATTATAGAATAAAGAAAAGAAAAGAAAAAGAATAAAATATTGTAAATATTTTATGACCCGAAACCCCGAGACCTAGGAATCTCGTTGACTAGGTCGACAAGGAATAAAGTAGGTGGAGATAAGGGCCAAAAACCAATAAAAATACCGCTTATTTTCATTCATTCTTTATTCATTTTGGGATCTATTTTCGGTTCCACTTTTTATACCTCAAATAAATAAACTTTGAACATGAAAATTGTAGATAATTAAATAAATAAAAATACAAAATTAATTCACTCAAAAATAATGTACAAATAAAAAGATATGATCTGAATAAGATTCCAGAATTCCAACTTCCCAGACCTGTATCTTGCAATAAAAACTCGAAATGTACCAAAATCATCTTTAATTGTATATAATTTGAAATAAACTATTTAATGAAGGTAGTTTTGTATTTTTTAGAGTTACGGTTTTAAAGTTGAGTTTTGGACCCCACTTGTATACTTGTACAGATTAAAATATTCATTTTATTATTTATTCATTATTTTCATAATTTTGTATTTGTATAATTTTGTAAATATTATTTATAATATAGATGTACATTAAAATCAGAATAAAAAAACCTAAAGAAAATACAAAAATAAAATATGTATATAAAATACCTAGGTATAATACCAATACACAAACCTATATAATTAACACTTCTATTTTATTAAGTGTACAAAAAACTTCAGAAAAATAAAATAAAAATATATTTAAGTGCATAAAAATATTCTATAAATATATATAATAATAAACAAAAATAAATACGGTAAATACATAAAATAAAAATAAAATAATAAAATATATAGATATATATACCTATATAGCCTATAAATGGGAACTTGCATTTTTATACCTTATAAACATAATTAAAAATCATAATAAAATAATTTACAAAATAATAAATATTTTTTATTTAATAACCTAAAAATATTAAAATCATTTACTATTTAAAAGTGATTTTACAATGTTATTTCCAGGCTTTTTCATGGTTGGTCCACATGGGCCAACCAGGAGGGCTGGAGAGTCGACCTCGGGTCAACTCTCTGACCCAGCGCCTGTCTTGTGTCAGACTGTTGTTTTTGGCCTATTTCGCGATTTTTTCGAGGCATATCGTTGCATCCTTTCATGATTCTTCCTTCATGACTTTTGTGGCCCAACTATCCATGATTCACGCCCTTGGTTCTCTTGGGCCAAGCGTCAACGATTCGGCGAGATACGCCTCGTTCTTTGGAGCTGGTCGTCCAGGCAGTCAAACCATTAAAATTTTTCCCCCGACCTCCCTCTCTCTTTTGATCACTCTTCCTTCACTCTAATCTCAACCTAAGACGTCAATGCTCTTCCTGGTGACAGTAGGGAGCGTTTGCACGCATCTGGGTGGTCAAAGCGGCGTCGAATCGAGCGCATCCCTTCGTCGGAGGTCTTGCCGGAGCTCGCCTCTAGCGCCACCTTGGTGAGGCCCTTTCCCCCTTCTATTCTCTCTATTTCTTTAGCCCTTTAATCACCACTCCCGTAGCAACCTTTCACCACCCTTCACTTAATACGTCGCCCCTCAAATCGCTCTCCACGAGCACCACGCCGGAGCGCACCTCCAGCCACCGCATCGCGACATCATCCTTCGCTGTCCACCCCTCACGGAGTCGGGGCATTTTGCTCTCGACTTCTTCACGATATCCTTGCAGGTCTACAACCAAACAACGTGTATCTGGAGCGGGTCTGACCCCCGCCGGAGGTACCTAGAGTGTGACCGCTCCACCGTCCTCTCCTGCCGCCTCCGCGGGCCTCGTCGAATTTTGCCGCCTCCAGCAGCTTAAGGAAGATCGCAGGAGCAGCCCCGACCATTTTGGAGAACCAAAGCATGTCAGAGGAGGGATCAGGAGGTCGGGGAAGATCGCCTTGCCGCGAGTTCTTCCCAATTCTTCGTCGACCTCTTTCAGCCGTCAGATCAGGTCGGAGGCCCAGTTTGCACCGCTGCCATTGAATCTCGTGAAGTCCTCACCATTTGATCGTTGAAGCCACACTGATCTGGACCGTAGCAGCTGAACCGTCATTGCGCCACCAGGGAGCGCCACGCGTCAAGTGAAGCCATCTCAGTCGTCCGCTCCCGCGCTAGCGTGGGTATTTTGCATTTCAACCCAAGCCCCTTTTTGTATTTATTTTATATCTCTTAAACTATTGTATGTAGTTAAAAACTTTTTGTAATATTTCAGAACTAGCCCCCGTACTTCTGCTATTTGCTGTTAGGTCCCTCGCCACGTCACCTCACGTGCCTGTGCACGTGAGGGGATGGGCATTTTGCAAAGGGGCCCTTGTAGGTTTAAGTATTTCTCTCCAATCCACGAATGTTTTATTGCAGTATAAGATTTTTGGGATATTTTGCGTGAGATCCCCTGGATCATTGTAATATTAGCGTTATACCCTTGCTAGGTCATGTTTGGCAATTTTGCAGCTACCCCCTCCAGGTTGGATATTTGTATTTAATCCAGGAATGTGTTTATTCAGTTCTACATTTTGTGTGAAAATTGCACTTTGGCCCTTGGAACTTTGCTTATTTTCATATATGCCCTTGCTAGTAGTGTAGTTTCTCTTTGTGGTCTCTATTTATTTCATGTGTCTATAAATTTCTAAAAATCACCAAAAAAATCAAGTTAAGCTCCAGTTTGATTGCTCTTCCTCGCCATATTTTCATCTTGCATATTTATTGCATTTTAATATTTATAAAAATTTAAAAATACGTATTTTCAGCAATGTTTGCACTATAAAATCTATAAAAAAATATAAAATCACCTTAGAAAATTCCCCAAAAAATATATTTTTCTTAGTTTAGTTGTTTTAACTCAGACCAAAAATCACAAAAAAATACAAAAGACAAATCCTAAAAATTGCAAAACCCCTAAAATCTTCATAAAAATATTAAAAATTCTACAAACTAAAAAATACAATTTCAGTTCCTGTATTTTTCCTATTTTATTATATTTCAAATAAAATTAATTTGAGGAATTTTGGACACTGATTGATATTTTTCATCCTCAATTTAATTTCGGCCAGCAACTTAGGTCACTGTTTTGTAGTATTTTTTATCTTTAAAAATACCAAAAAATTAGGAAAAATATAGAAAAATCACAAAAACATTTGAAAAATATAAAAATATAAAAATATTTTATTTCCTGATTTTTTCTTACTTTTACTAATTTTTATAAATACCTTATCTTTTCCTTTCTTACTTTATATATATATATTCTATTGAAAGAAAAAGAAAATATAAAAAATATAAAAATAAAATATAAAATATGAAAATTAAAAATCAAAGTATAAAAATCAGAAATGAAAAAAATAAAATAAAAAACCCACAAAAAATCCATATTGGCTAAGTAGTTCACTAGGCACAGGACTTGACTTTTCGTCTGCTTACTTTACTCTGTGCTCCCTATGTTCGACCCCTACTTGCTTGCCACTGTACATATTTATTAGGGTATAATACATTTTAATCCTTGCTCTTGATTGCTTGATTGATTGTGTGTGTTAATTGTTGATAAACGTGAAGGCTTGAGTAGTCGCCTCAGCGACGGTGAGTCTGATTTGTCAGATCTTTACTTAGCGGCTCTTGCTTTTCTCGTTTTTCAAATGGCACCGTTGCCGGGGAGCATCGGCTTGTAGAGTAGACTTGTGTCTTTTTATCTGCTTAGCCATTTTTGATTATCTATTTCTATTGTATAATTTGTTTTGAACTGTCAGACATCCCTTTCTTGTTTTCTTGCGAGGGAACACTGACCGAGGAGGATCGCCTAGGGGATCCTGAGCAACCTTGGGAGGCAGAGCCGCCTATTCTATCCTAGCCGGAAGGAGAGAGCAGGAGGAGAAGAGAGAGAGGATAGTTAGGTTTTTATTATATTTGTGAGAGAGAGACATTTTATTAATTTGTAATAATACAGGTACCCTGGGCTTTGGACACTCGGGCCCAATTTCCAAGTGTTTGTTCACTTGGGGGCTCACCGCAGTTTTGACACGATTTTACCGCCTGTCATTTTTCGGTTTTGTTTTTTTTTATTTTTTTGGAATGAGCCCTTAGTTTGTAGGATTGCTTGATCGTGTAATTTAAGGCCAAACACCTAACAACCATTGCATGCACCTATAGACTTGGCGTTTGGACTTAGATATAATTAATTGTTAAAATATATAATTCGAAACCATCGCGCCGCGAGAGCCCCGTACAACGCTGGCAGGACCCATTGTGGTGGGCACCGAGGTGATTCCAAGACCAGACTACTAGGTTTCGCTTTGCGTGTTTTAGCAATTGGTTCATCACGCTAGCAATTGCATGCTTAGGACGATTTCTGTGTGCATATCGGCATATTGTACAGGTTTATAAATTCCTGTTTTGCATCCCGCATGGAGAGAGCTGGGAAGCACTGTAAGTCTTCTAACTGGGCATTCATCATTTAGGCACTAAGGTGAGATTTCCATCTTAGTGTCTCCTTGCATTTCTTTGTTGATCTTCTCCCTCTGTTTTTGGATCAATAGGAATCAAAGAAAAGAAAAAAAACGTTAGGCACTTGTATTGAATTGACTCAAAACAAGTAATAACACAAAAAAAATGAAAAAAAAGGACTGCTAAAAATACTTGACCTTAATAAAATTGATTAATTGGACTCATTGCCTTGGGGTGAGCAAAGCCTTCATTTGTTTTCAGGTTGCATAGGAAGGTTTCCTTCCCAGTGAGGTGAGCGACGTCGTAAGGAATAGAGCCCAAAACCCAGTCTGTGGCTGCCTTGTGTATCGCCTGGATTTCCGAAGTATTGGCGCTTCTATCGTACGTAGACGAGTAGGGCTTGGTCGGCAATAGTGACTCTCGATTGTGTAGAGCACTGACCCTGTCCGAAGTATCGAGCATAGGCCACGCCTTCACGGGGGTGTCTGTCTCATCGTCTTGTGTTCGAGTAGGTTCTTGCACGCTCACGGGTGATTCCGTTGCAAGCGAGTTCCGAAGTATCGGTTTCGCCTATTGGCTTCCTCTCTCTATTTCTTTGGCTGAGTAGGGATCCAGGAAGGGTTAGAAGGACCTTAAAAAGTACAGACTACAGGTTATACAGGAGGAGGACAAGTATGGGGTACTTTTCTGTCAGTCTTCTCTCTACTATAGGCGTAGTGCTCTAAGGTATCGTGACAAGATAAATTGCCTGAAAATCAAATCTAAAACTCACAAAGATAATTGCCGAACCTTCACGGCTTCACAGGTCGAGTTGGTGAATCCATTGCTTTGAGGTTTGATTGATTAGTTGAATTAAGGTCAAGATCAAAAATATCGTGCCTTTGCGCCATTTTTGCCTCCCTCACCTTTGACCCTCGCTCATCGTGAGCCTTCTACTGTTTTACACTCCTTTTATTTCCTGTTCATTTCCGTGCTCTTCATCCATTATCTTTTCCTCTTTGACCCTCTCAAGATGTTGTCACACGCATGGTTTAGTCGGGACCCCGTCGACGCCCACATCGATTCCGTCTTGCCTACATCTTCAATAAACAGGGGTGACCTCCAAGTGATTAGTTCGGATCTTGTGAATTTCTCTTTGGACTCCCCTATTCTTGCACCCTTCAACACTTTCCTATCTCCAATAAATCCACTGTTTGGGATGGACTCGCATCCCGAATCAACCCTTCCTCTTCAAATAAACCGGGATTACTCTTGTCCCAAAACTAATCCTTTGTGGATGGAGATCAATTTCACTCAATATCCTATGCTCCGTTCACAACATTCTGGGATTGACCTTAATTCCAGACTCATCTCATCAGTTGGTGCTCAAACAGACACTGATCAGGGTTTATTCCGCCATGCTGATTCGCACCCTGATCGTGAGTCCGAAATTCAAGACAATTCTGAGATGGCTCCAACTAGCAGAGGAAAGGGAACACAACCCCAGCAGGGTGAACCAACAGATCAAGGAGAGGGGCAATACACCACACAGAATGAGGTCAACAGCCAGTTGCTTGCATCTATCCAGGCCATACAACAGCAATTGACCAATCAGGCTTTGGCCCAGACCGCATTCCAAGACATGCTCAATGATTTGAGATGGAGAGCTGATGAGAGAGATGGCAGACGAGAGGATGATCATGATACGGAGTTCAGTTGAGGAGGTGTCGAAGATGAACTCTCAGTGGGAAGACCTGAGTATGAAAGAATGGATGCAGAACTACCACAGCCGAAGCCGACTTTAAAGCAAACATACAACCCTGGGGCGGGTCGTATCACCGAGTGGATCCAGATTCCACAAATTCACGCCCACTTCGAGCTGAAGCCTTAGTTTCATTCGTTGCTTCCCACATTCCGTGGAAACACCACTGAGGAACCCTATACCCACCTCAAGAAGTTTGGTTATATTTACGCCACCGCTCACTACCCCGATATCCCTTTGGGGGTCGTCAAGATGACCGCTTTTATCTTCAGCCTTCATGATAAAGCCTTGTATTGGGTTGAACACTTGGGGAAGGTAGTCACAACTTGGGAGGAACTGATATCTGCATTTCTTCACAAATTCTATCCTCTGGGGCATCTGAACCAGATGCGTGCCCGTATCTCAAGCTTCTATCAACAGCCTGGCGAGACAACCCATGAAGCATGGGAGAGATTCAAGGAGCTGCAAGAACGATGTCCCCACCACGAGATTCCCAAAACTAGTCTTGTGCAACACTTCTTTGGTGGTTTGACATTAGAAAGCCAGCGAATCATTGATGCCGCTTGTGGGGGTTCGCATTTCAACAAAGATGAGGATGTTGTCTAGAACATTTTTGAGGAGATGGCCGAGGGAGAGGCCGCTCAATCCTCATCACGAGCGTACATGAAGATGCCCACCGCTATTAACAAGCTTGTGAACATGTCTAATCATACCGAAGATAAGGATGAAAGCTCCAACCTCAACATTATTGGGAGCCACTTGTCTAAAGTTGACATCATCAAGAAGAGGTCCCAAGACCTCGAAAAACTATCTGTCATTGAGAAGGGAACCCAGGGACTGGAGAAGCTTGATGTGATTGCTCAACAACTAGAGCTGGTAGTCCGAGACCTGAACGCTAACGCCTGCAATGCTGTGGTCGCAACTGAGAACTCTGCTGAGCCGAAGGAACCGTCACGCATGCCACCTCCTCAGCCTAGTCCTCCGCAACCCCCTCCAGTTCAGCATGTACGTGCAAGCGCCGGAGCAGCCCCCGCAGGCACAGAACCAGATGGTTGTCTATCAACCAGAGCTGCTTCCTGTTTATCCTGAGCAGTTTCCTCCTACCCCACCACAAATTCAAGAAATCAATGGTGTATAGGAACCTGAACATCAGCTAACCCGTCCTTAGGGACACTTCCGGGTCAGAACATGGCAAATCGGCCACCATACCAGCAACAACAAGGAGGCAAGAACTTCCAGCCTCAAAACCTGCAGCAGCAGCAATACGAGAATACATGGAGGTAGGGTTATCAGCAGCACTACCGCCATCCTCCATAGCAAACGGATGCAGCATATCATCAGTCAAACCCCTCGCAACAGTATTCATAGTACCCCTCTCGTTTTCCTCCCCATCAATTTTTGCAAGGATACCAACAACACCCCCTTTGAATTATCCAAATCAGAGGTCTTAAGGGGGTGATGCATCTGAAGTTACACCAGTAAACCCTGCCCTCGCTTGCCTTGAACAGCTGATCAAAAATATTGCTGAGATGATCTAGAAGATCGACGACCTGACAGCTGCCAAAACCGTCATACCAGCCCAGGTCGAGACCAATCCGAATAATTTCCGATACAAGGAGCAGGTAGCTTGCAGTGATCTGCCCAAATCAGGTAGAAATGATTTGTTTATATCTAATGTTGTTACTCTCAGGAGCGGTAGGACACTCAAGCCATCAACAACCGCAAAGGGGAAGCATCTTGTATCTGATGGGGAATCGTCAGCCAGGCCGACGCCAGGGCTAACAAGCATTTTTGGAGCAACACCATCATCAAAAAAATACAAAAAAATGAAGAAAACATCAAAACACAAAAAGATAGCAGCAACCTTGGTGGAGATAAGCCAGCGTTGGAGACGTCTGCACCTGCCTCAAAGCCAGTTCCTGACGGGAGGAGCATTGCACCTGCAACGAGTCCAATGCAAGCACCTGAAACCGAACCCGTCATTTTTGGTCCACAAATTGTAGATGAATCCATTCCTTTTTGTCATCTACCTGTACATCACAATATGGACACCCTTTTGAATGATGTCAATGAAGATTCTGTAAATATTCCTTTTCCAGAAGCAAAATGAAAAAACACAAAAAATGGAAATTTTGAAAAATGCCTTGTCTGATCCTGCTATTGTGGAGATTATCCAGAATTTGGTCGTGAATATGCCACGAATGAAAGCTCTTGTGTACATGCCAGCTGTGAAGAAAGGACTGAAGGATGTATGTACAAATAAGTGCAGGCCTCATCCCCATAACTCCAGAAACAAAGGAGGGAAGCCTGAAAAGCACATCCTCACAATGGCCACAGTCAATGCTATTAGCAATCTCCCGAACAAGAAGAATAATGGGGCACCTCTTGTATGCTGCCAGATGTTTGACCAAAAATTGGAACGCTCTCTGCTGGACAGTGGATCTTCTGGCAATTTGATGCCAGCTTCCTTGATCACGGAATTCAAGCTCGGACCGCTGAAGCCCACTAAGACGATTCTGCAGTTTGTAGACAAATCAGTGAAGCGGATGAGGGGCGTATTGGAGGACGTGATAATAACGGTCCAGGGAAGGCAGTTTCCGGCCAATTTTGTGGTATTATATATGGACACTCTACGCCCTTGCTCCTCACCCCAATTATACTCGGACGACCATTCCTGCAGACATCGAACGCAGGGGTTAATTATGGGACTGGAGAAATTACTTTCGGAGCTGGCAGTGACACAATCCAAATAAAGACCCTGACCGATGCCAACCTGTCAGAGAGAGCATCTGAAGCATGTGTAGAGGTGATCGAATCTTCCAAAGACTGTGATTTTTTAGCCGAAATACAGGTTACAAATCTTTTTATGAATGATGAAGAAATCCATGAATTCCTCACTCCCATGGAAGGAATGGACCTTGCAGTCGAATTTTCCCTTGTCAATCATTATGAGATATGTGATAACCTGCTAGAGGAAATACATGCGACAATGATATGCCTTCAAATGCAAGAGCAAATTGTTAAAGAATTCTGCAACGAAGAGGATATCATTGAAACATTCTGTATAGATTTGTGTGAAGAGGTAGAACAAAGTATGGTAGACACTGAGCAAATGAAAGAATCGCCACTTGCATTAATAACCGAGGTCACTTTTGAAGCAACTCAGACCCCACCAGAATTAAAACCGTTGCCCTCCAACATGAAATATGTCGTTCTTGTGGGAGAACCAAACATGTACCCAGTCATTATAATTGCACATCTGACCGAAGACCAAGAATCTCGTCTGATGGAGGTTCTTGAACACAACCGCAAAGCGATAGGCTGGCGAACTGCGGATCTCCATGGGATTAATCCATCGCTGTACTCGCATCGCATTTTTCTGGAAGAAGATTGCAAGCCCTATGGAGAACTTCAGAGAAGATTAAATCCTAATCTGTGAGTAGTTGTTATGAAGGAGATTCAGAAATGGTGTGATGCGGGATTCATTTATCCCATCTCCGACAGCAAATGGGTGAGCCCTCTGCATGTGGTGCCTAAGAAATCAGGGATCACCATTGTGAAAAATGACAAGGGAGAGGAGATCACAACCAGAGTACCCACCTCTTGGCGAGTATGCGTAGACTACAGAAGACTTAACCTCGCCACCAAGAAGGATCACTTTCCCTTACCCTTCATCGACCAGATCTTGGAGAGATTGGCTGCGATGGAATACTTTTGCTTCTTGGATGGATACTCTAGATACCATCAAGTTGCTATTGCACCTGAAGATCAAGAGAAGACTACGTTCACCTGTGGTTTTGGTACATATGCCTTCAGACGAATGCCGTTCGGGCTGTGCAATGCCCCAGCCACATTTTAGAGGTGTATGCTTGCACTTTTTTCCGATATGGTGGACAGCTTTCTTGAGGTCTTTATGGAAGACTTCACAGTCTATGGGGATTCATTTGATCAATGCCTAAATTACTTAGACCGAGTCTTGCGGAGGTGCTGCGAAGTAAATCTTGTGCTCTTGTGGAAAAAGAGCAACTTCATGGTGACCAAAGGAATCGTGCTGGGTCACGTTGTTTCTAGACGTGGTATGGAGGTTGACCCAGCCAAGGTGGAGGTGATTTCCAAACTTGAGCCACCTACAACAATCAAACAAGTCAGGTCATTTTTAGGCCATGTCGGTTTTTACCAACGATTCATCAAAGATTTTAGTAAACTGGTCAGAACGTTGACTGAGTTGCTCGGCAAGGAGAATGAATTCATTGTGGACGACCGTGTACTCCTTGCCTTTAATCAGCTAAAAGAACTCATCACACAGGCTCCTGTTCTACAGCCACCGATTTGGACTCAGCCTTTTGAAATAATGACCGGTGCGTCAGATTATGCCATTGGTGCTATTCTCGAACAGAGGAAAGATAATGTACCATTTGCAATTCACTACGCTAGCTGAACGCTCGATGAAGCTCAGTGCAACTACACTGTCACTGAAAAGGAGCTGCTAGCGGTAGTCTTTGCCTTGGAGAAGTTCCGATCCTACCTCCTTGGATCCAAGGTGATTGTTTACACCGATCATTCGGCCATTCGGTACTTACATCAGAAAAAAGGACGCCAAACCACGTCTTATTCGGTGGATCCTTCTCCTCCAGGAATTTGACTTGGAAATTAGAGATAAACCTGGGGTAAAGAATGTGGTGGCCGATCATCTATCAAGGCTCCCTGAGCCGGAATCTCCTGAGCTGAGCCTGCAGCCTATCACAGAGACCTTTCCAGATGAAGCAATTCTCTCAGTCACCTTGCTTCCATGGTATGCAGACGTCGTGAATTATCTAGTGACCAAGAAGATCCCACAAGATTGGCCAAAATTGAAAATAGACAGATTCTTGTCTAAAATCCATTTCTACTAGTGGGAGGATCCGTACTTATTTCGTGAGGGAGCAGACTGTATCTGGAGAAGGTGCATTCCTCAGGAGGAAGTTCCAAGTGTCCTTGCCTTATGTCATGACCAAGATTCTGGAAGAAATCATTCAAGCAGACGAACAACAACAAAAGTTCTTCATAGTGGCCTCTGGTGGCCATCACTATTCAAAGATGCAGATGATTATGTCAAATGCTGCACTAACTGCCAGAAGATGGGAGAACCATAGGAATGAGAGACACGATGCCTCTGAAATTCATTCAGATATCAGACGTCTTCGACGCATGGGGCATCGATTTTATGGGCCCATTTCCCAGCAGTCAGGGCTATGAATATATCCTGCTTGCTGTCGATTATGTAAGTCGCTGAGTGGAGGCTATCCCCGCCCGAACCGCTGACAGTCGGACTGTGTGTCGATTTTTGAGAGATCACATCATAGCACGATTCGAGATTGTCAAGATTCTCATATATGATGAGGGAAGCCATTTCATAAACAGAGAGGTGAAAAAGCTGACCCAGGAATTCTGCATTGAACATCGTGTTGCTTCACCATACCACCCGCAGTCCAATGGCTTAGCTGAGTGTTAAAACAGGGAGATTAAGACAATTTTACAGAAGCTTGTGTGCCCGGATCGCAAGAACTGGTCTTAGCTGCTTGATTCAGTTCTTTGGGCTTATAGGACAACGTACAAGTCACCCTTGGCAATGTCTCCCTACCGCCTTGTGTACGGCAAGCCATGTCATCTGCCTGTTGAATTAATTCACAAATCTTTATAGGCCATCAACATCTATAATTTGGACTCTGAAAAAGCAGGAAGGAAAAGAAAATTGGATCTGAATAGATTATTGGAATTCAGAGATTATGCATATGACAACATCCTGATGTACAAGGAGAAGGTCAAAACATGGCATGACAAGCATATCCGTCGTAAGTCCTTCGAGCCGAGACAGAAGGTGTGGTTGTTTGATGCAAAATTAAAGATCTTTCCAGGCAAATTGAAGAGCAAATGGATTGGGTCATTTATGGTAAGGCAGGTGCGTGACAACAGAAGTGTATTGATATCTAATTTGTCAGCTGACGCACAACCATTTGTAGTAAATGGACAGCTTTTGAAGCCTTACCTTGAACATGATAACTTCATATCTGTCATTGACTCTATTCAAGTTATCTACAGAGATGAGCCGAATATTTCTGAAACGTCAAAGGAAGACAAAGTAGAGCACAATATTTTTGAATGACCCTTCTTCTTTTCTTCCTTTCTTCTTTTCCTTCTCTTATCTTCTTCTACCAACATGATGTCATCCCTTTCATCATTACTACACTTAGGATGTACCTTATCCTAAGTGTAGGGGGGATGCACACCCCGAGTGTTCATATCCACTTTCACCTCTTTTCTCCTTTTATTCTTTTCCTATTCTATCTTCTTTATCCATCCGAAAAGGTGTCACCCCTTTTTGTCAATTTTCTATACTTAGGACGTACTTTGTCCTAAGTATGGAGGGGTGTGCACCTTGAGATCTTCTTTGATCCTCTCCATTGTCTCCTCCTCTTGTCTATACTTAGGGATAACTTACCCTAAGTATAGGGGGAGACAATCTGAGTACGATCTGTTCATTCCCATGAAGAATATGTGATTCATCACTTCAAAAGTCAAAAATAGAGCATTGTTCCCGAGTAAATAGAGGCATATTTCCCTTTATAATGCATAAATAGCATTCATGCATGCAAGCATAATATCTGCATTTTAGCATTCACATTCTGCATTAAATAAGAAGCCAAGATCACTTGTGAATTATTCACCTATTAAAATAACACCTCCCTTATATTATGTACACCTGTAGTTAATAATATAAGGAAGATAGCCAGAAATCTCCTGTGTAAAATATCCAATAAAGCCCCAGAATCCCTGATCCATAAAAAGCCCATAGCTCCTTCATACAAACTCCAAAATAGGTCTAATCACTCTTAGATTAATACACATTAAATGACCTTTAAAATGAGACTGATTTCATCCAATTTGGAGCTCATATGAAAAAGTTGGGTTTTTGGGTCTCTATGTACTCTTTGTATACTATGTATGTGTACACTTGTATTTTTATATCATATTTGACCTCCTCTCCGTCTTGAGCCAACATAAAACTTGTAGATCTCATCAAGGTCTATAACTTTCATGTTTTGAGTTTTTCCAAATTCGGCCTCATTCTCCCTCGACACTCATTTCTTTTCGCAGCCAATCACAGCTGGCCATGTGGCGCCCTCTGGTTGCGCCACGCGGCCCGCTCCCCTTGCCCTAGCCACCTGCGCCCACAACTGTTGGATCTTCATCCCGATCCAACGACTGTGCCATTTCCACACACGCCCCTTTTACCTCGGCCGTCAGATCATCCCCGCCTTCAATCTACACCGCTTCTGAACGCTCTCACCAGAGCTCGCCACGTGTTGCGCTTACGCACCTTCCGATGCGCTCTAGATCGTCAATCGCCACCGCTTATTTCTACACTAATCCTCAACCGCTTGATCAACCCTAACTGCTCATCCTAGCCGCTCGCTAGCGCTTCGCCCGCAACTCGCCACGTGGGTCAACCGCTGCCCCTTGATCGTATCGTCCTGGATGTTATCTACGCCGTTCTTTCGCGCTTAGATCTCCACCGTTGGATCTCCAGATCCAACGGTTAGAGGTCTTCGTCAACCTCCAGCCTCCTCCTCTCTCTCCCACGATCCTGCTCGACGACCACTCCCCCTTTCCATTTTCTCGCCCTCACCAGCCACTATCTCCCATCACCAACCACCTCTCGGTCTTCCCCACTCTTCCATCTATCTCGCGCATCACCCCACGAACCTCGACACCCTTCCAGACGTCCCACATCATCCCTCAAACCCACGTTGCCACGCATCTGGACCGCCAACTATTCCTTCAAATATACAGGTCCCCCCTCCATTCGTCGGCGTCCATCTTTACGCGGGGAGGGGCCCAGCCCTCCTCCGACTCCCTGTGACAGGGGGAGGCGAGAGGATCGAGCGAGGACGACCCGCTCCCCCGGTGAGACCCTCCACCACTCATGGCGGAGTTGCGGCGCCCCCAGGCCCGCCCGAGCTCGCTGGGAAGGCCGCCCAGCATGTTGCGAAGACCCCGAGCTCTTCTCGGAGCTCAAGCACAGGCTACATCCCCCGCCCGACGTCAGGTAATTTCCCTCTTCTCCGTTTGCCTTTTTCGTCAATTTCTCTGGTTTAGTTAGGCATCTCCGACCACCTTCACTTCCTATTAACCCGCCTTCAAGCTTCGCTATGCAACCCCCTTTCTCGCGCCACTTTCCGATCACCTCCTTCTCGTCTTCCATACATCATCGCCTCCGACCCACCTCCTCCGCCCTCGCGGCGGAGGAGCTCCGAGCTCCCACCTTCCTTCGCCCACCTGAGCTCTCACTTCGCTCACGCACGTACTTTAGGCTTCAGCTATTTGCTTCTAACCATGCAGATCCCTCGAACTTGTAATGGTCGGAGCCTCGCCGGGCCCAACTTTGTCAACTCCGCATCAACTGCTCGAGCTCCGACGCACAGATCCAGAGGCTTCGGGACCTCCCCGGAGCTTCCATCTTCTCCGACGTCTATCTAAGGAGCTCTTGGGAGGTCGCCATCAGCTAATACCGAGCGGCGGAGAAGAGCCTCCCTCGCTGGAGCTCGATATTCGCCGCCAGCCGAAGGTGGAGGACGAGCAGCAGTTGCCGTTGGATGGTCCACTTCCAGCGACCATCCAACGGGCCAGAAAAGGCCACGTCATCGACTTCGTCAGCTGTTGGATCTTCTTGATCCAACGGACCGCGATGCGGCCACGTTGCCCGGATCACAGTTTACAGATGCCCTTGGATCCGTGTGATCCAATGGCTTGACGTTAGCCACGTGTCAGAGCCATAGCTTCACCGAGCCTGCCATCCGGACCTACAGGCTTGGGTCACCAAGCCTATTTCGAACTGCATCCGAGCCTGCAGCGAGCCGAGCCAACATACGAGACTCTGCCAAACCCAATCCTTCGTCCGAACCTGGGGAGGCACGTGCCTGAAACGTGAATCCCTGGGTTAATTGCAGAGACAACCCGCGACTTCTCTAATTTTGCAAAAAGGTCCCCGCGCATATGGATAATTTACAGGGAAGGACTCGAGCTTTATTTTTATTACTTTTTACTCCCTCCCAGGGACCTTTTTGTAGTTATCTTTTCATGTTTCTTTTCAGTTATGCCCTTGTTTTCATTTTAGCATATCTTGAGCTACGTACATCCGATTGAGATGATTTCAGTTTCGTTTTAAAGCTGGTTTGATGATCTTTCAAATGTCATGCTTAATTATGGTTTTGGACACAATGATTTTGTTATGTATTATTTTATATCAATGTGTCTATTTGAGCTAGAAATGATGCCTTACTTAAAATTGTTCATCACAGCCGCCATTTTAATTAAACTTGAAATTAACTCTTAGTTTTGCTCATCATTTTTCACCTTGGGCATATTGTCATTGCATTTCATGGCATTTACTTGCATGATAAAACTTGATAAAAAATGCATGTTTATTTTTCAATGCATTGTCTTGTTGTTGTGTCTTCTCGCATACTTTGACCTATAGATCTCCAATTCAACACTTAGTTAAATAAATGAAAATCCAGATAATTAGAGAGAGGCTCGTGTCCCTGAGTTCGACCTTGGTTTCTTGCCAAGTAAAAAAATAACGATCGTCTCATTTTGATCTATGATTGACATATATTTAAATGAGAGGATCTTTTGATGACCCGAATTGGCCCGACTACGATGATGATTCAGAGTGCTAAAAATACTCTATTAAAGGGCCGATTTGGGGTTCATCAAATGGCACCGTTGCCGGGGAGGCACGGCTTAGGTTAATTTTTTGGTGAACTTTTGAGTGTTTGATTTTCTTTCTCCGGGTAGTCTGACCCCCAGTTTTTCTTGTGAATATTTCTCTGTTCTTTAAAGTTTTGCATTGTTTTCGAGTCGTTCTCTCTCTGACATCGAAATTATTTTTGTGCGAGGAACGCGAGGAGTCGAAGACGCTTCGAGGAATCGACATTATTCTTTGAGTGAATTGAGAGAACTTGTAAATTTCAATCATTTTCCACATTTTTTGCATCATTTCCAGCGGTTCCCGTTTGGGTTCTCGCGTGTGTAAAAATAGTGGAACTGTGTCCCTGTGTGATGTGTGTGTGAATGTAACTTAGCTTGCACTAGCGGCTCCTCGAGCCAATCTAGGAATTGCTTGTACTTGTAATCATTAGGACCACACAAATCACTTAAAAGATGCACTTAGACCGCAGTACTTAGCCAAATTAAACTGTTCTTCAGGATAATAGAACTGCTTGTCTAGGAGCGGCTTTCATCGCCTGTATTTGCATTTAGATAAAGTTTTCAATTCTGTTCTGCATCCTGCATAAAAAAAGCAAAGGGATCACTGTAAGTCTCCTGAACTCAGCATAGCATCATTGTTTTATCTTGCATCGGCTTTTTCTCGATTTCTCCCTCTGATTTTCACATTTAGTTAAACGGAAATTGGGACTGTCCGATAGGCGTGCTGTGTGGTTGACTTAATCAGTGATAACTTAACTTAAAATCAGGACTGCTAAACAGTATTGACCAAAAAAAGAGAATAAAATTGAAAATTGTTTGCGGGAGATTAATCCCCGACCCTGTTTTCAGGTTGAGTGAGGGTACTTGAGTGTGTGTGAACACCTTAAGGCAGAGCCCAAATCCCCTCCTTCCATATCACGAGCCAATTGATCCTAGCAAATATCATGAGTGGGATACTTTTAAGCTCATTGACAAGTACCAAGTAGCCTCCGCCTTTGTGGGTAGATAGGGGCAAACCAGCGGTACTCTGCGACAAGGCCTAGCTTTGTCAGCCTCCGCCTGCTTGCAGGTAGATGGGGGCACGTCTTTGAGTCCCCAACTCCGCATAGGAGCGAAGAAAGGGAGGATCGACGGTATCTTATGCGACAGGATAAACAGGGAAGACGCATCCGGCTCTGAGCCGACTTCCCTATAGGCCGCGTAATCCTTGCTATCTTGCTTGAAAAATCACACTTAAAACCTACAAGATTAATCGGACTCGATTTCGAGTCCTTCACTGTGTTGAGTGTGAACACAGGGTTTTGGATTGATTTTGCTTGCTTCAGGTAGGAGTGAAATCCTATCTTCTTCTCGCCACATCAAGATGAGTAACTGGGGAGATCTCGACGTGTTATTCACCGATCTCGCTATGAGTCCCCCAAGTGACTCGTCGTCATCGGCCCAAGCGCACCTTGGACCACCCAGGACTCATGACCCTCTTGAGTCTTGGTTCCCTCATACTCAGGGTGGTTACTCTCAAACCAACCCTTTCATCTCCTCCGAGATTATCGAGGAAGATCATCGTCTTGGTAATCCTTTCCTTGATTTATCCTCTGACACCGATCTTACTTTCCCCCCAGGACTAGAGGACAAGATGCCGCCAAAAGTACCACCGGATGAGGAACAAATACGACAGATTCTTGCTCGCCTCGCCGAAGCGGAATAGAAGAATGCAGATCTCACGGCGCGGATGGGACAAATTATAGTAGCAGGAGGAATCGACCGACCAATGGTCGATACCTACAACCCGGTGGAGAACGAGATTCAGAACTGGTTAGCACCTGCAGTTCCCGCCCAGGCATTTGAGCTGAAGCCCCACTTCCTTAGTCTGCTTCCGAAGTTCAACGGAAAACTAAATGAAGAACCATACACTTTCCTCCGTGACTTCGAGTTGATGTGCAACAATCTTAGCCATCCCAATATTGGCCAAGATTATATTCGACTGAAGGCCACCCCTTTTGCCTTAGGTGATAAGGCTGCTCATTGGCTGAAGAACTTAGGGGTGGTATGCACTACCTGGATGCAGTTCAAGGACCTATTCTTGAAAAAGTTCTACCCTCTCAGTAGGACAAACCAGATGAGAACGAAGATCGCCAGCTTCGCCCAAGGACCCAGTGAACCTTTCCATGACGCTTGGGATAGGTTCAATGATTTAGTACAGAAATGCCCCTACCACGGCATTTCAAAGGCGATCTTAGTCCAGACCTTGTTCTGTGGTCTAACCCCGGAGATGCAGGGGTTAGTCAGTGCCGCCTATGGAGGAAGCTATCTGAACAAAAATGAGCACGTTGTATGGAAGATCCTGGAGCAGATGGCGGAAACCGGCAGGTCGCAGGCCACCAGGGCCTATCAGTTGTCTCCCTCAATACTATCCAATGAGACAACCCGAAGGACTGTAGCGGATCTGACTGAGGACCTCATCCCCAGCATGAGGATGATTGCCGACAAGCTTACCATGGTCGAGCAGATCCACAAGAGAGTCGCGGAACTGGAGTCTCTTTCGCGCCTACCAAAGCAAGTGGAGGAACTTTCTGAGAAGGTAGCTAAGATAAAGCTACCTGCCCCTTCTGCACCACCTGTACCTGTACATCGAGTCCATCTTGTACAGGAACAGGCACCGGGGTCTCAGAGTAGCTGGGATCAGACTTACACCCAGCAGAACCAGTATGCACCTCCACTAGTGGAGACGGGATACGAGGAGCCTCTGCAAGTGTACGAGATCAACAGGCTTTGGTATAGCCGTGACCCGATTGTTAGGCCGGCCGAAATGGGGAAGGATCAGCCACACCGCCCATCCCCAGCCTACCAAGAAACCAGGCATGTTCCTACGCCGCGCTTTCAGTCCAGGCCAGAACAAGGGTACCAGCAGCAGCAACGCACGTATCAGCAGGGCCCAGCACCGTCCCACCAGCAGCAGCAGTATCGGCATGGCCAGCAGGGCCACTACCGAACCTCATCCATACAGCAGCCAGCCCAGCCCACCGAATTGGAGTCTCTCACCTTGGCGATCCAGACCCTGTCTGATAGGGTCCAACAGATGCAGAATGACTACCTGGACATGAGAACCGACATCAATCGGGTCTCTCGTACCCAAGACCAACAGATGGCGCCAAAGACCCCAATTCCCGCACAGGTTCAGGCCAACCCGAACAGCTTACACCATGGCCAGAACCGACCTCGAGATCAGGTATATTATTCAGATAATTATTTATCTGAACATGAGATCCTTTCGTACGATAATGTAAATCATATGTACCTCAGGAGCGGAAGGACCGTGACCATACCTGATCGGGCACGGGTACAGAAGGAAGGAGCCTCCGAGACTCTACCTGAGGAGAACTCGGAGGAAGAAAAGGAGGAGCACCACCACCATCGCCGACAGAAGAAGAGGACATCTAAGTCCTCAAAGCAGCATTCTCGCATCCGTATGGAGTCCTACGAAACCAATGAAGAGCCCGCACCTCCATCTGAGGAGGATCGTCCAACAGTCGCGGAAGAAGCAGCACCGGTTTCGCCTCAGCATTTTCATTTCAGTCAGAGTCGGAGTCCTAGTTTGTTTCAGAATCAGAGTCATGCAAATAACTCAGTTCCTGATCTTAATGAGAATCTTTCAGTTTCCGAACATGAGTTGGAGTCAATAATTCCTTTCCCCCGAGCTCTCAAGGGTTGAAAGAAGTTAACCAAAAAATCCAAAAAGATGACCCTGAATTGGCGGAGTTCTGCAATAAACACATCAAGGTCACATTCCCCTTTGACAAGTTCGTGGAAATGACCCCTGCATTCCAAAAATACCTTAAGGTGAGATGCACACCTGCTAGGGTTAGCAGGAAGACCAAAAGCCTTGTTAAGAAACACGTTTTATCAGTAGCCACGACTTGTGCAATAAAGAACTCGTTTCCTAGGAAACGAAGAGACATGGGTGCACATTATGTAGTGAGTCATATCGATGACATCGCGTTTGCACGCACTCTCCTGGACAATGGTTCCTCAATCAATCTGATGCCTACAGCCCTCTATGAGCGGCTTAATCTTGGACCTCTTAGGAAATCTAGAGCTCTTCTACAGTTTGCTGACAAATCAACCAAGAGGTCCCAAGGAGAGTTAAGGAACATTGTGATCAAAGTCGAGAGGCAAGAATACATGGTGGACTTCACTGTCCTGGATATGGATGTTGGAAATGCGAGCCCACGACGAGCCATTATGCAATAAATGTTATTGCAATTCACTCCTTAATCTGAAATGAAGAATACATAATTTGCATAATAGGTCCCTTAGTACAATTAGGGTTATGTACCATGGCCATCTTGATGATCATACAGCTGTTGATTCAACTATTGAATCATAGAGGCTGGTGCTTGGATGAATATCTAAAGAGTTAGATTGAGGACTCATCAAGCATCGTCAAATGATTGTTAAGAGATGATCTCCAGCCTGAGTAGGAGATGGCAATCCTTATCTCTGAAGGTTGATATCTGACCGACCTCTTGATGCAGGTCCTCTGCATAGGAATAGAGATTTGGAGGTGTCAGATTAGTTAGGTCAAAGAGTTGACTTAACGAGATCGAGATAACCAAAGTCCTATATCGTATGCTGTCATGATATAGGCACGCATCCTCTGACCGGAGACAGATGTGTTGCTATATGTCTAAGTATGTACATTTGGCAGACCAATAGGTTGATGACCTAATCAAGGTCTATACACCGGCGCGCTGGTGTGCATATAAGGGCATATGAGTAATACGATCTCTCAAAGGGATCATACAGGTTCAGTTACTGAACCGGAAGACATGAGCTCACTCATGAGATATTGGGAAGAATCAAATTCCGTGCGCACGGTTGTCTCGCTTTGGAAGCTTGACTGAATTTGTAGGCTTGATATATATTTTTGGAAAGTATATGATCAAGACCTAGGTATAATATATGCTTTTGGAAAGTATATGATCGATACCGACTCCCAATGATCGAATGAGAAACTTATTGATAAAACCATGAAGTAGACATTATAAAGTTGATCCAATACTTCGGGTTTAGTCTGAGTCTTCCAGTATGCAGGATGTACAGGTATTGGGAATACCTGAGGGTGATGTGATCATAAACGATTGTATAACCATGACACTTCCATTCCTAGGGAGTGATGAAACGGGTCTGGATTTTAGTGACTCCTTGATGAATCCACGATTCATCATCTTAATATCTTGATCTTAGCAAAATCCCCGTGTAAAATCCCAAATAAATGTCCATAAAATCAATAAATTAACAAAATGACTCTTGTAAATAAAACTCACTAATTATTGTACAAAATAAATTACACATAAAAAGCCGCAAAATCAAAGGAGTTTTATACATGTAAATAGCCCAAAACTTTATATATTTTTAATAATCTCATATCAACTCTTTTTTGGCTAGTTCTTTTTCCAACATGTTCATATCAATGTATATAAAAATACAAAAATAATAAACAAATTTTACCTCAAATAAATACTCCTAGATCCCAATGGGAAAAAGCTGTAAAGACCAACTTCCAAGCTAAATTCCCGCTCCGTATGAACTCCAAATTCACCAAACTCACTTTTAAAGTTCAAGTTAGAAAATTATCTATCCAATGGAAGTGATTTCATTAAAATCGGAGCTCATTTGCAAAAGTTGGGTTTTGGGACCTAGATGTACATTGTATACCTTGTATATATTCATTCTTTCTTAAATTTTTATTGTATTTTTCATAATTACTAAAAATACAAAAATATCGTGATTGTGTTGTATTTTAATTGTACTATTTTATTGTATTTTTCTATTGTAAATATCTCTTATTAAAAAGACAAAAAAAATACATATTAGAAAAGTAAAAAAATGTGTACATAGTGTTTTGTCTTCTTTTGTAAATTCTCCACTTTTTGTCTTCTCTTTTTAAATTATTGTAATTAAAGTAGCCAACTTTATTTCATTTATTTATTTAATTTCCATTCTCTACAATAACCACCATTCAACTCTTTACCACCAACCTCCATTCAACTCCACCATTTTTTAAACTTCCCATTCAACTCCATTAATAATATAACCTCCCACCACTTTAATAACCTCTCATTTCATCATCTATATATACATCCCATCCTCCTCAATTTGCCTTTGATCCATCTTTATGTGAGGAGAGCATAGTTCCCTGAGTTGAATCGGTGACAGCGACGCAACCGCGGTCGAGCGACGACGGCCCTCTCTCCGGTGAGATCCGTTGGCTTTTTGGCCAACATCGCAGCCGCAACCACGCGCTGCTCGAGCTCATCGCACGCCGACGATTTGAGCAAAGACCGTGCTCTCGTGAGCACTCCATAGGCACCCGCGTCCATCGTAGGTAATTTTTCATCTCATTTTATCATATTGTCATTTTTGCAATTTTTTTAGCACATCAATTCCTCTCACAAAAATCCATCATTTGTTTATATCTTCATCCTCATCACCACCATCATATTTAGCATCTCCAAATCCATCTACCCCTTGTCACCATTCTTGTTGTGTAAATATTTCCTGTTTAAAGAAAATTAAAAAAATAAAAAATTTTAAAACAAAAAAAGTTCTTTCATTACCACCACCATCATCATCTTTATTTTCATCACGTCTTTATCACATTACCATCACCCCACCACTTTTTATTTCAGCACATTATTTTTTCATCATGTTCACTCCTTGTTTTAACAAAAATTAAAAAAAATTATAAAAAAATTAAAACAAAAAAAGCTTTTATTACATTACAGTAAAAAAAAGAAAAAAAAATAAAAAAAGACACAGCAGCGGCGGTGGGAGCAACCACCGCCACCGCCCCACTCTCTACGCCCCCGCGGGTGATCGCCTCCCCCAGCCGCCGGCCTCCGCCCCATCTTCCTCACCAGCGGCGCTCCTTCCGGCCGCCGCGCTTCCTCCCGCGCGTGTGTGCCCAGGTGGCGCCGCTACCGCCCGCGCACCGCCCTCGACGCCGCACGCGCCCGCCTCCTGCAGCGGTTGCCGCCGCCGCTGCCCCCCTTCCTCCTCCGCCGCCAGCAGCCGCGCGCGCCGCCCGCCGATCTCCTCCAATCGTGGCGGCCGCGCCGCGCACTCCACCATCCAAGCCGCCGCCATTCTCCCATGTTGGGGTTGGGTTCATCTCCAGCGGACGAAGGAAGAAGAAGGTGGCCTTTTTCCCTTTTTTAATGTAAAAATTGTGTTGTTTTTATTATAAGTTTAGAATATTGCAAAATGGTCCCTGTACTAGTTTTTGTTGTAAATAATGTTTTCTGAAATTGCACAGATATCCCTGTATTCGCACTTTAATTTGGACATCAATCTTGCATCGTTTTACTCAATAAAAAATGGCATTGTGTTGAGCAGCTAATTCTCTACATTGTGGACAATTATTTATAATTTTTGTGGTCCTTGGGTAATTAAATTAAATTGTTCAACTAAAATATTGCATAATTTTCCCAGTTTCGACTCTTAAAATTATATCTCACAAAAAGTTGGTTTAACAATTCCACAAAAATTATATGTGATGCCTTGAAATGTGCTTAACTTACTGTCCAAATTTCATCTAAAATGGAGTTGTCATGTGCCTGAAATAATTTGTAGAGTGTTTTTAGTATTTGATTTTTAATTAAATCTACGTATATCCGTTTTGCGAAATTTCAACTCTCCTGGATTGATTATCTAAATATCTACTTGAGATAATTCGCACTCTGATTAATTTGATAACGTGGATTTATTAGAAATTAATTACTCACTGTCACTCTGATTTTACTAAAAAATCCATAAAAAATTCATAACTTGTCAAAAAATTCTAAAAATATTACTGTAGCTTCCTTGCATCATGTTTTAGTTCCAGTAATTTTTTCATAATTTTTGCTTTCTGTTTGTGTGATAAATTGCGAGAAAACCCATAAAAAGTGTGCATTTTTCATTCTTGCATTTTAACCCCTAAAATTCTAAAAAAATATGTTTTGCATTCATCACTGGATTAGGATTCTAGGAAAAATACGAATTGGCTAAATTGGACTTCTTTTCCATTAAAATTAATTTGGCCTTGTTTGTGTTTTCTAAGTGTCTTGGTTCACTTGCATTTGCATTCTATTTGCATTAAAAAAATATAAAAGAATACCGCACTGAAATCTAAAACTTAATTTTCGAATTAACCCCAAAGTTGTTCCTTTGCCTCCCTGAGTTCGACCCCGGACTTGCCCGGGATATAAATTAAAGCCGAGACACTCTTCACGGAGATTCTTTCTCTCGGTTCTGACTGAATCGCTAAGTACACGTATTACAACGTAACCGAATTATACATCGTATTTAGCGACTCGTCAGGGGCAGCCATTTTGTGAATCGAGATATGAGATCTTTAGCTAAGGACTATGGATTTGAGCATAGAGTTACTAGTCCTTACCACCCACAGTCCAACGGCATGGCAGAGGTTTCGAACAGAGAGGTGAAGAGTATTTTGCAGAAATTGGTTCGTCCCGATAGGAAGAACTGGTCTCAGCTTTTGGACCAAGTTCTGTGGGCCTATAGGACAGCCTACAAGACACCATTGGGTACTTCACCATTTAGAATGATCTATGGCAAGCCATGCCATTTGCCCGCAGAATTGATTCATAAATCCGAATGGGCAATTAAGAAGATTAACTGGAGTTGTCACCTAGGGAAGCTTTGTCGAGACTTGAACTTGAACGAGCTCGTGGAAATCCGAAACAGGGCATTTGACAACAGTTTGATTTATAAGGACAAAGTAAAGAGATGGCATGATCAACACATTAGGTGCAAAGACTTTGTCCCTGGACAAAAGGTATGGTTGTTCAATGCCAGGTTGAAGATGTTCCATGGGAAGCTCAAATCTAAATGGACGGGTCCCTTTGTTGTTAAGAAAGTGCACGAGAATGGAAGTGTAGAGATAGCCGATCTCACAGATGGTGCACAATCTCATGTGGTAAATGGACAACTGTTGAAGCATTTTGTTGATTCAAAAGAGCAGTTAGTCCAAGTCGAGGTCATCAACTTCATGCAGAGTGAGCATAGAGCAGATACATCATATTACTCATCATGAAGACGCAGAATCAAGATTCAACATCTTAGAAGATTCACTCACTCTTGTACATTCTCCCTTCTTTGTATATTCTCCAGATCACATCGGTTCTTACACTTATTCTTGTCTTATACTTAGGCTTACCAAGAGCCTAAGTATAGGGGGAGCCGATGCCCGCCGTGTGTACATACTCATCCATTTTTCCTCTTGACCTCGTCCGCCCCATTTTTGCTCTTCTTCTACACTTAGGCTGTCCAGAGCCTAAGTATAGGGGGGGCGGATCGACTTCTATACTATTTATTATTTTAGCCATCCTACGTTTAGCACGAGCTATATCTTTTTCTCGCTTCTTGTGCCATGAGGACATAGCACATGCTAAGTATAGGGGGGCGTGTATACATTATATATATACTTTACCCATAGCTCGTACTTTCACGTATTTTTGTATATATTATACAATAATTATGGGGTGGGTAAAAAAAACTTTTTCAAAAAACTCTTAAAAAATTTTCAAAAAAATGTTTTTTGTTCTCTTTTCTTATTTGCTCTAAAAAATTCTTTTCAAAAAATGTGTCCTTTCTTATTTATCTATATTTTTCAAAAAAAAGGATAAAAAAAACTTTTCAAAAAAAAACTTTTCAAAAAAAATCCTCTTTAAAAAAGGTCCTTTCTTATCTACCTATCTTTAAAAAAAACTCTTTAACAAAAAAAATCTGTGCCTTTGTAAAAAAAACTTTTTTGAAAAAAAAACTTTTTCTAAAAACTTAAAAAAAATCAATCAATCAATCATAAAACAAACAAACAAACAAACAAAAAAAACAAAAAAAAACAAAAACTAACTAATAAGTTGGTTTAACCCCTGACACAATTCACTTTCACACAAGACTAGTGATGTTCAAGAACACTTGGTTTATGAGGTCTTGAGATTTTGAGTTAACCAGCCTTAGTCATTAGGGTCTTGGACTTAATTATTCACATTTCCCTAGTTTGAAAGATTTGTGTGCTATATTGCATGCTTAGTCTCTACCTTAAGAATATGATCAGCACCTCACGTACACGACTGCAGTTATGATGAGATGAGTTGAAATTTCACCTGAGGAGCTGGGATGGGGGATTTGAGTTTGGACTTGATTTAATGATGCTCGAGGATGGGATAAAATCAATGAAGGCTTCATGAAACCTGAGTGTCAGCATCTTTAGCCAGTATGAGAACATGGTTCTTGTACTATCTCTTGACATTTACCTATGTGCCAGGGTGTGATAAAATAAAAAAATTGTTGATCAGTGTGCGCCAACTCTTGGTAAAAGCAGTGGAGCTAGCCAAAAATACTACAAATCAATGAAATGTCAAAGAAAAGCTCTCATTCCATACAAAGTCAAATATCAAAGAGCTTCCACCAAAGGCGAGCGCTCCCAACCATTTCAAAAGTGTCCACTTGGACCACCGCTATTAGGACCAGGAGTCGGGCTTGCACCAAAAAAGGGCTCTGCATCGTAAATGCTACAAGTCTGGGTGTAGAAGGTATAATAGATACTCAAAAAAGACACACCCCGGTGTACTCCCAGGAAAACAAGTGCAGACGGCTCCAACTTCTCTTGACGGACGCACTGATCAACACCAAAAAAAATGCGTTGAGTAATAAGGCACTTGAGAGGATCCTTGTTCCAATGAGAGGGAGAGAATAATGACACAATCCTATGCCCTCCATCAACTGGCCTTCCATCTACACTTTTAAGTCTGACAACTAAAGAGACGGTGGATTGTATGCAAGAAATGATTTATCCCCTAGTGTTGAGGATCGGGTCCTTAGGAGAGTCTCTTGGACTGGAATCTTGGGTGACGTTGTGACTCTACTCTTGTAACTGCGGTCAACACTTAAAGTCATATCCCTTATATATATGTATACAAAGAGAGTCTGATGATTAGGGAAATTGGGTACCTTTTGACTAGAGCTTGGTTCAGCTTAGAATTTTAGGATCTCTAAAATCGAGAGTTCTTGAACGGATCAAGTTTTGTATTCACATGCACAGTCAGGGGATAATCCAACTTATTCATTCTTTATTTGCTCGAGGACTAGCAAAGTTTAAGTATAGGGGGGTGATGAATCCACGATTCATCATCTTAATATCTTGATCTTAGCAAAATCCCCGTGTAAAATCCCAAATAAATGTCCATAAAATCAATAAATTAACAAAATGACTCTTGTAAATAAAACTCACTAATTATTGTACAAAATAAATTACACATAAAAAGCCGCAAAATCAAAGGAGTTTTATACATGTAAATAGCCCAAAACTTTATATATTTTTAATAATCTCATATCAACTCTTTTTTGGCTAATTCTTTTTCCAACATGTTCATATCAATGTATATAAAAATACAAAAATAATAAACAAATTTTACCTCAAATAAATACTCCTAGATCACAATGGGAAAAAGCTGTAAAGACCAACTTCCAAGCTAAATTCCCGCTCCGTATGAACTCCAAATTCACCAAACTCACTTTTAAAGTTCAAGTTAGAAAATTATCTATCCAATGGAAGTGATTTCATTAAAATCGGAGCTCATTTGCAAAAGTTGGGTTTTGGGACCTAGATGTACATTGTATACCTTGTATATATTCATTCTTTCTTAAATTTTTATTGTATCTTTCATAATTACTAAAAATACAAAAATATCGTGATTGTGTTGTATTTTAATTGTACTATTTTATTGTATTTTTCTATTGTAAATATCTCTTATTAAAAAGACAAAAAAATACATATTAGAAAAGTAAAAAAATGTGTACATAGTGTTTTGTCTTCTTTTGTAAATTCTCCACTTTTTGTCTTCTCTTTTTAAATTATTGTAATTAAAGTAGCCAACTTTATTTCATTTATTTATTTAATTTCCATTCTCTACAATAACCACCATTCAACTCTTTACCACCAACCTCCATTCAACTCCACCATTTTTTAAACTTCCCATTCAACTCCATTAATAATATAACCTCCCACCACTTTAATAACCTCTCATTTCATCATCTATATATACATCCCATCCTCCTCAATTTGCCTTTGATCCATCTTTATGTGAGGAGAGCATAGTTCCCTGAGTTGAATCGGTGACAGCGACGCAACCGCGGTCGAGCGACGACGGCCCTCTCTCCGGTGAGATCCGTTGGCTTTTTGGCCAACATCGCAGCCGCAACCACGCGCTGCTCGAGCTCATCGCACGCCGATGATTTGAGCAAAGACCGTGCTCTCGTAAGCACTCCATAGGCACCCGCGTCCATCGTAGGTAATTTTTCATCTCATTTTATCATATTGTCATTTTTGCAATTTTTTAGCACATCAATTCCTCTCACAAAAATCCATCATTTGTTTATATCTTCATCCTCATCACCACCATCATATTTAGCATCTCCAAATCCATCTACCCCTTGTCACCATTCTTGTTGTGTAAATATTTCCTGTTTAAAGAAAATTAAAAAAATAAAAAATTTTAAAACAAAAAAGTTCTTTCATTACCCCCACCATCATCATCTTTATTTTCATCACGTCTTTATCACATTACCATCACCCCACCACTTTTTATTTCAGCACATTATTTTTTCATCATGTTCACTCCTTGTTTTAACAAAAATTAAAAAAAATTATAAAAAAAATTAAAACAAAAAAAAAGCTTTTATTACATTACAGTAAAAAAAAGAAAAAAAATAAAAAAAGACACAGCAGCGGCGGTGGGAGCAACCACCGCCACCGCCCCACTCTCCACGCCCCCGCGGGTGATCGCCTCCCCCAGCCGCCGGCCTCCGCCCCATCTTCCTCACCAGCGGCGCTCCTTCCGACCGCCACGCTTCCTCCCGCGCGTGTGTGCCCAGGTGGCGCCGCCACCGCCCGCGCACCGCCCTCGACGCCGCACGCGCCCGCCTCCTGCAGCGGTTGCCGCCGCCGCTGCCCCCCTTCCTCCTCCGCCGCCAGCAGCCGCGCGCGCCGCCCGCCGATCTCCTCCAACCGCGGCGGCCGCGCCGCGCACTCCGCCATCTAAGCCGCCGCCATTCTCCCATGTTGGGGTTGGGTTCATCTCCAGCGGACGAAGGAAGAAGAAGGTGACCTTTTTCCCTTTTTTTAATGTAAAATTTGTGTTGTTTTTATTATAAGTTTAGAATATTGCAAAATGGTCCCTGTACTAGTTTTTGTTGTAAATAATGTTTTCTGAAATTGCACAGATATCCCTGTATTCGCACTTTAATTTGGACATCAATCTTGCATCGTTTTACTCAATAAAAAATGGCATTGTGTTGAGCAGCTAATTCTCTACATTGTGGACAATTATTTATAATTTTTGTGGTCCTTGGGTAATTAAATTAAATTGTTCAACTAAAATATTGCATAATTTTCCCAGTTTCGACTCTTAAAATTATATCTCACAAAAAGTTGGTTTAACAATTCCACAAAAATTATATGTGATGCCTTGAAATGTGCTTAACTTACTGTCCAAATTTCATCTAAAATGGAGTTGTCATGTGCCTGAAATAATTTGTAGAGTGTTTTTAGTATTTGATTTTTAATTAAATCTACGTATATCCGTTTTGCGAAATTTCAACTCTCCTGGATTGATTATCTAAATATCTACTTGAGATAATTCGCACTCTGATTAATTTGATAACGTGGATTTATTAGAAATTAATTACTCACTGTCACTCTGATTTTACTAAAAAATCCATAAAAAATTCATAACTTGTCAAAAAATTCTAAAAATATTACTGTAGCTTCCTTGCATCATGTTTTAGTTCCAGTAATTTTTTCATAATTTTTGCTTTCTGTTTGTGTGATAAATTGCGAGAAAACCCATAAAAAGTGTGCATTTTTCATTCTTGCATTTTAACCCCTAAAATTCTAAAAAAATATGTTTTGCATTCATCACTGGATTAGGATTCTAGGAAAAATACGAATTGGCTAAATTGGACTTCTTTTCCATTAAAATTAATTTGGCCTTGTTTGTGTTTTCTAAGTGTCTTGGTTCACTTGCATTTGCATTCTATTTGCATTAAAAAAATATAAAAGAATACCGCACTGAAATCTAAAACTTAATTTTCGAATTAACCCCAAAGTTGTTCCTTTGCCTCCCTGAGTTCGACCCCGGACTTGCCCGGGATATAAATTAAAGCCGAGACACTCTTCACGGAGATTCTTTCTCTCGGTTCTGACTGAATCGCTAAGTACACGTATTACAACGTAACCGAATTATACATCATATTTAGCGACTCGTCACTCCTCTCAGTAGAGAAGTGATCTGATCTTGGTCCAAGTGTTGGACATTGATCTGAATGTGATTCAGATACAATGAGAAGATTAGATTTACGGTCTTGATTTAATCAAGCATCTATGGGAGGCCCGCGATCTGGATTTGAGACACGATCTCAATATCCATGTCACTATACGTGGAACAATACAATCGCCCTGTCCTTATCTCCAAGTATCTGCGGAGAAAGCGCATTATCCTTGAAGGAGTTCATGGATAATTCTATTGTTGATATATGTATCGGAGCATTGACAAAATGGATAATAAAATGTGATTTAATTATCATGAGTAATATGAATTTGATTCATATTATAAAGAGAGTTATCTTAGATAATTAAATGAGATTTAATTATCAATGATGTAAATAATGTAAATGTGATTCATATTATTTGGAAACAAGAGAATAGAGATCCGAGATGATTAAATATGATTTAATTATCATGGATATGAATAATGTGGATAGCAATATCCATATTAGTCATATATATTATAAATGTGATTTATAATATATAAGAGAGAGCTATTTGTAATTTACATTTGTTAATTAAATGTTAATGTGAATTGGATTCACATTGGACATCAAATTGAAAATGTAATTTACATTTTGTTTTGGGTTGTGAATGTGATTCACAAATTTTCAATGGCATGATTGCAATGTTCACAAAATAAATTGGATTTATTTTTTGTGAAATAATTTGCAACAAAAGTTGTTGCAAATAATGGAGATTACATAAAAGGTGAAATAGCCACCTTCCTAATGGAGGAGGGTGGACGGCCACCACTCCCATTAGGAAAGGGAGGCCGTCCCCCCTCTCCACATGGAAGGAGGCTTTCTCTCCTTTCATTATCTCCATGTATTGATGATTTAATTTTGTAATTAAATTGTGTTGATTTATCAACATATATTTAATTTAAATTAAATTAATTGTTGTTGTGTTTTTAGCAACAAATCATGACCATTGAAAGAAACACAAATTAATGTGGACCATTGGATTTGTGTTGACACATGGATTGAGATCCATGGATCCCAAAACCCTATAAAAGGAGAGGCACCCCATTGCTCTTCTTGACACATAAGTTGAGGCAACAAATCTCTCTATCTCTCATTCTCTCTACACGTCCTCTCTCTATCTCTCTCATGTGGTCGTCCACCATGGATGCCCTAGAGAGGTTCTCCATCGTCGCGGCATCGTCGTTATGCTGCCCGATGGTTTGCTCGTGGATCTCCGTCTCCTTCGGTGTGCCCCGCTCGTGAAGAAGACATCGGATCTCGTGTGTCGAGATCAGGAGATCCGCCGCTTGGATCATCAACATGGATTGCGAGAAGCACGCGGTTCATCCCCGCGCTCGCAAGCATCTCCTCCGTCGGATCGGACTTGAGACAGGAGGTCTCTTCGTTTAGAGACTTGATCGCAACCACGCTTCAAGAGGTAAACCTAATACTTGGTTGTGGTTTAGACGAAATGATCCGAGAAGTGTTCTTGGATCACGTGGTTTCGTCACATGAAAATTTTTTAATTTCCGCTGCATAGAACAACTAGTACGACTAGTCGTTCTTCGTCGTATTCGATACGACGATCACGCTTCCGTGATGCGCTTGAGGATCTAACCATATCCTTCAAGTGGTATCAGAGCTAGGTTGGTGGTTTTGGATACGATCCACAAACCGAGGACGACTTGGGTTCATCAGGGTTTGCGAAAGTTTTCTTGCATTTCATTTTCGCATCTCTGTTTTTATATTATTTTCGGCACTGTTTAAATTGTTTAAACACGAAAATATTATTTAGATTTTATTCCCCATTAAATAAGGAAACCGTAGGATCTGAGTTTGCGTGATTTCGATTCCGTTTGCTCTAGATATGCTCATTTTAGTGAACATGTATCCACTGTTTCGGGGACTGCGGATCATGACGTAATTAAGATGTTAATTGCGGATTTGAAATGCCTTGAAATTCGTGCAAATCACTTTCTGTTGTAAATCAAGTTAGCAAACTTTAGAAATTTACTTTGCTTTATTTGGATTTAAATTGATTGAGATATGATATTTTTAGTAAGTGAGGGTCACTGCTGAAAATACTTTCCTAATCAAGAACCTAGTGATTGTCATTTAATTAATTAGTGAAATTAAATTGTTTAATTTTCTGGAATAATTTATGCATAAATATTTGTGAAATATTTGATGATAATTATGTCCTTAAATGACTTTGCCCTAACCAATAAATGATTAGATGTGATCTAGATCAAGATTGGTTACATGATCTACTTGATCAACATTCCAACAAACATGTTGCTTGAATAGGACTTGGGATTTGTTTAGCGAATCTCATTATAATGTTAATCAAAATTGTTTTGATTATTATTATATGGTATAATTTCGGTTGAAGAACCGATGATCATCTCAAGTACAAAATGATCTATTTTGCATTATCCTTTCCCGAGGTGGATATGGTGTCTAGTCGGAGAGCATTGGGGTTGCGGGTTGCAACGTATGTGGTCCGTCCACTCTCGTCGGTACTGGCCATGACAGCGGGTAGGGTTAGTATAATGCTTAAGAAATCATGATGTATTTCTAATTATTAAAATTCGAAATAATACGTATTTGAGATAATACCATAATTCAAGTAACAATTAAATTATTTGTTGGATATTAATTGGATCATTAATTTAATATGATTAGATTAATTGGAATCCAATTAAAAATTAAAACACTCTATGACTAGAGATGTTATTTCCCTTGGAAGAATTAATCATAATGAATATGATTCATAATGATTAATTAGAATTTGAATATGATATGGAGGATCACAAAAGTGGCATCCATGGTCTCCCGTCAAGGCGAAGGGTTCCGTCGCCAGGGATTGTATGTAGGAGACGCCTGTCCGAAGTGACAGCTCCTGTATGCAAGCGCATCTGGATCGGGCTCTTTGCTTCTCGAAAGAGTACGGCCGTATACGTAGTGACCTCAATATCGGATCCTCATATTATT
Source organism: Ottelia alismoides (assembly GCA_037367405.1). NCBI lineage: Eukaryota > Viridiplantae > Streptophyta > Magnoliopsida > Alismatales > Hydrocharitaceae > Ottelia > Ottelia alismoides. Next base: position 270,742 of record JAZKJV010008141.1, on the reverse strand, counting down.
GGGGCGATATTGGATTGCGTCTAGCGAGTACTATTCCTGTTGACGGTTGGTTCAATTAACGACGGGTCAACATCGCCTTAGGGGTGGTGGGCCCGGGTGTTAAAGACCGAATGGGAGATGCAAGTTGGACTTGCAAGGCGGAATGTGTTCCCGCTTCTTTTTTATCCGAGTTGTAGGTTCTCATATTATTGGGATGCAACAAAGATAAGGAAGGAGATCCCAAATCTTGTTGAGATATAATGGTAAGTATATCTCTTACATTGAAAGTGATTAAGGGATGAACTTTCAGTGTTGACAATACAAGACAACTTTTGATATAAAAATCCTAAATCAAAGGTAAAAAAAATATATATATATATATACATATATATATATTTGCAAATTTCTTATTTCAGATAATCCTTCATTAAAACCCACTCAATGATATACTCAATAATAACCAGTGAAATATCTTGGATTGGACTCATGATCCAGATATTGTACTTGCAGTTGGACAAATAATGTATGTGGTTGCAATGAGCAAGTTTCCTCATAATAATGAGGAATGACAATTAAATAGATAATAAGACTACAACCCTAGGGTTTGTATGTCTCTATAGTCTTGATCTCTCATCGGATGTACTTTGGAAGTGACATGTCGATGATGATCGCAATTGTCAAATAATCCTTATAAAATCAATGAAGATATTCTGGCATACATATGTGCTCTTGACATTTAATCATGAGTGACATGGTTCTCTGCATCATGTAGAATGGTAGCTCTATAAGAGATGATGTATTCAAATTGTTTGAGTACCTACCTGAACCTATGTTTTAAGAGTTTAGATGGATGTAGATGATGAGTGTCATCATTCTACTATCTATACTCTGATCATTCATGAAGCTTCATAATATTCATATTGTATGAATTTAATGAAGCATGTATAAATGTTGAAATGCTCTTACATAAGAGATCCTTAGTCTTAAGCAATGGTTGCTTATAGATAAAGGGAGCGCAGTGGAAGCATGGGTTGGACCCGAGTAAGAAGTATGGTCAAAGAGTTGACTATACATCTATGACTTCCATATGTCATCCGAAGAGTTGGATGAATGCCAATACTGCAATAAGATGATGTGTTGATATATGACTATCAAGTCTATCTAGAATCCTTAGAGAAGGACTCGGATGGAGCATCGGATTAATCTACATAAATCATTGATAAGATAAAGTCAAATAATTGTATCTCAATCTTCTGATGACATTTGCAATAGGTTGCATATGTTTTAGAAGACTGGAAAATTTGATCTTAAAGGTTTATAGTTATCCACATGGATATTGATGCAATTGTTGCAACAATCTCTGTTGGATTGATGGACTTGTTAATTTCAGTGGGAGAGTCCTTAGTCTTAGAGAATGTCTCTATGACCTAGATATAAGAATACACTCATTGTTTGTTTCTAAATGTTGGAAATAAACATGAATTCTGAGGTAGAACTATCATAAAGAGTTATGATGGAGATATTTCAGATAGTAATCTAAAATCTAGTGGACTCCACTAAATTAGAAAATTGATGAATGGCTCATTAACATTTCTAAATGCTGAAATTAAAACTTAAGATCAATATGAGGATGAAGATCATTTGACAATGATCTAGCATCAAGCTTTGGACATTTGTTTATTGATTTGATCAATAGACTAGTAAGAGATGAAACTTTAGAATGTCTAAAATTTCAAAACTTACATACTTATGAATATTGTATTCAAAGTAAAAATGTCCAATACACCCTTCTTAGAGAAAAGTGTAAGATGCCAAGGTATTCAGGATCTCATGCATATTGATGTATGTAGATCATCTATATCATAGTAAACATTATGGATATGTGATATCTGTTGATGATTATGTATGATATGAGATTTCTTCTCTTCACCTAAGAAACCTTTGAAATGTTCAAAGATTTCATTATTTTTGGTTTAGAACCAAAGTTTGAAGGAAGATAAAATGAATTTGATCTAATCTAGGTAGCAAGTACCTACTAGATAAATTCAAAGAATACCTTATAGAGATATGAATATCATTTCTATCTCAATCCTCCTAACACACCTTAACTCAATAGAGTTATAGGGAGATACAATTGGATCATGTGTGACATGATCTTATCAATGATGAATTTTAGCATAATTATCCCTTAGTTTCCATGTATATAAATGTGTAGTAGAGACTACAATGTATATCCTTAAAAAGGTTCCATGTATGTTGGAATCTAGCACTTGAGAGTGCTGCTTCATTAGGAAAATAAAGGATGGTATTGGATACCTACTTTATGACCTTGAGATTCTAAGTATCTCATCTCTGAGAATGTGATTCTTAGAGGTTGAGACTCTTGAGAATCAAGATAAAAATGAAGTGTAGGAACTCATTTAATCTTGAGAAGATAATGAGGCTCCTGAAATTGGAAACTAAGAGGACAATGAAAAATGAAACACTAATACCTCTTCAAATGAGTTTGAGGATGGATTCCATGTGTCGGAGAAATCTGACAATGATTGAACTTCATGTGATGAAGCTTCTGAAGATCATAGCATGGATAGATGGATGTTAGCAATAAAAGTCTAATGTAGACGTCATATGCAAGTGTTACCCTCGTGGATCCACCTATATGGGTAAAACCTATAAAGGTGTAAATGGATCTTCAAGAGAAAGAGAACCTGATGAGAAGGTAGAGACCTTCAAAGCACGGTTCCTAGCCATGAGCCACACACCGGAAGAGAAGACATTGCTTGCAATGAGACTTGCTCTTCGGTGACCATGCTTAAAATCATCAGAATATTGCTAACCTTAGCTACACAACTTGACTATTGCATCTTCAAGATGTAAGTCAATATTGCATTCCTCTACGAATACCTCTTTGAGGATATTCACATGAAGTAGCCCCAGGGCTTCATGGTTGAGGAAAGCAAGATGTGCAAACTAAGGAATCCATATATGGACTCAAATAAGCTTCTTGAAGTTGGACCATAAGATTTGATGGAATTATAATTGTTATGATTTCAGATAGAATCTTGATGAGCCATGTGAAGCTTAGTGGGAATGCCTTTGTGTTCATATTGCTAAATGTAGATAATATCCTAATCATTTAGAATGATATAAGGATGATAATAAGTGTTTTATAGACGGGCTATTCCATATCTTGAAATATGATTTCAAAGATACCTCTTAGATCTTAGTTCTGAAGTTGTTCAGAAGCCAAGAGAAGAGGATAATTGGACTGTCACATTTGTAGTATACCTTGGACATATTCTATTCATAGAAATTCCAAGAAAGGCTTCTAACCCTTAAGATATGGTACTGACCTATCTTAAGGGATAGCACCTCAAAAAGTTGAGGAAGTAAATGCTAGAACTACTTGCACTTGTGCATTAGTTACGAGAAGCTGAGTGTATGCTAGATGTGTACAAAAGCCAGATATCTGCCATGCAGTAGGAGTAGTAAAATGTTACTAATCCTACTATGGAAATAAAACACTTAATTGCAGTAATAATAATATCTTCAAAGATGATGAAACTTAGAGATAGTGATCTCAAAGTCTTATATTCAAAAGTTTAAGACCATGTAGATAGTGATCTATAAGGGTCTAAACTTGAGATACCTTAGGAGATAGAGATCTCCGGGAATGAAGGTATTCTAATAAGGATTATGGGGATACTGGTTATGATGTCAGGGACACTGTAACCAACTAGATTGAGTATTGGTTGCATGAGATGCAACATTCGCATTATTTGCGAGCACTGTTACTGAGGATATGCAAGTGCCGTAAAAGGACTTGGCATAGTCTCGCGGGAACAGAGTGACTGATCAACTTACCTAGCTATTTTCTAAATAGCCTATGATTGTCACATGAGTGCGGGTTTAAATGATTAGCCCATTAATGGCTCTTTGGGCTAGTGGGAGATTGTTGAAAATGCGAGCCCACGGCGAGCCATTATGCAATAAATGTTATTGCAATTCACTCCTTAATCTGAAATGAAGAATACATAATTTGCATAATAGGTCCCTTAGTACAATTAGGGTTATGTACCATGGCCATCTTGATGATCATAAAGCTGTTGATTCAACTATTGAATCATAGAGGCTGGTGCTTGGATGAATATCTAAAGAGTTAGATTGAGGACTCATCAAGCATCGTCAAATGATTGTTAAGAGATGATCTCCAGCCTGAGTAGGAGATGGCAATCCTTATCTCTGAAGGCTGATATCTGACCGACCTCTTGATGCAGGTCCTCTGCATAGGAATAGAGATTCGGAGGTGTCAGATTAGTTAGGTCAAAGAGTTGACTTAACAAGATCGAGATAACCAAAGTCCTATATCGTATGCTGTCATGATATAGGCACGCATCCTCTGACCGGAGACAGATGTGTTGCTATATGTCTAAGTATGTACATTTGGCAGACCAATAGGTTGATGACCTAATCAAGGTCTATACACCGGCGCGCTGGTGTGCATATAAGGGCATATGAGTAATACGATCTCTCAAAGGGATCATACAGGTTCAGTTACTGAACCGGAAGACATGAGCTCACTCATGAGATATTGGGAAGAATCAAATTCCGTGCGCACGGTTGTCTCGCTTTGGAAGGTTGACTGAATTTGTAGGTTTGATATATATTTTTGGAAAGTATATGATCAAGACCTAGGTATAATATATGCTTTTGGAAAGTATATGATCGATACCGACTCCCAATGATCGAATGAGAAACTTACTGATAAAACCATGAAGTAGACAGTATAAAGTTGATCCAATACTTCGGGTTTAGTCTGAGTCTTCCAGTATGCAGGATGTACAGGTATTGGGAATACCTGAGGGTGATGTGATCATAAACGATTGTATAACCATGACGCTTCCATTCCTAGGGAGTGATGAAACGGGTCTGGATTTTAGTGACTCCTCTCAGTAGAGAAGTGATCTGATCTTGGTCCAAGTGTTGGACATTGATCTGAATGTGATTCAGATACAATGAGAAGATTAGATTTACGGTCTTGATTTAATCAAGCATCTATGGGAGGCCCGCGATCTGGATTTGAGATACGATCTCAATATCCATGTCACTATACGTGGAACAATACAATCGCCCTGTCCTTATCTCCAAGTATCTGCGGAGAAAGCGCATTATCCTTGAAGGAGTTCATGGATAATTCTATTGTTGATATATGTATCCGAGCATTGAGAAAATGGATAATTAAATGTGATTTAATTATCATGAGCAATATGAATTTGATTCATATTATAAAGAGAGTTATCTTAGATAATTAAATGAGATTTAATTATCAATGATGTAAATAATGTAAATGTGATTCATATTATTTGGACACAAGAGAATAGAGATCCAAGATGATTAAATATGATTTAATTATCATGGATATGAATAATGTGGATAGCAATATCCATATTAGTCATATATATTATAAATGTGATTTATAATATATAAGAGAGAGCTATTTGTAATTTACATTTGTTAATTAAATGTTAATGTGAATTGGATTCACATTGGACATCAAATTGAAAATGTAATTTACATTTTGTTTTGGGTTGTGAATGTGATTCACAAATTTTCAATGGCATGATTGCAATGTTCACAAAATAAATTGGATTTATTTTTTGTGAAATAATTTGCAACAAAAGTTGTTGCAAATAATGGAGATTACATAAAAGGTGAAATAGCCACCTTCCTAATGGAGGAGGGTGGACGACCACCACTCCCATTAGGAAAGGGAGGCCGTCCCCCCTCTCCACATGGAAGGAGGCTTTCTCTCCTTTCATTATCTCCATGTATTGATGATTTAATTTTGTAATTAAATTGTGTTGATTTATCAACATATATTTAATTTAAATTAAATTAATTGTAATTGTGTTTTTAGCAACAAATCATGACCATTGAAAGAAACACAAATTAATGTGGACCATTGGATTTGTGTTGACACATGGATTGAGATCCATGGATCCCAAAACCCTATAAAAGGAGAGGCACCCCATTGCTCTTCTTGACACATAAGTTGAGGCAACAAATCTCTCTATCTCTCATTCTCTCTACACGTCCTCTCTCTATCTCTCTCATGTGGCCGTCCACCATGGATGCCCTAGAGAGGTTCTCCATCACCGCGGCATCGTCGTTATGCTACCCGATGGTTTGCTCGTGGATCTCCGTCTCCTTTGGTGCGCCCCGCTCGTGAAGAAGACATCGGATCTCGTGTGTCGAGATCAGGAGATCCGCCGCTTGGATCATCAACATGGATTGCGAGAAGCACGCGGTTCATCCCCGCGCTCGCAAGCGTCTCCTCCGTCGGATCGGACTTGAGACAGGAGGTCTCTTCGTTTAGATACTTGATCGCAACCACGCTTCAAGAGGTAAACCTAATACTTGGTTGTGGTTTAGAAGAAACGATCCGAGAAGTGTTCTTGGATCATGTGGTTTCGTCACATGAAAATTTTTTAATTTCCGCTGCATAGAACAACTAGTGCGACTAGTCGTTCTTCGTCGTATTCGATACGACGATCACGCTTCCGTGATGCGCTTGAGGATCTAACCATATCCTTCAATGGAGACCCCTCGTAATTGGAGAGATTCCCAGATCATTCTAGGTAGGCCCTTCCTCAGAACAGCTGGGGCCTTATTTGACTATAAGATCGGAAAAATTCAGTTCCAAACTCCAGGCGGAGATGAGGAATTTGAAATGAAGCAGACAAGATGGCAGAGACCGGATTCAGAATCCAGCACCGAGTACTCTTCTACCGGAACAGACTGCGAGCATGTAGACTTAGTTGGGCCATGGAGACAGAACCCAGCCAGCACCGATATGTCCATCTCCTCTGAAGATGATCCACATAAGTCAGTCTGCGAGATCCTCAAGAACGAGTACAGCTCTGAGCCTGCATCGCCCTACATCTTCGATGACATAGAGGCCCAGTTGGGCCTATCAGTCCTTACATCTCTAGGACAATCGGAAGATGAAGATGACGAGTCGGACGAGGCGCTTGCCGATTGTATGGAGATCTTTGACGATCTGACTCCAGAGCCGAACTTGGTGGCAGCTATCACAGAAAACGATCCAACCACTTCCAACACTGAACCAGATCAGATTGAGCCAGATTTCTTAGACGATCACACTATTCCTGAGCTCAAACCCTTACCCACAACCTTAAAATACGCCTTCCTTGCGGGTCAGGACAAGAAATTTCCGGTCATCATCAGTTCGCTATTGACCGAGGAGCAAGAATCTTGCTTGCTAGAGATCCTAGAGAAAAACCGCAAGGCGATAGGCTGGAGCATTTCCGATCTCCACGGGATAAATCCCGCTCTGTGTTCGCACCATATTTACTTGGAGAATGAAGCCAAACCCTCTCGTGAATTCCAACGTCGGTTGAATCCAAATTTACGAGAGGTCGTGAAGAAGGAGATAGAAAAATGGTGCAACGTGGGTTTCATTTACCCAATCTCCGACTCTAAGTGGGTGGCCCCAATTCATGTTGTCCCGAAAAAGTCGGAAATTCAGACGACCACCAATGAGGACGGAGAGGAGATCGTGACGCGAGTACCCACGTCGTGGCGCGTCTGTGTGGATTACAGACGCTTGATTGCCGCGACGAAGAAGGATCATTTCCCCCTACCATTCATTGATCAGATCTTAGAGCGACTAGCGGGAAAAGAGTTCTTCTGCTTCTTAGATGGGTTCTCGGGCTACAATCAAGTATCCATAGCTCCAGAGGACCAGGAAAAGACCACATTCACATGCCCCTTTGGTACCTATGCTTTCAGGCGCATGCCTTTTGGGTTATGCAATGCTCCAGGTACTTTCCAAAGGTGCATGATTGTTGTATTCGCCGAAATGGTCGGCGAATTCCTGGAAGTCTTCATGGATGTCTTCTCGGTCCACGGCGATTCCTTCGACTCCTGTCTTAGGAATTTGGATCGAGTCCTAAAAAGATGTTGTGAGGTTAATCTGTTGCTCTCGTGGGAGAAAAGTCACTTCATGGTGACGGAGGGCATAGTGTTGGGGCATGTCATCTCCAAGAGAGGAATGGAGGTTGACCCTGCCAAGGTGGATGTGATCAGACGACTCCAACCACCAACCGATGTAAAGCAGTTGCGGTCGTTCCTCAGGCATGTTGGATTTTATCGGAGATTCATTAAGGATTTTTCTAAGATTGCCCGATCGCTAACTGAGCTTTTAGGGGAAGACATGGAGTTTATTGTTGATCACAAATGTCTTGAGGCCTTCAAGCTTTTGCAAGGAAAGATTATGGACGCTCCCATACTACAAGCCCCAGATTGGTCTCTACCTTTTGAGATCATGACGGACGCCTCAGACTATGCTGTTGGGGCTGTGTTGGGACAAAGAAGAGATGGCATTCCGTTCGCAATTCACTACGCAAGCAAAGTGCTTGATACTGCTCAGCGTAACTATACAGTTACGGAAAAGGAAATGCTTGCGATAGTGTTTGCCTTGGACAAATTCAGATCTCACCTAATTTGATCCAAGGTAACTGTGTTCACTGACCATACGGCCCTACGGTATTTGATGGAGAAGAAGGACGCGAAGGCACGTCTTCTTCGATGGATTTTACTTATCCAGGAGTTTGATTTGGACATCCGTGATAAACCTGGGAAGAAAAACGTAGTGGCCGATCATCTTTCTTGTCTCGAAGATCTTAATACTTCCGAGATTTCACCAATTCGAGACTCCTTCCCTGACGAGTCGATTTTTGTTATCGACTCACTCCCATGGTACGCCAATATCGTGAATTATCTTGTCTCCAAGAAGGTTCCCGAAGATTGGCCCAAGAGCCAAATCGACCGACTGATATCGGACGCTAGACACTACCATTGGGAGGATCCGATCCTTTTCTTCGAAGGACCAGATTGTGTCTGGAGATGATGTATTCCTCAGGAGGAATACCGGAGTGTCCTTTCTTTATGCCACAGCTTGGAGGCAGGAGGACACCACTCCGGGAAGAGGACCGCATGGAAGGTACTTCAGTGTGGCTTCTACTGGCTGACTATGTTTCGCGATGCCACCGCCTTCACGAAGTCATGCCCAGTTTGCCAAAGAATGGGAGGAACCGTTGGTTCGAAGGATGAGATACCAATGCAGCCGGTCATCATTTGTGATGTCTTTGACGCATGGGGCATCGATTTCATGGGCCCATTTCCAATCAGCCACGGGTTCGAATATATCCTTCTTGCGGTTGATTATCTATCCAGATGGGTGGAGGCTATCCCGACCCGAGCCGCAGACAGCAGAACTGTCTGTAAATTCATCAGAGTCACATCATCTCTAGGTTTGGGATCCCCAAAATGATGATATCAGATGGGGGGTAGCCACTTTGTGAATCGGGAGGTAGAGAAACTCCTGAAGGACTACGACATTGAACACCGTGTTGCAAGTCCTTACCACCCACAAACCAATGGTATGGCTGAGTCAAATAGGGAGGTGAAAACCATATTGCAAAAGCTTGTCCGCCCGGACAGGAAGGACTGGCCTCAGATCTTGGATCAAGTCCTTTGGGCGTATAGGATGGCTTACAAAACACTGTTAGGCACCTCCCCATTCCGAATGGTATTCAGAAAGCCGTGCCATTTGCCCGCAGAGTTAGTGCACAAATCAGAATGGGCAATCAAGAAGGTCAACTGGAAAACACACCTGGGACAAAAGAAGAGAAACATGAATCTGAATGAGCTTGTGGAAGTCAGAAACCGCGCATACGACAACAGTTTGGTGTACAAGGACAAGGTGAAGCGTTGGCATGATAGATATATCAGACAAAAGACCTTTGTTCCTGGACAGAAGGTATGGTTATTCAATGCTAGGCTGAAGATTTTCCAAGGCAAGTTGAAGTCTAAGTGGACGGGCCCATTTGTTGTCCGTACGGTGCATGATAGTGGATGTGTCGAGATCTCAGACCTCGCAGATGACGCACCGACATTCCTGGTGAATGGACAGCTGTTGAAGCACTTCGTCGAATCCAACGAGCAGTTAGTCCATGTTGAGGAGATTGTATTCATGCGCAAGACAAATACAACAGACACACCTCGAGCCGCGTTTGAGACCTTGCAGCAGTGAGCTCCAGCCATTAGCAGCATCTTGAAAGATTCAAACCAACTCATTTGTATATACCATATTTTACATCCTATCCTCTCTCCCTCGCGACTCTAGTAATCCATCCCCGCCTCATTAGATCACTATCTTGGACTATACTTAGGATAACCAGATCCTAACTATAGGGGGGAGGGGTCACCTGAGTCAGTTCACTGTACATTCTCTAGATCACATTGGTCCTCATACTCATTTCCGTCCTATACTTAGGCTGACCTGAGCCTAAGTATAGGGGGGACCGATGCCCGCATTGTATAATCATCCATTCTCCTCTTACCCTCGTCCGCCTCATTTTTGATCTTCTTCTACACTTAGGCTGTCAAAGCCTAAGTATAGGGGGGCGGTGCGACTTCTATACGATTTTTGTAATTTTAGCTCTCCTACGCTTAGCCCGAGCTCTGTCTTTTTATTCGTTTTTTGTGCTCTGAGGACATAGCACACGCTAAGTATAGGGGGGCGTGTATATATTACATATATACTTTACCCATAGCTCGTACTTTCATGAATTTTCACATGTTTTTGTATATATTATGCAATAAATACGGGGTGGGTAAAAATTGAAAAAAAAATTTTACTTGTATAATATTATAAAACAAAATGTAAATAATACTCTTATAATATTCGTTGTAAAATAGGATGTATACCCAAAAAAAATTTGTATACTATGTATATTATTATAAACTAAAAATTGTTGTAAAAATTGTTGTATAATAGAAAATAAAATGAAAAGGTCAAAAATAAAGGTTTCTTATTTACTCTTGCATATCGTCCTTGCATTTCAAAAAAAATGATGAAAAGAGTCTTGCATTTCATACATAGCATGTCATCTACCTCTCATCTGCATATGCAAGGTGAAAAGCTAGTGGGTTCTGAACCGAGTTATGAGTAGAGATTGAGGATGGACTTGATTTGACCTTAATCCACCTAATTTTAGAGGAACCTTATAGGAACTGGAGTTAAGATTTCTCAGGTCAGGTGACTTAATTCTTTGAGTCCGCAAGTCTATGTTCACATGTCATCTTGATTAGTCTAAGTAGAATATCTCATGCACACGCATGGTTCTTTTAGACAGTGACCTAACTTGGACAAGCACAATGCACGTAGCTCTTCATTGATGAGGTGGTGAGGAGGTAAAATCCTTTAGCTTGGAGTAGCACACGGGTGGAAACATCCATCCTCCTCTAGGGAGGGTAGTGCATCTCAACCTAGTCTGGTGGTGTTGAAGTCTAAGGACAGGATGTTGTGGGTTGCAATAATGCTTCAAAAGAGGGATAGTCTACTGGCTCAAGAGGAAAAACTCCTGATGTACACGATGCACCCTGTATATAGTTCCAAAAGAAAAAAAAGCAAGAACTCCAAAAAAAATATATACAGACCACAAAAAAAATATTGCCTGTTGGAGTATGTATATTAGCAAGAAGTCTGCAGCTGGATGACTTGGCTACACTGGTCAGGCATCCCGGGATAGGTTAGCTACACTTTCTACCGTCCATTCTTTTCTCTACCCCCTCCTCTTGAGTTGGTCGCACTTGAACTTAGAAGGGAATACCCCGCTCCTCGAGGAAAGAGTTACTGGACCGAGTTATTGAGTTACCTTGTTAGAGGAGGCTGGTTCTGAGTCATTTCTGATGTGGAGAGCTATTTATCACTTACACAGTAAAAGTAAGAATCATAGTCATCAGAAATTTGCGTTTGAGGATTTGTTCTGACCTGACTGTTAAGGCGTCTTGAACAGAAGACTTGTGGAACTTGAAGTCTGTTAGGTCTTAAGTTCAGATCCCAATAAGGTTCCGCCACACAATTAATCCAAAGGTCGAGTCAAGCTCCATTTTCAACTTTTGTTCATGACCTTGGTATGGAACCCAATCTCATTTCACTCTTGCATTTCATTTTAGTTGCTTGGGGACGAGCAAGGTTCGAGTATAGGGGGTTGATGAATCTGTGATTCATCACTTCAAAAGTCAAAAATAGAGCATTTTTCCCGAGTAAATAGAGGCATATTTCCCTTTATAATGCATAAATAGCATTCATGCATGCAAGCATAATATCTGCATTTTAGCATTCACATTCTGCATTAAATAAGAAGCCAAGATCACTTGTGAATTATTCACCTATTAAAATAACACCTCCCTTATATTATGTACACCTGTAGTTAATAATATAAGGAAGATAGCCAGAAATCTCCTGTGTAAAATATCCAATAAAGCCCCAGAATCCCTGATCCATAAAAAGCCCATAGCTCCTTCATACAAACTCCAAAATAGGTCTACTCACTCTTAGATTAATACACATTAAAAGACCTTTAAAATGAGACTGATTTCATCCAATTTGGAGCTCATATGAAAAAGTTGGGTTTTTGGGTCTCTATGTACTCTTTGTATACTATGTATGTGTACACTTGTATTTTTATATCATATTTGACCTCATATCCATCTTGGGCCAACATAAAACTTGTAGATCTCATCAAGGTCTACAACTTTCATGTTTTGAGTTTTTCCAAATTCGGCCTCCTTCTCCCTCGACACTCATTTCTTTTCGCAGCCAATCACAGCTGGTCACGTGGCGCCCTCTGGTTGCGCCACGCGGCCCGCTCCCCTTGCCCTAACCGCCCGCGCCCACAGCCGTTGGATCTTCATCCCGATCCAACGGCTGTGCCATTTCCATGCACGTCCCTTTTGCCTCGGCCGTCAGATCATCCCCGCCTTCAATCTACACCGCTTGTGAACGCTCTCACCAGAGCTCGCCACGTGTTGCGCTTACGCACCCTCCGATGCGCTCTAGATCGTCAATCGCCACCGCTTATTTATACACTCATCCTCAACCGCTTGATCAACCCTAACTGCTCATCCTAGCCGCTCGCTAGCGCTTCGCCTGCAGCTCGCCACGTGGGTCAACCGCTGCCCCTTGATCGTATCGGCCTGGATGTTATCTACGTCGTTCTTTCGCGCTTAGATCTCCACTCCAACCTCCTCCTCTCTCTCCCACGATCCTGCTCGACGACCACTCCCCCTTTCCATTTTCTCGCCCTCACCAGCCACTATCTCCCATCACCAACCACCACTCGGTCTTCCCCACTCTTCCATCTATCTCGCGCATCACCCCAAGAACCTCGACACCCTTCCAGTCGTCCCACATCGTCCCTCAAACCCACGTCGCCACGCACCTGGACCGCCAACTATTCCTTCAAATATACCGGTCCCCCCTCCATTCGTCGGCGCCCATCTTTACGCGGGGAGGGGCCCAGCCCTCCTCCGCCTCCCAGTGACAGGGGGAGGCATGAGGATCGAGCGAGGACGACCCGCTCCCCTGGTGAGACCCTCCACCACTCATGGCGGAGTTGCGGCGCCCCCAGGCTCGCCCGTGCTCGCTGGGAAGGCCGCCCAACATGTTGCGAAGACCCCGAGCTCTTCTCGGAACTCAAGCACAGGCTACATCGCCCGCCCGACGTCAGGTAATTTCCCTCTTCTCCGTTTGTCTTTTTCGTCAATTTCTCTGGTTTAGTTAGGCATCTCCGACCACCTGCACCCCCCATTAACCCCCCTTCAAGCTTCGCTATGCAACCCCCTTCCTCGCGCCACTTTCCGATCACCTCCTTCTCGTCTTCCATACCTCATCGCCTCCGACCCACCTCCTCCGCCCTTGCGGCAGAGGAGCTCCGAGCTCCCACCTTCCTTCGCCCACCTGAGCTCTCACTACGCTCATGCACGCACTTTAGGCTTCGGCTATTTGCTTCCAACCATGCAGATCCCTCGAACTTGCAATGGCCGGAGCCTCGCCGGGCCCAACTTCGTCAACTCCGCATCAACTGCTCGAGCTCCGACACACAGATCCAGAGGCTTCGGGACCTCCCCGGAGCTTCCATTTTCTCCGACGTCTATCTAAGGAGCTCTTGGGAGGTCGCCATCAGTTGATACCGAGCGACGGAGAAGAACCTCCCTCGCCGGAGCTCGATATTCGCCGCCAGCCGAAGGTGGAGGACGAGCAGCAGTTGCCGTTGGATGGTCCACTTCCAGCGACCATCCAACGGGCCAGAAAAGGCCACGTCATCGACTTCGTAAGCTGTTGGATCTTCTTGATCCAACGGACCGCGATGCAGCCACGTCGCCCGGATCACAGTTTACAGATGCCCTTGGATCCGTGTGATCCAATGGCTTGCCGTTAGCCACGTGTCAGAGCCATAGCTTCACCGAGCCTGCCATCCGGACCTACAGGCTTGGGTCACCTAGCCTATTTCGAACTGCATCCGAGCCTGCAGCGAGCCGAGCCCACATACGAGACTCTGCCGAACCCAATCCTTCGTCCGAACCTGGGGAGGCACGTGCCTGGCACGTGAATCCCTAGGTTAATTGCAGAGACAACCCGCGACTTCTCCAATTTTGCAAAAAGGTCCCCGCGCATATGGATAATTTACAGGGAAGGACTCGAGCTTTATTTTTATTACTTTTTACTCCCTCCCAGGGACCTTTTTGTAGTTATCTTTTCATGTTTCTTTTCAGTTATGCCCTTGTTTTCATTTTAGCATATCTTGAGCTACATACATCCGATTGAGATGATTTCAGTTTCGTTTTAAAGCTGGTTTGATGATCTTTCAAATGGCATGCTTAATTATGATTTTGGACACAATGATTTTGTTATGTATTATTTTATATCAATGTGTCTATTTGAGCTAGAAATGATGCCTTACTTAAAATTGTTCATCACAGCCACCATTTTAATTAAACTTGAAATTAACTCTTAGTTTTGCTCATCATTTTTCACCTTGGGCATATTGTCATTGCATTTCATGGCATTTACTTGCATGATAAAAATTGATAAAAAAATGCATGTTTATTTTTCAATGCATTGTCTTGTTGTTGTGTCTTCTCGCATACTTTGACCTATAGATCTCCAATTCAACACTTAGATAAATAAATGAAAATCCAGATAATTAGAGAGAGGCTCGTGTCCCTAAGTTCGACCTTGGTTTCTTGTCAAGTAAAAAAATAAATAACGATTGTCTCATTTTGATCTATGATTGACATATATTTAAATGAGAGGATCTTTTGATGACCCGAATTGGCCCGACTACGATGATGATTCAGAGTGCTAAAAACACTCTATTAAAGGGCCGATTTGGGGTTCATCATCCCACCCTTGACCCTCCCTGCTTTGTGTACAGTCTGCTATACTTAGAATCATTTGATCCTAAGTATAGGGGGGATGGTCAACTTCTCATTCGTTCATTCATTCCCTTATTTATTTATTCTTTCGACTTGCCTATACTTAGTACGAGTCATGTCTTCTCTTTTCTCTTCGATCTATGAGGACATAGCTCAAGCTAAGTATAGGGGGGTCGTTTATACTGTGTATATACTTTAGCCATAACTCGTACTTTCGTATTTTCCTAATACTATGGCTAATTATTCTTGTACAATTCATTAAAAACCTTGACAAAAAGATGTTATCATTTGTCAAATTCTTTTTGTATATACTAATTAATAAATCAGGTGGAAATGTAATTTTGCAAAATGTTTGAAAAATAGTTGACAATCTATGTGAAAATCTTTTGAAAACTATTTTGAAAACGTTTTGTTACATGTTTTCAACCTTTGTAAAAACATTTTATTTTGAAAATTTTAATTTCTTTGTGTGAAATAAAATGTTTGAAAAAGGATTTGCAAATGGTTGCAAAATATTTGAAAAAAATCTATATATATTGTTTGGAAAACCTTTGCAATGTGATTTTCAAATGTGTGTACATGTTTGTAAAAACTATTTGTAAAAATTATTTTGGACTATAGTTTTCAAAATTGTTTGGAAAACCTTTTCAAATAGGTTTGAGGAATATATACATCACACCAAAAATTCACTATATATACCTATAAAATCGACCACATACCTTGTAAATTCTTAAGATCCACTTCTTGTAAATATAAGAAACACTCCCGTGTAAATAATTTAACCTAGTTTTTAGCCAAAACCCTTTGTTTTCAAAAATCCCAAAAACATTTGCAAAATTAAAATACCAAAAACATCTTAAAAATCTTTTTGAAAAATACAAAAAAATGCATATGCATCATCTCTTCAAAAACCCATAAAAAGTTCAAAATCTTTGGAAATTGCATCACAAAAATATTTTCTGGATGGCATTTGCATAGCATGAGCATTTTTCGGATTGAGCTTGATAGTTGAACGAGTCTAAGTAAATTCGAAGATTGGAGCTTGATTGGACCTTAAAATCTACCTAATTAACAGGAACCTTGTAGGAACTGAGATTGAGGTACTTCAGGTCTAGTTGACTTAATTCTTTGAGGATCACGAGACTTGGTTCAATGAATTCTTGACTACCTAAGTAGAGTATTTCGGAGCACACGCACGACTCTTGTTGATAATGACCTAACTTGGACATCTGCACCTTTCACATGGCTCAACTCAGTTGGAGTGGTGAGGGGGTTGGATTTGCCGGTATGATACGCACACAGGTGGAAACACTTGTCCTACTCTAGGGAGGGAAGTGCACCCCAACCCGTCCAGTGATGATGAGTTTCGAGGATAGGAGATCGTGGGTTGCAATAAAGCTTCAAAAGAGGGATAGTCTACTGGCTCAAGAGGAAAAATCCCTATGGAAATGTTGTTGTATATAGTATTCAAAAAAACTCCAAAAAAGTGGACAGGCTTGTACAAAAATAAAAATGCCTGCCGGAGCATACATATGTATATAGTCAATAAGCAAACTTGAGCTTCAAAATCAAATCATGTGAGCCAGCAGCTGGATGACTTGACTACACTAGTCTTGCATCCTAGGATAGGTAGCTACACTGGCTACCGTCCATTCTTCTCTTCACCCCTCCTCTTGAGTTGGTTGCCACTTGAACTTAGAAGGGAATATCCTGCTCCTTGAGGAATGAATTGTTGGATTGGGAAATCATTGGATTGTCATATTGGAGAAGTCAGTCTCTTTATCATTTCAGTTGGGGAGAGCCATTATCACTTACACTGTACGAGTCAGATTCATAGTCATAAGGGTTTGTGTATGAGTTGAAATATTTCTGACCTGGCTATTGAGGAGACTTGAGCAGAGTTTTGGGACTCTCGAAGGCTGTTGGATTTCAAATTCGGTTCTCATTAAGGTTCCGCTCGCACTAAAACTCCAAAGGTCCAACTTAAGCTCCAAACTTTGATTTTGTGAAGGCAAGTTTGATTATTAAATTCAATCCACATTTATTCTTTTTCTTTTCTTTGTTTTTCTTTTTCTGCACTTATTGCATAAGTGTTTGCTAGGGACTAGCAAAGGCAAGTATAGGGGGATGATGAATCTACGTTTCATCATCTTTATTCTATCATTTTGGCCTTAGAAACCCCAGTAAATGCGTGTAAATAGGCTTAATTTAGGTTTTAGCATTCATGCATCATTGTGTAAATATTGTATAAAATGCAGTTTTAAAGCCAAAATTATAGAATAAAGAAAAGAAAAGAAAATAATAAAATATTGTAAATATTTTATGACCCGAAACCCCGAGACCTAGGCATCTCGTTGATTAGGTTGACAAGGAATAAAGTAGGGGGAGATAAGGGCCAAAAACCAATAAAAATACCGCTTATTTTCATTCATTCTTTATTCATTTTGGGACCTATTTCTGGTTCCACTTTTTATACATCAAATAAAGAAACTTTGAACATGAAAATTATAGATAATTAAATAAATAAAAATACAAAATTTATTTCACTCAAAAATAATGTACAGATAGAAAGATATGATCTGAATAAGATTCCAGAATTCCAACTTCCCAGACCTGTATCTTGCAAATAAAAACTCGAAATGTACCAAACTCACTTTAATTGTATATAATTTGAAATAAACTATTTAATGAAGGTAGTTTCATATTTTTCAGAGTTATGGTTTGAAAGTTGAGTTTTGGACCCCACTTGTATAATTGTACAGATTAAAATATTCATTTTTATTATTTATTCATTACTTTCTTAATTTTATATTTTTATGATTTTGTAAATATTATTTATAATATATATGTACATTAAAATCATAATAAAAAAACTAAAGAAAATACAAAAATAAAATATGTATATAAAATACCTAGGTATAATACAAATACGCATAACTATATAATTAACACTTCTATTTTATTAAGTGTACAAAACACTTCAGAAAAATAAAATAAAAATATATTTAAGTGCATAAAAATATTCTATAAATATATATAATAATAAACAAAAATAAATACAGTAAATACAGAAAATAAAAATAAAATAATAAAATATATAGATATATATACCTATATAGCCTATAAATGGGAACTTGCATTTTTATACCTCATAAAAATAATTAAAAATCATATTAAAAAATTGACAAAACAATAAACATTTTTTATTTAATAACCTAAAAATAAGAAAATCGTTTACTATTTTAAAATGATTTTACAATGTTATTTCCAGGCTTTTTCCTGGTTGGTCCACGTGGACCAACCAGGAGGGCTGGAGAGTTGACCTCGGGTCAACTCTCTGCCCAGCGCCTGCCTTGTGTAAGACTGTGGTTTTTGGCCTATTTAGTGATTTTTTTCGAGGCATATCATTGCATCCTTTCATGATTCTTCCTTCATGACTTTTGTGGCCCAACTATCCAAGATTCACGCCCTTGGTTCTCTTGGGCCAGGCGTCAACGATTCGGCGAGGTAGTCAAACCTTTAAAGTTTTCCCCCAGACCTTCCTCTCTATTTTGATCACTCTTCCTCCACTCTAACCTCAACCTAAGATGTCAAAGCTCTTCCTGGTGATAGCAGGCGGTGTTTGCAGGCATCTGGGAGGTCGGAGGGGCGTCGAATCGAGCGCATCCCTTCACCGGAGGTCACGCCGAAGATCGCCTCCAACGCAACCTTGGTGAGGCCCTTTCCTCCTCCTCTTCTCTCTATTTCTTTAGCCCTTTAATCACCACTCCCGAAGCAACCTTTCACCACCCTTCACTTAATCTGTCGACCCTCGAATCGCTCTCCACGAGCACCACGTCGGAGCGCACCTCCGGCCACCGCCTCGCGACATCATCCTTCTCTGTCCACCCCCACGGAGTCGGGACATTTTTCCCCCGACTTCTTCACGCTCTCCTTGCAGGTTTACAACCAAACAATGCGTATCTGGAGTGGGTCTGGTCCCCGCCGGAGGTACCTGGAGTGTGACCGCTCCGCCGCCCTCTCCTGCCGCCTCCGTTGGGCCTCATCGAATTTTGTCGCCTCCAGTAGCTTAAGGAAGACCGCAGGAGCAGCCCCGACCATTTTGGAGAACCAAAGCACATCAGAGGAGGGAGCAGGAGGTCGGGGAAGCTCGCCTCGCCGCGAGTTCATCCCCATTCTTTGTCGACCTCTTTCAACCATCAGATCAGGTCGGAGGCCCAGTTTGCACCGCTGCCGTTGGATCTTGTGAAGTCATCGCCGTTCGATTGTTGAAGCCCATCTGATCTGGACCGTAGCAGCTGAACCGTCATCGCGCCACTAGGGAGCGCCACGCGTCAAGTGAAGCCATTTCAGTCGTCCGCTCCCGCGCTAGCTTGGGTATTTTGCGTTTCAACCCAAGCCCCTTTTTGTATTTGTTTTATAGCTCTTAAACTATTGTCTGTAGTTAAAACTTTTTGTAATATTTCAGAATTAGCCCCCGTACTTCTGCTATTTGATGTTAGGTCCCTCGCCACATCACCTTACGTGCCTGTACGCGTGAGGGGACGGGCATTTTGCAAAGGGGCCCTTGTAGGTTTAAGTATATCTCTCCAATCCACGAATGGTTTATTGCAGTATAATATTTTTGGGATATTTTGCATTAGAGCCCCTGGATCATTGTAATATTACTTTTATACCCTTGCCAGGTCATGTGTTCACACATGTAAGCTTGGCAATTTGGCAGCTACCCCCCTCCGGGATTGGGTATTTGTATTTAATCCAAGAACGTGTGTATTCAGTACTACATTTTGTGAAAATTGCACTTTGGCCCTTGGAACTTTTCTTATTTTCATATATGCCATTGCTAGTAGTGTAGTTTCTCTTTGTGGTCTCTATTTATTTCATGTGTCTATAAATTTCTAAAAATCACCAAAAAAATCAAGTTAAGCTCCTGTTTGATTGCTCTTCCTTGCCATATTTTCATCTTGCATATTTATTGCATTTACTATTTATAAAAATTTAAAAATACGCATTTTCAGCACTGTTTGCATTATAAAATCTATAAAAAAATATAAATTCACCTTAGAAAATTCCCCAAAAAATATATTTTGCTTAGTTTAGTTGTTTGAACTCCAGACCACAAAAGGCAAATCCTAAAAATTGCAAAACCCCTAAAATCTTCATAAAAATATTAAAAATTCTATAAAAATCCTAAAAAATACAATTTCAGTTCCTGTATTTTTCCTATTTTATTATATTTCAACTAAAATTAATTTGAGGAATTTTGGACACTGATTGATATTTTTCATCCTCAATTTAATTTTGTCCAGCAACTTAGGTCACTGTTTTCTAGTTTTTTTTTGTCTTTAAAAATACCAAAAAATTGGGAAAAATCTAGAAAAATCCCAAAAACTTTAGAAAAATATAAAAATCACAAAAATATTTTATTTACTGATTTTTGCTTACTTTTACTTATTTTTATAAATACCTTATCTTTTCCTTTCTTACTTTATATATATATATATATTCTATTTAAAGAAAAAGAAAATAAAAAAATATAAAATTTAAAAAGAAAATATAAAATCAAAAAATTAAAAACCAAAGTATAAAAATCAAAAATTAAAAAAAATAAAATAAAAAACCCACAAAAAATCCATATTGGCTAAGTAGTTCACTCGGCACAGGGCTTGACCTTTCGTCTACTTACTTTACTCCGTGCTTCTTGTGTTCGACCACTAAATGCTTGCCATTGTACATATTTAGTAGGGTATAATAAATTTTAATCCTTGCTCTTGATTGCTTGATTGATTGTGTGGGTTAATTGTTGATAAACATGAAGGCTTGAGTAGTCGCCTCAGCGACAGTGAGTCTGATTTGTCAGATCTTTAATTAGTGGCTCTCGCTTTTCTCGTTTTTCAATTCCCCAACCCCATCGGTTCGCATACTCACTCACGTCCTATACTTAAGCTAACCAAAGCCTAAGTGTAGGGGGACTGGTGCCTACCATGTGTATATGTTCATCCATTTTCCTCCTGACCTCGACCGCCCCATTGTTTCTCTTCTTCTGTATTTAGGTTGACTAGAGCCTCAATATAGGGGCAGGTTGACTTCTATACTTTTTGTTATTTTAGCTCCCCTACGCTTAGCGCATGCTATGTATTTTCCTTGCTTATTGTGCTCTGATGACATAACACATGCTAAGTATAGGGGCATGTATATATTACATGTATACTTTACCCATAGCTCGTACTTTCACGTATTTTTTTATATATTATGCAATAACTGCAAGATAGGGAAAATTGAAAAAAAACTTTTTGTAAATTACTTGCATACTTGTATAATATGTATACTCTATAAAATCTTCCTGTAAATAATACTTTTGTAAAATTTGTTGTAAAATAGGATGTATACCAAAATATCTTTTGAAAAAAGACAGCCTTGCGCTTCATTTATATGCATAGCATGCCATCTGCATTTCATTTGCATATCTAGCATATGCAAAGTGAAAAGTTAGTGGGTTATGAACCTAGTTTTGAATATAAGTCGAGGATGGATTTGATTCGACCTTAATCCACTTAATTTCAAAGGAACATTATAGGAACTGGAGTAAATATTTTTCAAGTTGAGTGACTTAATTCTTTGATCTGCAAGTCTATGTTCACACGTCATCTTGATTGATCTAAGTAGAATATTTCATACACACGCACACACACGATTCTTTTAGACAGTGGCATAACTTAGACAAGCACCATACATGTAGCTCTTCATTGATTAGGTGGTGAGGAGGTATAATTCTTTGGCTTGGAGTAGCACACGGGTGGAAACATTCATCCTCCTCTAGGGAGGATAGTGAATCTCAACCTAGTCTAGTGGAATTGACGTCGAACGATGGGATACTATGGGTTGCAATAAATCTTTAAAAGAGGGATAGTCTCTGTCTCAAGAAGAAAAATCCTTATTTACATGTTGTACCTTGTATATGTGTCAAAAAGTAAAAAAAGGGAGAAAAAGAAAGAACTTCAAAAAAAAAGGGGCATGCCTGATCGAAAATAAAATACTTGTCGGAGTGTGTATATTAGTATAGTCAAATAAGCAAGCTTGTGCCTCAAAGTCTATACCAATGAATCTTATAGCTAGAGACTTGCCTACACTGGTTAAGCTCCACGGATATGTGACTACACTGGTCACAATTCATTCTTTTCTATACCCCCTCTTCTTAAGTTGGTTGCACTTGAACTTAGAAGGGAATATCCTGATCCTCGAGGAAAGAGTTGGTAGACCAGGGAATTAGAGTTACATTGTTAGAGGAGGCTCTTTCATTGCTATTTCTGATGTGGAGAGCTATATTTCACTTACATAATACAATTAAGATTCATAGTCATCAGAATTTACGTATGAGGATTTGTTCTGACCTAACCGTTGAGGACACCTAAATAGAAACTTGTGGAACTTAAAGGTTGTTAGGTCTTAAATTTAATTCCCAATATGGTCTCGCCACATTATTAATCCAAAGGTCGAGTCGAGCTCCATTTTCACCTTTTGTTCATGACCTTGGTATGGAATCCAAAATCATTTCACTTTTGCATTTTATTTTATTTGCTTAGGGACGAGCAAGGTTTAAGTATAAGGGGTTGATGAATCTGTGATTCATCACTCTAAAAGTTGAAAATAGAGTTTTGTTCCCAAGTAATTACCTGCATATCTCCATTGATTTTGCATTATTCTCATTCATGCATTTACAATTAATGTCTACATTTTAGCATGCATATTTGTATTAAATAAGAAGCCAAATTTACTTGTAAATATCACTTAACCATATTTTCACTATTTTTATATATTTTTCACTAACTCAGAATTGAATAAAATCAACTTTATAGTGTATATTACAAACATTAATAAAGGAAAAATGTCAAAAAATTACTAACTTGTAAAATTAAGTAATAAAACCCAAACCCTAGTTTGAGAACTGAAGCCTTAAAATGTGACTCTATCTGTCACATAGTCTCTTATTAACCATAACTCACTTTTGAAATAATATATATTCAATTACCTTCAAAACAATAACAAATTCAAAAGAATCGTAGTCCGTTTATGAAACTTTGGTTTTGAGCCCTCATTGTATATTGTACATATGTCTGTGTATTTTATTTTATCTTTTTTTAATTTTTAAACATAAAAAATTAGATCAAGTTGTAAATATTTATTATATATTTTTATGATTTTTAGATTGATTTTTATCTTATTTTAAAATGCCAAAAAAACTGCAAAAGATAAAATCTTGTATTTTATATCTATAAGTTACCACCAAAAATAGTTTTTTGTACAAATAATTTATTTTATTTTCAGTCATTCACAAAAGTTTAAGATCTCGTCGAGACGAGCAACTTTCATGTTGACCACTTTTAATTTGGCCCCTTTTGTTGTTTCTTTTTTATTTTTTTACATTTAATTTTGTGTTTTTTTGGGAGTGGCATGTGGTCGCTCCTGGAGCCACCACGTGTCACCCCCTTTTATTTTATTCTTTTAATTTTAGTTAATTTACTTATTATTATTTTATTTTATCTTTATCTTTATTTATTTTTATTTATTTATTTTAATTATGATTTTTATTTTTATCTTATTTATTTATTTTATTATTATTTTATTTATTTGTTTATTATATATATTTATTTCTTATTTTTATTTAATTTTTATTATATTTTTAATTTTTATTGCATTTATTATTTTATTTATTTTATTTTATTTATTTATTCTTTTCCTTGCCATGTGGTTGTCCCCTCACACGCCATGTGGCCTCCCCCTTTCCTTATTATCTTGTGCAACCCTCCCCTGTGCGTCGCCCACTTCTCGCAGTGGCCACTACCACTCGAGCACCGCAACTCTCTTCCATCTCGTTACAGGACATGCTCCCCCTCCTCTCTCTCCCTCTCGCCCAACTTCTTATGCACAGTCCGACTGCAACCGCCCACACAACTAGGGATGCAAATGGATATGGATATATATATATATATATCCGATCCGTCATCGTATCCGTTTTATACAGATTTTGACATCCGTATCTATGTCCGTTTTAAAATGGATACGGATATATAATTTTGATATCCGCAAACATCTGTATCCGTATTCGTATATCCATTTTTGTATATAAATATAGTCATAAATTTATTTTTAATCCTATATAACATAATTCTATACCTCCTTTTACAATATTTATATAATTTTTATGATACAAACACATTTAGTAAATTAATATAATGTATTTTCCATCAAATTCTTATATAGTTTAGTCGATTCTATAGAGTATTTCTAACATTACTCGTGTGCGATTAGTATCCATTTTTAAGGATATAGTAAGATAGTTTTAATATCCGTCAATATCCGTATCCGCATCTGTATTCATATTAAAAAACGGATAAGGATACGGTAATACCTATATCCGTATCCATATCCGACCGTTTGCATACCTACACACAACTGTATGCGAGTCCTCCGCTCCTTTTCTTCTCTCTCATCACCGATGTGTGGCTATTTTGCAACCGACACCCCACAACCATCCACATCCCTTTCTCTCCACACAACTCGCTCTCACCCAACCTCCTTTAAAAAACAACCGATGACCTTCATGCGCTCTATCCGCCAGTTATGGAGAGATCATAGGCCCATCTCACTCCCTTCCATTGGCGACAGCTTCGAGCATTGGATCTTGAGTCGATGACGACCTCTACTCCGGTCAAGTGAAATCCAAGGGGCGGATTCCATCCTCCCTTGTTGTATCTTCCTCCAAGAATATGTGAAACTTCTTTAAGCCCTTTACAGGCTCGAATCGAAGCAAGGATCGACATTATCCGCAAGCAGCCACCCTCAGGAGAACATCAAGTATACCCACTACCCTCTTTCCCCATACTTTTTCTTCTTCATTGTCTTCCATCGCTACGCTTCTTCGTCCATCCATCTTAATCAGCATTCCTCTGTTACCTTGTTCCTCCATCCAAATCTGAGCATCACCGTCCTTCCTCCGTTGACCACCAATACATTCCTCTTCTCAGCCGAACAACCACCTCATATGGCCCATGCGCAGTTGCCTTTTGCCCGACCTCACCGATCTGCACTGTCGTTGAGCCTTGACGACAACACCTTCTCCTCGACCTTGCCTTGGCCACAACAACATCAACGAAGTGTGCCTCTGCTAGCCCGCGAGCACCATCGACCCTTGTTCGACCTCCTACGCTATCTAATCAGCTGCTCCACAACATTCGAGCCCTTCCTCTCAAGCAACCACCGCCCCAGCTCCCAGATCAACATCGCTACTGGCCCACTTCTTCCTCGTATTTTGTCCTTACCTTCGACATCGAGCAGCATCCATCGGGAATCCCCGTGCCTCCAACGCCTTTGCGTATCCCTCAACCAACTAGCAGAGCTTGCTCCACTCACACTCATAGATCACCATAGTAGGAGGTCATGGGCATGTGTCACCAGGGCTTGCTCCATTGCCCTCGCAGATCGCCACTGAAATCAATGTTGAGACCTCCATCATCACCCCATTTTTGACGACAGCATCAACCATGACTGCAATCGCAATCGCCACTGCTTAGAGGGATTCCACGCCTCTCGTCGGCCTTCCGCTTCCTCCCCCCCGGGTCGCACGTACAAGTCCTTGAGCTGCCCTCTACTTGTCTCCATCCTCAGGGGAAATTTACACTGGAGCCCCCTCCATCTTCTGCAAATTCTAGAAATTCCTCCCCTCCTTACAACACATGCGAGGCACGCGAGACTTGGGGAATTTACAGTAAAGCCCCCGAAGCTCCAAGGATACTCATCTAGACCCCACCATTCTGAAGATCACGTGAATCTCACATACACGATGCGAAAAATTATCTGGCCACCTTTGCAATTACTACAAGTCACATGCTTAAGTACTCATCTACCAAACTGTAAGTGAGGCGTAACTGCCCTGGCGGAGAAATTGCATCGGGTCTGGGTAATCACGCTCATATCGCCTTGCTTCATTTATTATTCTATAACTTGCATTTAGATCTCTCTGTTCTTCATTTACTTTGAACCTCAACTCTACATTATTATATTCACTAAAAATAGGCATTTTATTCTTCAACTTCTTATTTACATTATTATTTGTGCTCGATATTTTAGTGATCCGTTTTAATTAATTACTAATTTCTTATGAAAAATTGCATATTTTACCCATTTTGTACTATAAAATTCATATAAAATTAATCATAGTTCCAAAAATTGCCAAAAATTCTACATTGCTAGAATTAATTGACATCTTAATTGTGATAAAAAAATCATATTGATTGCATGCATATCGAGGTCGCAATAAAATAATAAGTGATTTGAGGAATTGAATTTTAATTAATTCCACACTTAGTATTTTAAGGAATTAAAATTTTTTTTGGATATCTCTTACATAAAATATATAGAATAATTTAATCTCTATAAAATATTGGTGTTTGATATTTATTAAAGATAATTTTCTGAAAATCACCTAGTCTGCACATTTAATTCATAATTAATTCATTTTACTTCAGAAAATTCCAAAAAAAATTAAGTTATATTCATTTTGCATTCATACACGTTATGGCTAAGTTTCATTAGGTTCGGACTTTACTTGATCGAAAATTGTAGTTTAGCCACTAACGTTTGCCCAAAATTGCAGCATAAAAAATACCAAAAAATGCTTCTCTGATAACCTAGATCCTAGATTTCCTAATAATTAACTTAAGGAGACATTGGCTTCCTTTAGTTCGACTTTAATCTTGCGCAAGTAAAATATAAGTTGGACCGCTCAGTTTTAATTGAATAATCAATCAAGTGGTATTTTTTTATCTATTGGTTATTCGACTACAGCAAACACGAAAAAATTAACCAAGTTAATTCACAGACTATCAGACCACTAAAAGAGTGTTGCACGAGGCTTGTCTTGGGGATATCGTAGTGGGTTCTCTTGAAGATCTCAAAACCTCCCCCACGCCTCATGAGTAGTCTGGTGGAGTTGCTGCATAAAATGGGAGATCCGAGCACACATCTGGTTCGGTTTGCCCAAAGGATAGAATTTGCGAAAAACTACAAACCTCAGCTCGTCTAATATAGTCACCACCTTTCCGAGTGGTTCACCCAATAAAGGGCCTTGTCTTGCATGCTAAACAGGAAGGCAGTCATCATTATCACTCCCAACGAAATGTTGGGATAGTGGGTCGTTGTGCAGACATGACTGAAATGTTAGAGGAAGATGTAAGGTTCCTCAATAGTGTTGCCATGAAATGTTAGAAGGAGAGACAAAAAATGTGGCTTCAACTCAAGATGGGCGTGAACTGCTGGGACTTGAATCCACTCTGTAATGTGCCCTGCCCCAGGGTTGTAAGTCTGCTTCAATGTTGGCGTGGGTGTAGTGGGTATCTCTCATTCTCCTCCTCCTTATCCTCCATGGATAGAAAAGTTTTCAAAGTTCTCCCGACTGAATTATCCCTCCTCATGGGATCCCTTTCATCTATCTTCCTCCGTAGATCATTCAACATCTCTTGGAATGTGGTTTGGGCTAGGGCCTAATTGGTCAGCTGATGTTGGATCTCCTGTATGGATACGAGAAGTTGACTATTAACCTAAGCCTATATAGTGTACTATTCATTCTCATGGGTTTGCTCGAGGTTAGACTACTAGGGTCCCTTTCCTTTGCCGCCTACCTTTTCTGGGTTTGAGCGTTGTGTTGGCTCTGGATCATGTCTGTAATATGTAATGTCCAATGAATCATGATCAATATCTTGATGAGAACCAGTGATTGAGATGAATCTAGAATTAAGATTAACTCCAGATGGTTGTGAATGGATCATAGTATATTTACTGAAATCAAACTCCATCCACAAAGGGTTAGTTTGGGGACAAGAGTAATCCGATTTATTTGAAGAGGGAGCGCTAGCTCAGGATGTGAGTCCATCTTGAACATCTGATTTATTAGAGAAATATGAGTGCCGAAGGAAGAGAGAATCGAAGAATCCAGGGAGAAGTTTGCAAGATCCGAATCGACTACTTGGAGATCGCTCTGAGTTATTAGAGATGTAGGCAACATGGAATCGATGTATGTGTTGATGAGGTCCCGACTAAGCCATATGTGTGTCAGCATCTCGATAGGATCAAAAGAAGATTGATTATGGAGGCAAACAAGAAATAAAGGAACGTAAAATAGTAGAAGGCTCGCAATGAGAAAGGGTCAAAGGGAATAAAAAGAAAAGAAGGAGTGCAAAAATGGTGCAAGGCACGTTGTTTATTGTTTTTGACCTAAATGAAACTAACAATCAAACCTCAAAACAATGGATTCACCCACTTGACTCGTGAAGCCGTGAAGCTTCGGCAATTATCTTTGTGAATTTTAGATTATTTTCAGGTACTTTATCTTGTAACAAGTCCTTAAAGTACTAATCCTACAATAGCGAGAATACTGTTAGAAGCGTTTCCCATACTTGTCCTTCTCCTTTGTAATATGTAGTCTGTACTTTTTAAGGTCTTTGTGACCCTTCCTGGATCCTTACTTAGCCAAAGAAATAGAGGGAGGAAGCTGATAGGAAAAACCACTACTTCAGACCTCGCTTGCAATAGAATCACCCGTGAGTGTGCAAGGACCTACTCGGACATAAGATGATGAGACAGACACCCTCGTGAAGATGTGGCCAAAGATCAGTACTTCGAACAAGGTCGATATTCTATACAAGGCGAGAATATCATCGATGACTAGGCCCTATTCGTCCGCGTATGATAGAAGCACCAATACTTTGGAAATTCAACGATACATAAGGTAACAACAAAACCGGGTTTTGGCCTCTATTCCTTATGATAACACCCTCTCACTTGAGAAGGAGACATTCAAATGCTACCTCAAAACAAATGAGGGCTTTGCTCACCAAATGCAATGAGCTAAATTAATCAATTTTATTTTGGTCAAGTATTTTTAGTAGTCCCTTTTTTAATTTTTTATGTTATCACTTACTTTGAGTAAATTTAATACAAGCCTAACGTTTTTGTATATTCGTTAGATTCCTACGTGATCCAAAAACATAGGGAGAGATGGAAAATCAATGCAAGGCAACATTAAGATGGAAATCTTACCTTAGTGTATAAATGATGAATGCTCATTTAGAAGACTTATAGTACTTCCCAGCGCTCTCCATGCGAAATGCAAAACATGAATTTGTAAACCTATACTATATGCCGATATGCACACGAAAACCATCATGAGCAAGTAATTGCTACACGTGAAGAACCAAATGTCAGGCACTCAGAATGAGACCGTCAGTCTTGGAGCCTCCTCGGTGCGTACCATAGTGGGCCCTATAAGCATTGTATGGAAAGCTCTCATGGCATGCGATTTAAAGACTAAGTGTTCGATAATTAATTAAACTAAGTCCAAACGTGAAGTCTATAGGTGCATGAAAGGATAGTTAGGTGTTTGGCCTCAATTTATACAATCAAGCAATCTTAAAGACTAAGGGTTCATTCCACAAAACAAAGGAAAATAAAAATGGAAAGCACAAATCATGAGAAACAAAGAAAAAAAGCGATAGAAACCGCAGAAATCATGGTGAGCCCCCATGTGAACAAACACTTGGCAATTAGGCCCGAGTGTTGATGAATCTCCATTTCATCATCTTTATTCTATCATGTTGGCCTTAAAAACCTTAGCTAATGCATGTAAATAGCCTTATTTTATACAAATTAACATCCATTCCTTATTCCATTTATTGTGTATAAAATACATTTTTAAATGCCAAAAATATAGAATAAAGAAAAGAAAAGAAAAGAAAAAGGATACAATGTCAAAGGTATTTTATGACCCTTAACCCCGAGTTCAAATCAAGAATTTATTTGGTCAACAAGGAATAAAGTAGGGGGAGAAAAGGGAAAAAATACAATAAAAAATCCATTCTTTTATTCTTCAAAAACCTTTTTTGGACCTATTTTATTCTTTATTATTTATACATCAAATAAAGAAACTTTGTACATGAAAGTTGTAGCTAAAAATGTATAGAAAATAAAAAAATGATTTCATTAAAAAATACTATACAATTTACTTTTTATACACAAGATAAAATCCCAGAACCCAAACTTCACAAACCCATATTTACTCAATAAAATCTCAAAATGGATCAAAACCACCTTTAGTTGTATATAAATTTTAATGAGTTATTTAACGAAAGTGATTTCATATTTTTTGAAGCTAAGGTGTGAAAGTTATTTTTTGGACCCCCTATTGTATAGTTAACCAATATAAAATAATCATTTTATTTATTCTATGTTATTCTTATAATTTTATTATTTTGTAAATAATATTTATAACATATGTAGATATTAAAACTAGAATTAAATCATAGAGAAAACATTACTATAAAATATGTATACTAAATACATAGATTAATATACAATAACTATACTTATATAATATATACTTATCTTTATTTAAGTGTACATATTACATTATAAAGATATAATAAAAATATACTTACATATATAAAAATAAGTTATAATTTGATAAAATAAAAAATTAAATACAAAAATCCAAAATAAAATATAAAATACTTAAAACATAGATGAATATACCTTAAAATAACCCCAAAATTAAACTTGTAATAAATAACCTCAAAAAAATAAATATCATAATAGAATACTACCTAAAAAATAAAATTTTTTATTTATAACTTAACATTAATGAAATACTTTTTTATAATCTATTTTATAAATAATTCTAACCCACCTTTTTTCTAATTAGTCTACGTGGACCAATTAGGGGGAGTCAAGAGTTGACTTCGATCAACTCTTCTCACCCAAGGCTATTGTT
The DNA here is from genome assembly GCA_037367405.1 of Ottelia alismoides. NCBI lineage: Eukaryota > Viridiplantae > Streptophyta > Magnoliopsida > Alismatales > Hydrocharitaceae > Ottelia > Ottelia alismoides. The sequence continues at coordinate 239,634 of JAZKJV010008141.1, read as the reverse complement.
TTGTCAGAACCTCATTTGACCTCGTTTTTTTGTTGATTTTTGTAGCTCAAGCCTTGCGTTTTTTGGAAGATTCCTTCATGACTTTCCTTCCTCGATCTTCCATATTAAACACTAGGATGATTCCTCAAGCTTCGAGTCACTGTATCGATCACGTCAACTCGATCTTCCTCCCGCTTCCACCACCTGTGCATAAGCCCCTTCCCGAGTCCCCTTGATTTTTGAATCTTTTTGGCTCCACTCTCTTGTGCTCTAGATCGAGGGTCGTGACAGGACCCTCTCCAGCTCATCTACAACAAAGCCCGATGGGTTGACAGTCGGTTCCGTTATCTCCTCCTACCACTGGCCGTGAGGTCCATCTAGTTGGCCCCGACCAACTTGAGGTATCATTCCCCTATTTTCTAGCTTAGTTTTATCCCTAGGTTTTATTTTTTGCATTTGTTTTATGTTTTAACCACGTGATTTAGCCTAGTTAATCTCTTTCATAGTTTGGCTCCGGTAAACCTTATCACCGTGCCCCCACTAGTTTCTCGACACACATTCCATCTCCCTTTCACTCCCTCACTGCTTCTTATCGGCTTGTCCCACTCCATCCAACCTGCTCCTCCTTGGAGGAGGACTCTGGTGCTCCTCCTCCCCACATCACCGGGACAGCCACCGCCACATCCAATTTGACATTTATTGTCACCAATAAACACCCCACAGAACCTGCCTTTTTGTTGTGCATCATTCCTGCAGCTTCTCGTGTTTGAAGGATCCTTTAGGGGTCGATTTTGTGTTCAACCAAGGTACCTGGAGCTCAACATTTTCCACGAGCTCGTCAGCTATCATTGGAGCTCCTAGACACCTTCTGAAGCATCCATCCGAAGCGGAGGAGGATAGGCTCCATTTTGTCTTCGTTCCGGGCCTCCCAAGTGGTTGGAGGACTGCGATGCAACATGTTCCTCTGTTATTCTTCCACCATCATCGAGAACCATCCTATCAGCCTTTATTCTTCGTGCATTGCAACATGCATCAGATCTCACCGAGCCAGCAACATCTGATTTCTCCAAGGGATCTAATCAGAGCCGCCCATGCGAACCGGCATCGTGTTACGAGGAGGCGCCACTGTTTAAGTGGGTGCATCGCTCCCATTTGATCGCTTCTTTGACTAGGTATTTTGCATTCAACACCCAGATACTATATGTATTTACTATTTATACATAAACTTTCCACTGTTGTTATTTTTTGTAACATTTTCCAAACAACCTCCATAGTTTTATTATTTGCAATTAGGTCCTTGTCAGCAAGGCTCACGTATCCATACACGTGAGCTTAGCAGTTTTGCAAGTAAGCCCTCACGGGTTTCACATTTTATATTAAGTCCATAAACATTCATTGGTCATTGCATTATTTTGATATATTTGCAGTTTAGCCCTCAAGCTTTATGTTATTTGCATTTAACCCCTACTAAGCCATTGATTTTTGTTGATTGATTCTATTTATTAAATATATCATTTGTGCTCCAAAAATCCTAAAAAATAGGGTTAATCTCATGCTATGTTGTAGATTCATGCTACATTTTATATCATTATTTTAAGACTTTTCCTTGTTTTATAGAAATCGACAATAGCACAAATATTCCCTGTTTAAATTAGAAAATACGAAAAAATATAAAATCATTTTGAAAAATTCCCCAAAAAAATCATTTATTTTATTTAAGTACTTTGAACCTTTACACCTAAAATCATTAAAAAAGGAAAAGAAAAACCATAAAAACTAAAAAACCCATGAATCCTTTATAAAAACTCTAAAACAAATCTCAAGAATTCCAAAAATACCCATTTTCATTTTATAATTTCTTTATATTATTATATATATTAAAATTTATTTGGAAAATTTTGGACGTTACTTGATATTTTTAATGTCCATTTCAATTCTGCCCATTTAATTAATACCTTATTTGGGATTTTTTACTTTAAAATCCATAAAAATAGAAAAAATAGTTAAAAAGGTACAAAAATAGTAAAAAATACTTAAAACTCAAAATATTTAATTATGCAGTTTTTATTTATTTCTGCTTATATTTATATCTATATTACCCTATATTGTATATATAGCCTTATATATTATATAATATATATTATTAAAAGAAAAAGAAGTTAAAAATTAGAAAAACATAAAAAGAAATATATATATATATAGTTTAAAATATTTAAAACTATAAAAACAAAACTAAAAAATCAAATATTAAAAACCCACAAAAATACACAGACAACAAGAAGCATGCATTTTTGTATTCACTTTCTTCATTCTCATATTTGCTCCATGTGTTTGATCTCTACATACACACTATATACTTCATTTCAGAATTATAATAATGTTTACCTCCACAAATTTTGCCTTTAATGACTAAATTCTCATTGTGGGTTAATTGTTGATTTTTAGGATTTCATGAGCAGTGACTTTAGCGACGTTGTAGTTCTCGCCTTGTGTAGACTACTTTAGACCCTCATAGAATCCTGTTATCAAATGGTACCGTTGCCGGGGAGCAAAGTCATGTAGATTGATTTTTATCGTGTCTTCTCGTTTGTCTTTATTTTCTCCTTTATTTATTTTTCTTTTTGTTTGAAATTATTGTTGAGTTGTCTAACCATCTTCTTTGTTGACTTTGTTGCGAGCACCGTAGTTCGAGGGAGGTCCTCTTTGGAGTGTATGTGCACCTACGTGATGCTAACTCGGTTTTCTGACCTTGCAACAAAAGAAAATTTCCGAAATTATGAAGATAGAGCCACTTTTATTTTATTGTATTTATCGTGTAATTTAAGTGAGAGAGAGAGAGAATCATTTATTGTGATATTCAATACTCTCAGGACTTTCACACTTCACGAGGTTCAATGTCCGAGGGATTGTTCTCTTGGAGGCCTTATTAGTTTTTTCACATTTTTTCTCGCTTTTCTTTTCATCTGTTTTACGAATTTGTTTTCATTTATTTTGTGTGAATGAACCCTAGTTGTAGGTGACGATAGATTAAGGCCAAACACTTAATTACCATTGCACGCACCTATAGTCTCGTTTGGACTTAGTCAAGTTTTGAATTGCTATTTATTTGGACTTGAGACCGCATGCTGAGAAAGGTCGCATACAACACATGCAGGACCCGTTGTGACAGGAGGAGGAGATTTTCGCTGCACTGTAGCTATTTGGAATCGTTTGCACTTTTTTTTCTGGGAGTACACCAGGGTGTGTCACTTTTGAGTATCTAAGATACCTTCGACACCCAGACTTGTAGCATTTACAATGCAGAGCCCTTTTTTGGTGTCAGCCCGACTCCTTGGTCCTAATTAACGCTTGGTCCAAGTGGACACTTTGAAAATGTTTGGGAGTGCTCGCCATTGGTGGAAGCTCATTTAGAGTTTGACTTGGATGATAGAGCTTTTCTTTGATAATTCATTTCCTTTTCTGTTGTTGGCTAGCTTCACTGCTTTTACCAAAAGTTGGCGCACACTGATCAACAATTTTCATTAAGTTTCATCACACCCTGGCACTTAGGTTAATATCCAAAAGATAGTATATAAACTTGTTCACATACTGGCTAGGTTTTTCCTGACACTCAGGTTTTCTGAAGCCTTCATTAACTTTATCCCATCCTCGAATATCATTATATCAGGTCTAAACTCAAATCTCTAGTCCTAGTTCCTCAAGTGATGTCTCAACGCATCTCATCAATCATGCAGTTGTGGGAGTGATTGTGCTGATCATATTCTTTTTGAAGGTAGAGATGAAGAGTTGCAATATAGCGCTCAAATCTTTCAAACTAGGGAAGTGTGGATTATTAAGTTCTAAAAACCCTAATGACTAAGGCAGGCTAACTCAGAATCTCAAGATCTCAGAAATCAAGTGTCCTCAAAAATCCTCAAGCCTTGAGTGATGATGAATGTATCAGGAAGATATCAACCAAGGAATGCATGAAATGCTTGATGAAATGCAAGACCATGAGTGATGATTTTTTTACGCAAAAAGTTTTTTTTGGTTTTTTTTGTTGATTTTTTTAAGACAAGTATTATACACACGACTTGTACCCATCCCCGATGTTAGATAAAAACGATTAAAGTACGAGCTATGGATAAAGTAGATAAAATATATACAAACACACCCCCCCTATACTTAGCTTGTGCTATGTCCTCATGGCACAAAGTGAAATGTAGACATAGCTCGTAGGAAGTATAGATGGGTTAAAAACAAAAGAGAAGCGATGTATAAACAATGGTAGCGGTCCCCCTATACTCAGGCTCAGGTCAGCCTAAGTATAATCAGATAATTACAGATGGGGAACAGGGTAGATTTGCGGATGTACAAGATCAAGGAGGTTTGCGATGGACCTTCTTGCGGGAGTGTGGAGGGAGATAGTATGGAGATGTGGAGGGCGATGAAGAGGGGGCCGATGAAGAAGACCAGCCATCATCGAAGTTGTCCCTAGGAGAATATTAGTCATTTGTAGATGATCTCCAACTTTTGTCGATCAGGGGTAAGTGCCCTTGGATCAGAGCTGTACCTATTGCACTTATCTGATGAACCACATCAGGACCGGACGAGGACTCTTCAGAAATCACCTCGTGTCTATGGTCAAAGGTAACTTTCTTGGTCGGTTTGTTTCCTTGGGAAGTATTGGGAGGAAGTTGGACAGTCTTCATCTCCCAGTCTTGAGTAACGGATTTGGCATTCGTGAGTTCCTCATCAGATGAATCCCCGTAAAAGTCGACCAATTCTTGAAGGGTCATGCGCTGCTTTGGTCAAGGGAGATTGTTCCTGGTGATTTTTTGGTTTATGGCAGGGGGTGTTGATGTCACTTTCGGATGATCATGAATTTTGGTGACATCGGATGTTTCCGGAGTTGGTTCCTTATATGGTTCAAGTATCTCATGAATTACTGCCGACTCAAAGATTGGACCACACAAATAATCGTGATGATCTTCAATAGTATGGTCCAAATCTTCATAAGCTCCAAAATCTTGATTTTTCCTAGGAGCAGTGATAGGGTGGTGAGAATCTGAAGTTTGTCCAACAGTTAGTCTTTTAGGTGACTCTCCTAGGGTTTGTCTCAGTGTATCATGCGGAGATGTCTGATAATGTGAAATATAACTATCGGTTTCAAGTTGGTTTTCCTCAGAGCAGGTTGTGTCATTGGGGGTTTATTCATCGTGGTCCGAGTTCGGGAACTTGATTTCCTGAGTCTCGCAATCGACGATCGCCATAGCGGAGGCTAAAAACAGTGTTCCTAAAATGATAGGAGACTCTGACATCCTTCTGGGGTGCTCAATGTCAAGGACCATAAAGTCCACCTTATGTTCTTTACCTCGGAAATTTACGACGACAGAAACGATCCCCTGCGGTCTTTTGGTAGATCGATCGGGTAACTGAACGATCACCCTAGTCTTTTTGAGTTGTTTGAGTTTGAGTTGGTCAAAGACGGACTTGGGGAGGATGTTTAATGTGGAGTCTTCATCTAACCGAACATGAGTGAATGTTGAACCCTCAATTTTACATGTGATCCGAGTCAACCGCTTGACTTTGCGGCTTTTGATTTTATGATTCATCACCAAAGAACTAGCCATAGATATGACATGATATTCAGTCTGGGATCGTTTCTTGCCCGTCTTTTTGGGGTTCACTCGACTCTTCACAAATCTCTTAAGATCGGACACATATTTTATGGCTTTGATCAATGGAAGCTCTAAGATCAGACTCTTGCAAAATGCTTCCATTTCAGAATTGTCCAATTTTTTTGAGTTTTCAAATTTTTCAATTTTTTTGGTATTTTCTGTAATATGGTCAGTAGGGGGTCAGAGGTCAATAGTGGTTGTGCCTGATTGTGATGATACAGTGGTTCGCATGGTGGTGGCCTCACTTCTTCTGAATTTTGCATAGACTGGATGAGATCATATATTCTCTTAGTTAAAGTGTCTGCTCTATGATTAATCCGAGCAATCTCATCCTCAAACATCTCATGACTAGTGATTGAATAATTATTCTCCATGTTTCGTGCTTCTGGCATGTAACCTTGAATAGAGTACTGATTGTTCATCATCATTATGGTCTGGTCATGAGTTATATTTCCTTGACTTTGGTTTTCTCGTGGTTTGTCAAAGGAAAATTGATTGTACTCAAGAGGATAGTCATCTTGAGTAGGGGATGGTTCAAGTGGTTGTGAGATCATAGCAACCGCCAATCTATTCTACTGTCAATATCGGTTACTCTATTGTTCATCCTCAATTCTGGTCTCTCTCTCATATCCATAAGATTGTTAGATTGTGAGAGAAGTCTATTACAAGAAGAAGAAGAAGTGTGGTCATAGGGTAGGATGTATGGGCGGGAAGAGAATGATGGCTGAAGAGAATTTGTTTTGAAGCTCAGATTCTCTTGAGGAGTGTGAGAAGAAGAATATCGGGACAAGGTCATGGAGATCGGAAAAGAAGACCATTGTGCCGACATCTTCTCAACAGGGAAGGAATGATCAACGAACCACGATTTGCTTGCAATTGCAAGGTCTTTTACGTACACAAATCAAAACACAAAACAAACACGTTGATTTATCCACTCAACACTGCTGAAGGCATGTTAGGGTTCGGCGGCTTATCTTTTCAATTTTAATTTTAATGACAAAACAATCTTGAAAATTAAGTGGAGCTGTTAGGTACCGAAATGCTTCACAAAGACTATCCCGAGTTCATACAACTAGTTGCACCTACTTTCAACCAGTATAGGTGTAAGTACGGACTGTTTAAACGGCTACCCGTTGATGAATCTGTGATTCATCACTTCAAAAGTCAAAAATAGAGCCTTGTTCCCGAGTAAATAGAGGCATATTTCCCTTTACAATGCATAAATAGCATTCATGCATACACACATAATACATTCATTTTAGCAGTCCATTTGCATTCAAATAAGAAGCCAAAATCCCTTGTAAAATATCCACTCACTAAAATAACCTCTTCCTTATAATATGTACTCCTTAGTTTATAATATAGGGAAGAATGCCAAAAATCCCCCTTGTAAATTAGTTAATAAAGCCCTAGAACCCCTGTACACTGAAATGCACATAAATCCCTCATACAAACTCCGAACTAGGTCTACTTACTCTTAGAATACTACACATTAAAGGACCTTTAAAATGAGACTAATTTCATCCAATTTGGAGCTCGCATGAGAAAGTTGGGTTTTTGGGCCACTTTGTATACTACATAGGTGTATATTTGTATCTTTGTATTTATGTACCATATTTAACCTCATTTCCGTATTTGGTCAACATAAAACTTGTAGATCTCATCGAGATCTACAACTTTCATGTTTTGAGTTTTTCCAAATTCGGCCCCCTCTTCTCTCTACACATGTATCTTCTTCCAGCCACTCACAGCAGGCCACGTGGCGCCCTCTGGTTGCGCCACGCGGCCCGCTCCCCTTGCCTCATCCGCCTGCATCCTCAACCATTGGATCCTCCTCTTTGATCCAACGGCTCAGTCTTCTCCACGTACGCCTCAAATCCCCACCATCAGATCATCTCCTGCCTTCAATCCGCACCATCCGCCCGCGCCTCTTCCAGAACTCGCCACGTGGCGGCATGTACACCCTCTGATCAAGCCCTTGATCCCTCCATCACAGCCGTTCTTCCGTTGGCGCCCCTCGTCCCTTCGATCATCTCCATCTCCTCATCACGACCGTCCGCCAGCGCTCACTCCGCAGCACGACACGTGGCCGAATCTTGGGCCTCCGATCATACCGCTTTAGATCTGATCTGAGCCAGAACTACCACTTTTGATTTTTAACCCTTCGATCGGCAACTCCTTCGCATCTGGCCCGTTGGTTCACGCCGCTCCCATAGTCTGACACGTGGCTGCATCTGCAGCCCTTCGATCACAGCGCATCGGATCTAATCCTTCCCGGACATTACCGCTTCGATCATCACCGTTGGATCACCAGATCCAACGGTGGAGCTCCGTCGTCTACCTCCGGACGCCACTCGCCCACGATCTCGCCCTTGCGAAACAAGCCGCCCCCTTCCTATCCTTGGCAGCGCCTCGACGACCGCAGACGAGCACCACCACCTCCACGATGTCACCCTCTCGTCCCTCATCCTCGCCAGCTACCCCACTCCCCACTACAACCACCAGAGTCATCCATGACGCCCATGAACCTCGCCTCGTCGCCAACACTGCTGCCACCTCCATCCTATAAATACACCATCACCGGCCAACTTCAGCCACATCCGCCACTCCCGAGAGCTTCCCTGAGCTCAGATCCTCCAATTGATGACAGCAATGCGACGATTCCTTGAGCGAAGAAGGGCTTCTTCTCTGGCGAGATCCACGGCACCTCCGTCGTGTCGCAGTCGCTCCTCCGCGAAGCTGCACGAGCTCGGGACATCACCGATCCCTCGAGCGACAACCTGGAACTCGAGACCGAGCTCCAATTCCCAGGTGAATCCCTCCATCCATCTTCAATCTTCGATTCTTTTCTTCTTCGTTTTTCTCGATTTTTATTCGCCGCCACCGGTCACCCTCTCGCTTCCATTCCATCTCGCTGAGCTTTGCGTCGAAGCTCCATCTTCGCTCGAGCTTTCACGACATCCGACGATGCACATCACAGCACCCCGATCTCCAGCTCCGCCACTTGGCCGGAGCACCTCCGTCAGGCCACCTCTGTTTGCCTTAGGCCTCGCCAATCATTCACCCACCTTCACGAGCACACGCACGAGCTTCGGCTCCTTCTCTAACACCTACAGGTACTCCTATGCTCACTGAACGGAACTTCCCCGGAGCCAACTCGGAGCTTCATCGCCATCACCAACCATCCACCCTGCGTCGCTCTTGAGACCACCAGGATCTTCGCTGCCACATCACGAGTCTTCCGGGATATCTCCGACGAGTCGGAGAGCTTCAGCGACACGAGGAAGGAAGGGCGGAGCAAAGGCGACTTCACCGGAGCCCCGCCATCTCCTCCGCAGGCGGCGGAGGACCATCAAAGGAGACGTCCCGTTGTCGTCCGATCACATCGATCGAACGGCACTCAGCAAGCCACGTCGCCTCTTCACCGGGATCCCAGGAGTCGTTGGATTCATCTAGATCCAGCGGTGCCTCGAGCGCCACGCATCTTCCATCCACAGCAGATCTCAGCCATTGATATTCCATCTGATCCAGCGGTGGATAGTCAGCCACGTCGCCTCGACTTGGAGCCCTCGGATCATTCTTGATCCAACGGATCAATCCACGCCACGAGCCAGCATTTCATCACCATTGGATCATCACCAATCCTATGGTCGAGATCCGTCCAAGTTGCCCGATCCGAGCCTCTTCCCCGACCTCTAGGATCGGACCACCCGAAGCTTCGCCGAGCCTCACTCCAGACCTCCAAAAGCGCCCGAGCCGAGCCCGAGCCTCCGCAGCCATCCGAGCCTAGGCCGCCCACGTGAGGAGCACGTGCAGCCTGGGAATTTTGCACCGAGGCCCTCGGGACTTTCCGTATTTGCAAAAAGGTCCCTGTAAAGCTGAGCCCACGTGAGGAGCACGTGCACTTGAGTCCCCAGCATTATAGGTAATTGCATTTTAGTCCCTGTCCGCATATTTGCTTACTGTATTTTTATTTTCCCGTATTGCATTTATACCCTTGTGTTTGCACGCATCCCTAGGTTGCATTTTACATCATTTTGCGAATCTAAAAATTGCATTTTGTTGAGAAACTTGTCCTCTGTCTATTGAGCCACGTGTCATATTTTTGTAATTTCAGTGGATTTATTAATGAATTGATTGGTGCATTTTTAAAATATTTTGCCCAGTGACACCTTTTAATTTGTAGTTAATTCTCTGAGCTTCCAAAAATCATTAAAAATTCACAGTAGCTTAAGGACAGTATTCTTAACATGCCATAAAAATTTCATGTCATTTGCACACATATCGAGGCTAAATAAATTGTTGAGTGGTTTTCGCAATTTAATTTTAGTAAATTCATTTCACATTGGAATTAAGATCTGTCAATTTTTCTGGATTCCTTATCTTGAGTGATATTTAGGATAATTTTATCTCTTGAAGAAATTGTGATTTGTTATTTATTAAAAATAAAATATTGAAAATCACTCTGTCTGCATATTTAATTCACAGTAAATTCATTTAGTGTCTAAAAATTCCAAAAAAATTAGGGTAGATCATTTTCATCATAATTAATCATCTGGCCAATTTTTAGAATTTTTAGACTTCATTTGATATCTTAATTGAATTAATTGTTATATTGGCCTGCGGGTTGCATGTGTCTGCATAAAAATAGAAAAAGACCAAAAATATTTTCCCTAAAAATCTCACACTTGGATTTTGCTAAAATTTGACCTAAGGAGACAGTTGCCTCCCTGAGTTCGACCTTGGACTTCACCAAGTAAAAAAAATTTGCCGCTTGAAATTAACTCGAATCTAATTAAAGTGGTTTTTGATTAGCCCTCTCGTATCCGACTGCAACGAACGACTTTAACTTAATTTGGACAATTAATTTGCTTGAATTAACCAAGGATGTGGAGACGGCTATCACCCGTGTTACTTGAGGACGGAGCCTTCCGCGGTGTCCTCTAAACCACCCACTCTGCTAAGGGAAGTCGGACCGTAAAACGGCTACTCGAGACCCTCACTGAAAAGTAGCTAATTGGTTTTAAAAACAGTAGTCTCTGTGAAATTTCTCAGTTTTGGCTTTATCCAAAGTGTGCGTTCTAGTCCTTACAAACAATGAGTGGGTTTCTCTCCACCAGACACATGTTAATTTTATGTCAGTTATTTACAGTCGCCTTGATTAGCAGTCCCAATTTTAAATTAAGGTTATCACTATAGTTTATGTGAGCATAAAAATTCACGCCTAATGAGCAGTCCCAATTCCTTTAAATCTTAGGTTGTAAAACTTGAGAATGGAGAATCGGAAAAGCCAATGCAAACGTAAATCAATGATGCATGCTTAAGAGAAAGACTTACAGTGAATCCTCGCGTTCTTCATGCGGGATGCAGTACAAGGAATTTAAAATTTATACTAAATGATATGCACAGATAAAAAAACGCCCTAAGCAGATAGTTCTATTAGCGGGAAGAATTGATTTCCGAATTTGTCTAATGTTGAACGATCTATAGTGTGTATATTAGTGAGAGTGTGACCTAAGAATTACAAGCACAATCAATGATAAACGTATATGTGCCTAAGTCCTACGCCACTCAAGTCGGGTCCCAACCACACAAAAGGGGTTGAAACAGACCCGACACACCACAGGAGAAGTTCAGTCTTAATTATTACACGGGTCAAAGAGAGGGACCCTGAGAATAATGCATAAAATTAACCCTAATCTAGGCTCCCTCTCTCACAAAAATTAAAATTCAAATTTTCGTCCTTGCAGATCCTTGATAAAATCTCAAAATTCCGCTCCAGTAGTCTACAAAGAGAGAAACTGCAGTTAGTATCTGAAGTAAGAGAGAGATGCAGAATAAAATGCAGAAAATGACATAAAAATTAATTTTACAAAAATTAATTACATAAAATTATTTAAAACCCTAAAAGTTTGACGTTCCCCGGCAACAGCGCCATTTGATGAGAGTGAAATCCACCTCTTTAATATTGATGAATTGTAGTATAGGAGGTGAAAATTGGTCGATCAAAATACCACAATCTGTGAATGTTGTGGAATATTTTACTTGGCTAGTCTACCAAGGTCGAACTTAGGGAACGGAGATTTTCAGTTGCACGGTCTTAAATCAATTTAAATAATTAATAAATGCTCGATTAATTTATGTGTTGCAAAAAATATACAATGCAATAATGAAGATCCGAATGTGATGCAAAGAAAATAAATTGAGAGATCTATGCTCAGGATCTGTGATTTTTAAACATATTAAATCCCCAAATAATATGATCAATAAATCCCTTAAATCACATCATAGATCGAAAGAAATTTTGTCCAGAAATATTTATCAACATAAATACAACAGCAGGCAGAAGGAGAATAATTCTGAGAGACAATCCTGCAATTATTTGGGTAAGACAAATGATTCTATTAATAAATCATTACTTTCTGATCGAAGCCTCAATAAAATTATCTTGTAAAAGAATGAGAGATCGATATCTATCCTTCAAAAGAGCACCCTTGTGTAAATTGATTCATCAATTTATCCTTGAAAATACAATACGAATATGTCAAATTTTAGCCTACAAGAGTAAACTGAGATCATCAAAGAATAATTACCAATAAACCAGCTTAGATCTGTTCACAAACTACGCTTAATGGTAGAACATGAAAATAGCTTCAAAATGACATATTATATGCTCAAAACGGAGTTCGTATGACAAAGATATGATAAAATGAAATTTTAGGGACTAAAATGTAAATAAAATAAAGTTTTCTTTACAAAGAGGTCTCTGGGAGGACTTATCTGTAATTAATAAAAACTCGAGGGGCCCGGATGTAATTTACCCCTGGCGGGGTATTTTTGCAATTTCTAAAAAAATGGAGGGCCTCTTTGCAATTTCACTAGCGCAACACGTGCAGGACACGTGATGCTGGCATCAGCAACAGGCAGGGACCTTTTTGTAATTATCTGGAACCAGTAGGGTGCAAATGCAATTTGCCCACCAATACACGTGCCTTGCACGTGCCTACGGAGGCTCGGATAGCAACGCGGAGGCTCGGGCGCCCGAAGCAGAGGTCCGGAGACAGAGCAGTGGTTCAGGCACCTGAACCTAGAGGTTTGGGCGAGGTACGTGTGGCGCTTCGGGGACCGTTGGATCAAGGGCTATTAGCCCTGATCCAACGGCAACTGTGTGTTGGGGTCGATCTAGGCGGAGGCGGTGGGCGAGCTGCTCCTCGGCCGACACATGGCGCGAGGGGCGGTGCGGGGCGACTCCGACGATGGCGGAGCAGTACGACGGAGCTGCGGGCGAGGCTCGGTCAGTGAGGCTGCTCCTCGGCCGACACACGGCGCGAGGAGCGGCGCAAGGCGCGAGGGAGATGGTTGTCGCGGCCCCAGGAGGCGGTGGGCGAAGGGGCGGCGCAGCAAGTCGGAGATGCTCGGGGGTGACGGTGGCGGCCGAGCTTGGGCGACGGAGAAGGTGGGGGAGCGGGAGCTCCGTCGAGGGGCGGTCGGCGACTGGGGTGTGTAGCGAAGATGGTGGACCTGAGGTGGAGGCACGGGTGGTTGAAGATAGGCGGAAGGCGGAGGATCTGGGCTCGTGCGTGGGTGAACAGGGAGGAGCGGTGGGGCCTTCTCCTAGTTATCGCCTCAGAGGTCCGGCGAAGGAATACCTAAAGGCTTTGCTGCTCGCAAGGAGGAGCGGCGGCACATCACGGTTTGCCGTGGATCACGTCGTACAACGACCGTTGTCACTGGCTCTAGGATAAGGGTGGATGGTCGAGAAGATGGGGTCGGCGAGCTTTTATAGGGAGCCGGGGTGAGGGCATTACTAGGGGGTGCAACAACCGCGAGGTGGTGGGGGTCGGAGGCCGTTATGCATGCATCGCGAGGTGGGCGGCGGTTATGGAAGGGGAAGGGAGGAAACAGCAGGGGGGTTGAGGGAGAAACGGCTGGATGTAGGTGACAATGGATCACATGCTAGGCACGTGACCTGAGGGATGGCTGCAGAGAGAGAACGTGGGGTGCCACGAGGCACGCCCAGGGGCTGCCACGTGGCACCAAAAAAATCAAAATTACAAGGTAAAGAAAATAGAAAAGAAATACCAGGAGACCTCGGATCGAAAATTTTTCTTCATGAAATTGTTCGTCTCGTCGAGATCTACAACTTTCATGAAGGATCCGGGAGCAAAAGAGGTCACCTGCGCGAAGTGGTATTTTTGGTGGTATTCCATGTGTATAGAAAACCAGATTTTGGGGGTTTGTATTTTTTTGGTCGTTTTAGAGGGGATAAAAATTATATATAAAATATGATAAAAGACAAGAAAATTATTTACACACTAATCTATTTTTTTGGATTTTTAGTAAGTACTAAAATAGGAAAATAAAATAGAAGTAAGAAACACACAATTTTTGTACAGACTTGCAACGGACGCTTGGACTCGGTCATTTCTTTGATTTCAATTTTGATCTGGATTTGGATTCTTGTGTCGCTTAATAAAACTTTCATCAAAGAAAAAAATGAAGAAGAAATAAAATTAAAAGGGTTACTTATGTACATAAAAACTTAAGTCAAAAATATCAAAAAGTCAAAATGCGCAAAAGAGGCCCAAAACCCAACTTTCACTTATGAGTTCCGAAATTTTCGAATGGTCTTGTTTTGGAGGTATTTGAAAATGGAGTACTTTGAAAGTAAGTAGACCAAAATCGGACAATGTATGTGGAAGATATGCTCATTTTAGTCTGTCAGATGTGAAATTATACTTTGGGATTATTTGACACTTATTGGGGTTAGTGATTTTTTGTATTTTTTTTATTTAATAAGGTTAGTAATATCTACACAATGGAGGTGGTTTTGGATCAATCAGAGTTTAGGATGAATTATTTACAAATGTGAGAAGTTAGCGGCTTTTTGAGCTAATTTACACTTGGGATTTTTAATGCAATTATGCATGATGAAATGCAGATATTATTTACACATGCATGATGGCTAATATTGCTCTATTAATGATTAATTACAAGTGAATGATGGGGAACAGAGCCTAAATGATCAAATTTAGCATGATGAATATGTGATTCATCAGGTAGGCACCGAGTGGCATTGAAGATCGGACCTTGGTCTCATTTCTAGATAATTAGCATATTGTTCTTCACGTTAATAGTATATTCTCATCTAGGGTGATTTCATCGGCTTGCATTTATATATATATATATATATGGATAAATGTATATGCCCCCTAGGGGGAGCTAACTTAGCTCCCCCCCCCCCCCCCCCGCCCCTTTTTCACAATTTTTTTTTGAAATCTAAAACCGTGTAAATTCATTATAAAATCCCTATATTTTGTCATTCAAATTTCATGCAAAACAGAGACTCCTACGACCTCCATCCAACGGGGTCTATTTAAAAAATCATGTTACCGTTAAAAAATGACTGTCTGGATGGAGGGCGTAGGAGTCTCTGTTTCACAAGAAATTTTAATGACACGATATAGGGATATAGTGATGAATATTGATGGAAGAAATTTTCAAAAAAAATAAAAATATGGAGAAAATGGGGTGGGGGTAGCTAAGTTAGCTATCCCCTGGGGGCAGCCCCATTTTACCCATATATATATATATATATATATATATATATATATATATATATATATAGGGAGCCTTTCAAATGAGACATGGTCCTTCCATGTGTAAGGAAGGCCAATGATCTGAGCCTTTAGATTCAAATCTAACGGCTTCATAAATTTATTTGCCCAAAAGGGTATTTTGGTCATCATGATTTGCATTAATTACAGAGAGTATTTATTATTTCGAAATACTAAATGTAGCTAGATCAAATTTTGGTATTTTTTCGATAATGTCTAGCTTTGTGCTGGGAGACATAACGTGGGACATATGTTTGTATCCTTACACATTTTTTTTGTATAATCCGTGATTCCTTTTGTAACGATTGTATGTTTTTTGTATAATGCATGGTTTATTCAAATTTCATTAGTCATTTTGTAAAATTGTATGGTTTTTTGTAGAATACAATTCATATTAGCAATACATTGGTTATTTTTACGTTTTTTGATTTATGTGAAAATGTAATCCTTTTTTATAAAAATGTATAGTACATGTTTTTAATATGTATAATACATATCTAAAATGTATAATACATATCTAAAATATGTAATGCATATCTACGAATTATAATACACGTAAAGTAATTTTCATTCGTATCCATTTGATATGTAAAATACACATCAAATATGTATAATCAAATCAAAATTGTAATAATAAACATAAAAATGTATAATACACATGAAATATGTAAAACATAATGGTTGCACGGCGTCCTTGTGCAGTCACCACCATGAAACACACGTCATCATCGCCACTGCATGCTGCTCCTGGAGATCCATCCATCGTCGGTCGAGGAGCATCGCAAGCTCGACCATGTTGTCCACCATCTCCACCAACGCAAGAGTTCCTTCAGCCACGCTCCTAATATCTAGGGGAGTGTGTCGCCCCATCGCAGCCCTCCTAGCCAGCTCCTCCAGATCCACCGGCCGCGAGCAGTCCACCGCATGCGAGCAGCCGATCTCCTGCGCACAGGAGTCCCCCTTCCATCGCCGCCGCCCAGCCAACCCACCTCGCCTGGAGCAGTTCGCCGACCACCGTGGGAGGGCATATGTCGCCCTCCTTCTCCAGTCGCAGATCAATACCGTGACCTTCAGAGCGCAGTCATCCACAGCCGAAGCTCCTCCGCGCGAGGCCAAGAAGAACCACGCGCTTCAGATCGTTGCGCCGGCGTCTGAGACCCACCGCCATCAACCCACCTCTGGCCAAAGCTCTACTCCACCGTGAGAACCAGCCTGCCGACTACCATGCGAGGGCATATGTCGCCCTCCTTCTCCAGCCGCAGATCATCACCGCTGACCTCCAGATCGCAGTCCTGCGCAGAACACCGAAGCTCCTCCGCGCGAGGCCAAGAAGAACTATCCGCATCAGATCGCTGCGCCGTCTTCTGAGACCCGCCGCCATCGACCCACCTCTGGCCAAAGCCCTCCTCCACCGTGAGAACCCTCCGCTCCAACCTTCTGCACGAGGCCCATCACCATCGACCGCCCGCATGAGGCCTGCCGCCCTCCATCGATCACCGTCGACTCCCGTTGACCGAAGACCTCTGCTGTCGCCCTTTGCTTGCAGGAAAAGAAGAGGGGCGGCACAACCCCTTTCCGTTCAAATCAAAGAAATTACTCTTTCTAATTTTGTATAAGAAATTAAAGTGACGTTAATGGTGGAGATATTTGAGTTGTTTTCATACTATATTTAGACAATGTATAAAGACCAAAATGGGTTTTTTCTTAATTTGTAAATAATATTAACATGTCATTAATACCTACCACACGATTAATTATGAATGGTTGAGATTGATGGCCTTCCTTATGGATGGAAGGACCATGTCTCATTTGAAAGATATCATATATATATATATATATATATATATATATACATACATATATATATGTTTCAATTCTGTTTAGTATCATTGCATGTAGAGAGCTGAAGGCAAGTTGAACATTTATGTTTTAGCATTCATCATCAATTTGTCGCTTGCATTGCTTTTTCGACTCTCTCCCACTATTTTGTCACTTATGTTGATAAAGGAATTGATCCCTCGTTAGTCTGGTGCATTCTTATTAGAAAATAGAAAAAATTATAATCAATAAAATTGGGACTGTTAATATTAATCAACCCAAAATAAATCAAAAAGAAAAAAATTTGTCTTGGGGAGAGTAACCCCTTCATTGTATTCGATTTACTTTGCCCATGTATACACTAAGGTTAGTGCCCCAATCCTAATCTTCCTAAGTATTTGTACAACTTTTATCATCTCACGTATCTCTAAAACAAACAAGATAAAAAGACCAAGCTTTCACGGTCTTCATAGTGTTGAGTAGGTGAATCGAGGGGTTTGTTTTGTGTGTGTTTTTTTGTGATTGTTTGTATGCGTACTTGATTGTCACTACGCATTTCTGCCTTTTTCTCACATCTCTGGATTTGACCATCGTGTTCTCCCGATCATTTTCCTTTTGTTTTGAAAATGGCTGACTGGAGCAATTTCTATCCAAACTTTGCAGATCTCTCACACCCTTCAGTCGGTCCACCTCTATTTTTCTAAGAGGACTTTGCTCTTGACTTTTGTACATATTTGGCTAATCCTTTATTTCAAGATGTGGATTTCGATTTTGATCCACCTCCTTGTTATCAAGAGGATCTTGCTCCCGATTCCCATTTTTGTACATATCCATATAACCCATTGTTTCAAGACTCAGACTTCGACCCACCACCGCCATCACATTTTTCACCACCTCACCCACCCAAAACTGAGCTTTGAGAGTCGTCTCTTATGTTGTACACACTTGAGACCTTGAGACAGATCATGGATCATATGAATTTGAGGATTGATGACCTCACCAACCTAAATAAGAGCCACATTGATGATTCACCCTCTTGATTTATAGATTCATTTGAGGGCACTCGTGAGAGCTTGCAATCGTCGAAAATACAAAAAAATAATACAAAAAGATTTCAGGAGACACATCATTGATTTAGACTGTGAGGAGAGGGCACCCATGTCAGATAATTTACCCACACATCCACTCACCCCATGTCTCACCTTTGGCCCTAAGGAAGGCACTTCACAAACTGCTCTTAGTCATCCTTGTGTATATATTGATTCTAACCTCCTCCCTTGTATGAAGGAGATCCAAAAATTCAAAAAAATATTATCAGAACCTGATGTGGTGGCTGCTATTCATGGGATCATTGATGCCCCACTTCGTCAGGCCATGACCCATTTATCTGCTCCTCAACCCAAGAAAAGAAAGCGTAGGAGCAGATTTAAGCATCATATCTTGACCATGGCCACTTCCCATGCCATCACCCACCACCCTTCTACTTGGAAAGGGAACACTACTATACCATCTATCAAATGCACCATCTTTGACTATTCATGTGATCACACTCTTATTGACGGCGGTACTTTAATGAACATAATACCCTTCTCACTGGTACAATGTATTCATCTTGGGACTCTCAAGAAAATCAAGATGATTGTTCAATTTGATGATGGATCTATAAAGACGTCAAAGGGTATTTTAGAAAATGCCATCATTCCGATTCATGGCATGAGCTACATTGTTGATTTTGTTGCATTGCCCGTAGAGACCCCTACTACTGGCGAGGACTCTCCAATCATCTTGGGACAACCCTTTCTCGCCACTGCGATAGTCATTATTGATTACGGACCAGGATAGATTCACTTATGTCTAGATGACGGGAGCACTGCGGACATCACTGCACCTACTGTCGATCAGAGACCTGGACATAATGTGACTACACATGTCTTAGTCGACCCAGAGTCCTATGACCTATCTGTTGATATTAGAGAGATTTGCTTTATGACTGATGATGAGACCTAAGAATTCCTCCGCAGGGATGAGGACTCGGAAAGCATAGACCTTGGAGTTTCCTCTTCCTGTGATTAGCGTTATGTTGATGACACCCACGAGAACTACATGATTGACACCTTAGAGCAAAGGGCATACATTGTAGAAATTGATGAGACTGAATTTGATCTGATTGCTTTTATTCGAGCCTTTTGATGAGGATGATGATCTAGTTGAGACCTCACATGATGAGCTTGACTTGACTTCTTACACTAATGAGTTCATCCCTTTCTACTTTGATATATGTGAGACACCCCAGGCTGGACCTATTCACACTTCTCAACTAACCCATCCATGCCTTCTCACCTTAGGATCATTGAGGATCTTTACCGGGTCTATTTTGATCAACTTTTATCTACTGAG
Source organism: Ottelia alismoides (assembly GCA_037367405.1). Lineage (NCBI taxonomy): Eukaryota > Viridiplantae > Streptophyta > Magnoliopsida > Alismatales > Hydrocharitaceae > Ottelia > Ottelia alismoides. Next base: position 220,163 of record JAZKJV010008141.1, on the reverse strand, counting down.
GACCCCGATATTGACCTCCACCTTATCTGGTCTATTACTCAGTGGCCTCGCAAGAAGATTTGCTTTCTACCTTCTTGATCCTTTGTATATCCACTCCTTTGTATATTCTCTTTCGTTTTACCTTCCTTTCATCCACTGTTTCACTCATCCACCCCATTTCTGTGTATGTCTTGCTTAGGATGTACTTTGTCCTAAGTATAGAGGGGGTTGAGGAGCCGAGTGTTCTTTCTTCATCCAGTTTCATCACTCTTGTTGTTGCATATACTTAGGGCTCTTTTATCCTAAGTATAGAGGGAGTGATGCATACATTCTCTTCGATCCCTTCATCTATATTTATTTGTCTTTTCTTATTTTCTTCTTTTCATTTTCAATTGCCTTTTTCTACCGAAAAGATGTCGGCCCTTTTTGACAGTATGTTATACCTAGGACGTACTTTGTCATAAGTATAGGGGGTGTACAGCACGATTTCTTTCGTTCTTTGATACCCTCCTGATGAATCTACATTTCATCATCTTTATTCTATCATTTTGGCCTTAAAAACCCTAGTAAATGCGTGTAAATAGTATTAAATCATGTATTTTATCATCGATGCATTTGTGTACAAAATGTGTATAAAATACAGTTTTTAAAGCCAAAATTATAGAATAAAGAAAAGAAAAGAAAAATAATAAAATATTGCAAATATTTTATGACCCGAAACCCCGAAACCTAAGCATCTCGATGACTAGGTCGACAAGGAATAAAGTAGGGGGAGATAAGGGACAAAAATAAAATAAAAATCCATTTTATTTAATTCTTTCTTTGTTCATTTTGGGACCTATTTTTGGTTCCACTTTGTATACATCAAATAAAGAAACTTTGAACATGAAAGTTGTAGATAATTAAATAAATAAAAATACAAAATTGATTCCATAGAAAAATAATGTACAGATAAAAAGTTATGGTCTGAATAAAATTCCAGAACCCCAACTTCCCAGACCCGTATCTCACAAATAAAAACTCAAAATGCGTCAAACTCACCTTTAATTGTATATAATTTTAAATAATCTATCTAATGGCAGTTTTCGCATTTGACGGAGCTACGGTTTGAAAGTTGAGTTTTGATCCCTATTGTATATTTGTACATATTAAAATATTTATTTTATTATTTATTCATTATTTTTACAATTTTATATTTTTATAATTTTGTAAATATTATTTATAATATATATGTACATTAAAATAGGAATGAAAACCTAAATAAAATACAAAATAAACTACTTGTTTGTAACGTACCTAGATATATTACCTACAACTATACCTATGTGAATTATACTTCTATTTTATTAAATGTACAAATTACACCAGAAAAATAAAATAAAAATATATTTAAGTGTATAAAAATACTTTATAAATATATAAAATAATAAACAAAAATAATAAAAATAAATATACAAAATAAAAATAAAATATTAAAATGTATAAATATGTATACCTATATAGGTCAAAAAAGGTAACTTGTAAAAAAATACCTCGAAAAAATAAATAAAAATCACAATAAAATAATTTATAAAATAATAAACATTTTTTATTTTATAACCAAAATTTAATAAAATCGTTTTCTATTTTTTTATGATTTTTTAATCTTTTCCAGGATGTTTTTTTCTGGTTGGTCCACATGGACCAACCAGGTGGCTTTGGATATTGACCTTTGGTCAACTCCCTGGTCCAAGCTCCTGTAGCTCTGACAGACCTAGTTTTTGTCTGTTTTGGCGGATTTATCTAGGTCGCCCCTTTCATCTTTTGAGGTCGATGCCTTCTGCATTTTTATTGCTCGAAGACCCATGATTCACGCCCAGCATTTATCTTGGGCTTCGAATCATCACAGCGCCTCGTGTGCCTCGATCTTTGAGCCATCTCCACCATTCTTTCAAAAGACCTCCGCCACCTTCCATTCATTTTTGAACCCTTCGTTGACCATTCTTCCTCTCTTCTTAGTTATCTCCGGACGGGACCTCGTGACAGGAGGTCCTCCAGCCACTTGAGGGAGGTTGAGCGGCCGTGGAGGCGCTCCAACCACCCATCTCTGGCCTTTGGCCGTGAGGTCTCTATCTCGTGGCGTACCGCTGCTCGAGGTTGTTTTCCCTCGTTTTTCTTCAACTTTTTAGTTAGCTGATAATCTTAGGTTTAGTTTCGTACATTTTTGTTGTTGCTTCATCGATTAGTGATCTTAGGATACACTGTCGAGCACCTCACTAGGGTTTTGGAGCTCCGGCGAGTCCATTTCCGCCACCTACTCTATTCAATCACCCACAGTTGCCCTAGGACCATCTACTGTTGTAGTTTTGCTTTACTTGCAGGTCCCTGGGGTCAAGAGACTCCATCTAGAGTCGGATTTTGCCAAGGAACGAGGTAGCTAGAGCCGTGACTCGTCCTCGATGCCGTGGTGGCCCTCTGGTGGTCTTTCCACCATTTTGACGATGTCGGCGGCTCGAGGGGTTCTCCAGGAGGATGCTCGACATTTTTGGGGCTTCATCGCACGTCCGAGGGGAGCAGATAGGCCGGTGGAAGTTCGCCTTGGCTGGCGAGCTTCCCTGTTCTTCCATCGCCCTCCGCGGCCATTCAATCGCAGGAGTTCTTCCAGCACACTAGCAACAGCCGTAGGATCGAGATCTCCCCCCGCCGTTTGATCATCAAGTTCGATCTAATCTGGTCATGCGTGCTGAATCGGTATTGCAAGCTCCTGTGTTGCCACGTGGACAAGCGAAGAGCTGCGCGTCGTCCGATCTCCTATTGTGGGTATTTTACAGTTTTAGCCCCAGCAATTTTTTGTATTTATTATTAAGTCTACAAACTTTCATTGGCCTTTTAAAAACTTTTGTTAAATTTGCGTATAGACCCCTGGAGTTTTGTAATATCACATTCCGACCCCTGCTAGGTCACGTGCTCCGCACACATGACTTGGCATTTTTGCAGTAGTACCCCGGGGCATTTTCATATTTGTTTTTAGTCCAAAAACTTTTGATTGCAGTCCCTGCTGCCCCACGTGCGAGTCACGAGGGCCTTGGTCTTTTTGTGCGAATGCTCCTGGGCTTTTATTAATTATTTTTTAGGCTAGAAAGATTTTTGTGTGTTTATTAGTACCTGGAAAGATTGCATTTTGGCCCTACAGTTTCCTATATTTCCATAAATACCCCTTGCTTGTGTTTATTTTCTTGCTGTTGATTCTATTTAATTCATGCATCTATAAAAATTTCAAAAATTACCAAAAAATACCCTAATCTCCTGTTGCATTCTAGTTCCACGCCATATTTTTATTTTGCATATTTATTGCATTTTAGTATTTACAAAAATTCAAAAACAAGCATTTTTGGCATTATTTGCATTATAAAATCCCTAACAATTATAGAAACATCCCAAAAAATCCCAAAAGATATATTTTGCCTATCTTAGTGTGTTTTAACTTCAATCCAAAAATCACTAAAAAAATACAAAAGAAAACTTCTACAAATTATAAAATCCCAAAAATCTTTCTAAAAGTCTTCAAAATTCTACAAAAATCCTTAAAATACAATTTCAGTTTCTGTATTTTCCCTATTTTATTATATTTCAAAAAATTAATTTGAGGAATTTTGGACACTATTTGATATTTTTTATCCTCATTTTAATTTCGGCCAGCAACTTAGTTCACTGATTTCTAGTATTTTTGAATTTAAAAATACCAAACAAATTAGGAAAAATAAAGAAAAATCACAAAAACATTAGAAAAATATAAAAAGCACAAAAATATTTTATTTCCTGTATTTTGAGCATTTTTCCCTATTTTTATCTCTCTCTTATCTCTAGTGTATATATATCCTTTATATATATTATATCTTTATTAAAAGAAAAAAGAAAATACAAAAAATATAAAGAATAAAAAGAAAATACAAAATCAGTAAATTAAAAATCAAAATATAAAAATATAAAATCAAAAAATTATATAAAATATAAAATATAAAATCAAAAACCCATAAAAACATAGCATAAATAGACAAATACGTCACATTCACATTTTTGAGCTTCATTGCCCCGTTCTACCTGTTTGCTCCCTGTGTTCGACCTCTACACATACTTGCACCTATACACATCTTTGTTGTAGAGTTATAATAAATTTTAACTCCGCATCACTTTTCATTGCTTGATTTCTGTTGTGGGTTAATTGTTGATTGATTGAGGTTTCGTGAGCGGTCGCCTCAGCGACATCGTGGTCCCGCCTTGTGTGGACTACTTTAGACCCTCGCCAAATCTCTATTATCACCTCCACTATCTCCTCTTCTTGCATGTACTTAGGGATATCTAACCCTAAGTATAGGGGGAGGTAGACCGAGTGCTATATGTTCATTCCCACCCTTGACCCTCTGTACCTAGTGTACACTCAGCTATACTTAGGATTATTTGATCCTAAGTATAGGGGGACGGTCGACTTCACATTAATTCATTTGTTTATTCATTAGACTTTTCAATACTCAGTATGAGATGTGTCTTCTCTTTTTCTCTCTACTATATGAGGACATAGCTCAAGCTAAGTATAGGGGGTTGTATATACTACTTATATACTTTTAGCCATAAGTCATTATTTCGTATTTTTAATAATTATGGCTAAAATACTATTTATATACCAATAAATTAATTAAAATCACATGATAAAAGGTCTATACTATTACTCAAACTTTTTTTTGAACATACGAATCAATAAATCAAGTAATTTTTTTGCAAAATGTTTGAAAAATATTTTGAGAACCTTTTTGAAAAATCTTTTGAAAACTATTTGGAAAATATTTTGTCAAATATTTTCAACCTTTGTAAAAATATTTTGTTTTTAAAATTTCTTTTCTTTGTATGAAATAACAATGTTTTGAAAAACTATTTCCAATGGTTTGGAAAATGGTTGCACAAATATGTTAACAAACCTATATATATTGTTTGAAAAACCTTTGCAAATGATTTTCAAACGTTTGTAAATGTTTGTAAAAATTATTTACAAAAATTATTTTGTACATAGTTTGCAAAAAGTGTTTGAAAAGTTATTTTCAAATAAATTTGAGGATTATATATACATCACAAAAATTCTTTAATAATTGTGTGTGTATATATATATATATATATATTTGTATTATATAAAAAAATTAAATAAGACATCCCTTGCAAATTCTTAAAATCCTAACTCTTGTAAATAATATGATGCATCCCTGTGTAAATATGTGTACCTATCTTTTATTCCAAAATATTTTGTTTTGAAAAAGCCCAAAAACATTTGCAAAACTAACAATAACAAAAACATTTGCAAAATATTTTTGAAAAATTTCATAAAAATTTGCAAAACCTTTTCAAAAATCCATAAGTTTAGAAGTTTGAAAATTGCATCACAAAAAGATTTTCATTACATTGTACATAGCATTTGCATATAATTTGCATTTTTTGAATTGAGTTTGATAATTGAACAAGTCTAAGTAAAATCCGAAGATTGAACCTTGATTGGACCGTAAATATATCTAATCATAGGAACCTTACAGGAACTGGAATTGAGGTGCTTCAGGTCTGGTTGACTTAATTCTTTGAGGATCATGAGACTTGGTTCAATGTATGCTTGATTGTGATGGGATTGGATTTGTTGGTATGAGATGCATACAAGTGGAAACATTTGTCCTCGTCTAGGGAGGGAAGTGCACATGAACCCATCCAGTACCAGAGATGTATAAAAACAGGAGAGTGTGGGTTGCAATAATCCTTCAAAAGAGGGATAGTCTACTGACTCAAGAAGAAAAAGTCCTTGAAAATGATGCTATATATAGTATTTCAAAAATTAAAAATCAAAGCTCCAGAAAAGTGGACAGGATTTATTGAAAAAAATGCCTAATAGAGTGTACATATTTGTATAATCATAAGCAAGCTTGAGCTTCAAAGTCATATGTATGTAAGCAGGCGGTTGGGTGATTTGTCTACACTGGTCAAGCATCCTAGGATAGGTAGCTACACTAGCTACCGTCCATTCTTCTCTTCACCCCCTCCTCTTGAGTTGGTTACCACTTGAACTTAGAAGGAAATACCCCTCTCCTCGAGAAAAGAGTTGCTGGATTGGGGAATTGTTGGGTTGCCATACTAGAGAAGTAAGTCTCTTTGTCATTTCAGTTGAAGGGAGCCTCCATCACATACATTGTATAGGTGACATTCATAATAATAAGGGTTTGCATAAGAGTTTAAATATTCTAAGCTAGCTAATGAGGAGACTTGAGCAGAGTTTTAGGATTCTCGAAGGTTGTTGTGCTTCAAATTTGTTTCCCAATAAGGTTCCGACCGCGCCTAAAATCCAAAGGCCCGACTTGAGTTCCAAACTTTGTTTTTGTGAAGATAAGTTTGAGAATTAAATTCCATCCACTTTATTTCTTTTTATTTTCTTTGTTTTTTATTTTTTTGCAATTATTGCATAAGTGTTTGCTAGGGACTATCAAAGGCAAGTATAAGGGGTGATGAATCTCCATTTTGTCACCTTTATTATATCATTTAGGCCTTAAAAACCCTACCTAATGCATGTAAATAGCCTTATTTTATACAAATTAACCATCATTCTTTATTCCATTTATTCTATATAAAATATAGTTTTTTGTGCCAAAATAATAGAATAAAGAAAAGAAAAGAAAAACCATAAAATGTCAAAGGTTTTTTATGACCCTAAACCCCATGATTGAGTCAAGAATTGATTTGGTCAATAAGGAATAAAGTAGGGAGAGATAATAGTCAAAAATACAATAAAAATTCCATTCTTTTATTCTTTAAAAACCCCTTTTTTGGCTAGATTCATGGGCGGCGGCAACCACTTGATTTGGCAAAAGTGGACGAAGATGATTGGTCATCCAATCGACCGAGATCGGATAGCCCAAATGAGGTCACGTGATGATGGAAGAAAATAAATAAATAATAAAAATAAAATAAAAATAAATAAAATAAAAAAGGGAAAAGGCGACGATCCGTGGCCACGTATCGTGCTCAAAAAAATCGAAAAAAGTAAATTCAAAAAAAAGTCGAAAAGAAATAATAAACGACCTCGGATAAAAAAATTTATTCATTAAAGTTGTCTACCTCGATGAGATCCATAATTTCATGAACAGATCAAAATCATAATAGGCCATTTGCACAAAGTGGTAGTTTTTATGATACTTTATTTACATGAAATACATTTTTTGGGGTTTTGCTATTTTTTATCATTTTTAAATAAGATACAAATATTAAAAATAGGACAAAGTAAATATAAATATTTATATATCAATCTATTTTTTTCATAATTAAGAAACAGAGAAATAAAATGAAGAGGACTTATTGTATATACTCTCACTGAAGACTTAGACTCAGTTGATTTCTTTGATTTCGCTCTTATTTAGGATTTGGATTTTTACATATTTTGATAAATCTTTTATAAAATATAATAAATAAAAAGGGTAATTAGGTCTGAATCAATAAAATACATAATGTACAAAAGATGTCAAAAACTCAACTTTCACAAATGAAGTCCGATTCTTTTGAACTTGGTGTTGTTTTGAAGATAATTGAATGTAAATTAGTTCAAAAGTGAGTATGATTGAATTGGAAACTCTATGAGAGAGATATCAAGGTTTTAGCCTGACTGTCATGAAATTAGGGTTTTGTTTTATTAACCACTTACTTTGGTAGTGATTTTTTTGTATTTTTCTTTTATTCTGATTAGTAACATGTACATAATGGAGTTGATTTTTGGTGATTTGGAATCAAAATGAATTAATTAAAAAACAAAGAAGTTAGCTATTCTACAGATCAATTTTTCTTTGGAATTTTGGCTCCTTATTTAATGCCATGGTGAATGGTAAAATGTGAATGTTATTTACACATGCATGAATGTTAATTATGCAATATAAATGACTAAATGAAGATGAATTTGGTGAACTGAGCTTAATTAGTCTCTTTAGAGTGATTAATCATAGATTCATCAGGACTATAAATCATTGTTCTTATTTTCATTTTTGAGTTCCATATTTATTTGTCATTGCATTTCCCCAAAGTACTTAGATAATATAGGATACTTGATTCTAAAAAAAATTCTGAAAGTATTACTCATATATTTCTACCAACAAAGAACCTTTTCATTTGATTATGTTATGTTTATGTTCTTGTATATTAGAAATTGTGTAAAGAATTTTCTTTGCAATCTAACATTAACTTCCAACATATCACCATATGCATATTTCTAACTTGACATCTATCACTATAGGATAATTTAGTTGATTTTCTCTAGGGATGGACTGCATGATAGTGGAATTCACGTGTGTTGTTTCCTTATCTTGTAAGGCATCTATGGCATTATTTTTAGTTCGAGACCTTGATCTATCAATACAATATCATCTTAAGCCTACTAAATAACCTGACATAGATTCCCTTCTTTTCATTACTCTGTTCACATGAAAATCCATGGTGAGCTAATATAAATGTATAACATGAAGATAATATAAGGTGGTTTCCCAATTAGCAAGGGCATTGTCTACAGGTTAGGATACCGCATAATTGTATAGAACAAAGTTGCTCTTATAGAAAGGAATATGGCTTAATAACAACATTAAACATACACCAAAAGATGAAGAAGAGAAAGATTTCATACTTCGACATGCAAAATGTGTCTACCTATAATTTTTTCACAATTTTTCTTCACCGATCTGAGCACTAATACCACCTTTAAATCACGTAAAACATCACTTGGATGAGAGGAGCCTAAGTACATATAAAGAACCCATTCTAAAAATGTGGCATAAGAAGAATGGCCTCCAAACTCAAAACCAAAGGAATTATCTTGTTCTCCATGCTTTCCTCACAAAGAGGACACAGACTACACATTTCATTGACCTCCAACGAGTCCTCAATGGCTAAGACGATGGTTAAAGTTGAAGGGGATGGTGAGAGAAAGAAGAAGATAGATTGAAGAACCCATGGTCATCCACCGACTTGGACGGTTATATTTCCTAATCCGCATCTAACTATTCATACTGAATATCCCTTCACTAGAATGACCACATCTCCCTTGTATGAAGTCAAAATTCAAATATTTTAGATGCATTGAAAATATAGCGATGAGTTGCTTCCAATGAGTCATATATTGCATATTTTTAATCAATTAAATTTGAATTTCTAACTCAATCTGGACACTTAATTGAAAATAAGTACCTTCCACTAATAGAATTTCAGATTCCATCCCAAAAAGAATTGATCAGCTTGCCACCAATTCATGGTTTTGAGTTTGTAAACTCTGTGGTTGAGAAACTCATTCTATCTTAATAGCTTTGTATTAGATGGTACATGCAGAGTTGCGAGGCTTGAGGACTCAACTGTAAGATTTGCTGGAGATACATCATACCCAATTTTCTCATTAAAGAGCTCTGATCCTCTTTATGAGGAAGAATAGGACATTGGGCGTGTGCATCGATTACCAACGTATGAACACTCAATGATTATAAAAATTAGGTATTTTCTTCCAAGGATTTGCAATCTATTTGGTTCGTTACAACATGAGCCAAAGCATTGTTCAATTTTGAATTAAGATCCGATTACAATTAGATACAGATTGGAAGAGGATATCTTCGTGAGTGCATTTATAAAGAGATACGATCATTATGATTTTTTGGTAATGTCTCTTGGATTAACATATGAAAATTCATCATCCATGGATTGAACTATAGAATCGTGTAGTTTGTAACTGCACAAAAAGTCAAGTACCATGTGTGGTGTGGGTCATTCGACGAAGCTTGAACTCATAGCCACTACTATTGCGGTTGTTCAGATACACCTGTTGGCCCACACAAACAAAATGAGCCTCCACAAGGCTTATTTAAACTCTCACCTATACAAGTATGGAGATTGTATTCATTATTTAGTCATTAGTAAATACAGTAAATCATGACAAAGTCACCCAAGTTCACTAAACGTTGGAAGGATAATCAAATGGTTTAGGGAACAAAAGTGGGATCAATTGTGTGGTGTTTATAGAGTTTTCTCATATTTGGATATATGATTGAATCTCAACCCATTTGCACTAAACCACACGTATCTTGAGCTCCCAAGTTCAGATTTCAATGATCATGGCTTCGTAGGAAAGGTCTCGATAAGATCTTCAATTGAAGTGCTCATTTATATCACTTGAGTATGGAACACTCTAGATTTTAAATACAATGTTTTAAAATTATCATTCCAAGTCATTTTATTGTAATCTTCATTTATGATATTTTGATTTAGACGTGGCAAGGCTTAGCATGAATTGCATCACAAATTGGTGTTGCATACTATAAAACAACACCAACCCTTACTTAACTTTAGCAAGCCCGTATTTCAAGTCGAGCAGTCTCGACGCATTTGCACGAAAACACACGTATCTTGAGCTCCCAAGCCCAAATTTCGATGATCATAACATCGTAGGAAAAGACTCGACGAGGTCTTCAAATTGAAGTGGTCATTTATGTCATTTGAATATTGGAAACTCTAGATTTTGAATACATGATTTCAAAATAGTCTTTCCAAATCATTCCATTGTAGTCTTTATTGACGATATTCTGATTTATTCTCATGATTAGGCTTAGCATGAGTTGCAACTCAAACTGGTGTTGCATACTTCAAAGCAACATCTGCTCTTACCTATGTTTAGTTAATATAAAATTTGGTCATAACGTGTCTTACTCTTTGAACATGTTATTTCTATCATGTGAGTAAATATTGATCCAACAAAATTTGAAGTTATTCCGATAGTAACTACTCTTAGTTGTTGGTTATCACCATCGTTTCTTGTACCGTGTCTTCGATTTATCCTTGTCACAAAATGTGGCGAAGATGCATGGGGTCTAGGACATTGTTTGTGACATAAGATCGCAATATATTATTAGATTTTAGCATATTTTCTCATGTGGCGATTTCTCATGTAATTCACGATTATGCAGGGTTATGATTGAGATTGAGGAATTACTCAGGGTTATGGGTGTAATTATCCCTTTTTACATTGGATCAGGTTCTACTTTGAATAGTAGTACACCATACCATCCCCAATCAATGATTAGAGAATGCACATTATTTTGACATTGGAGGATCCCTAGAGGTGTTGTATTCTTGGGTTGAAAAGGATCTTGGATAGACCACCTTCACCTGATGGATGTCTTTTATAATAATAATAATAATAATAATAATAATAATAATTTCATTTGCGACGTTGGCACAAGGTCGTTATAGAAGTTATTTGGACAATGATGTCGTACCTCGATTTGTTGAATTGAGGGTATAGGAGGCATCCCTTCTACAAGTTGTTGGGTGTTTTTGAACTTTCTTATACATATAGAACCTAGGCGGATAAACATAAACTCCTTAGATGTAATGATGCATCCTCAAACTCTTCACTATACTTCATTGGCTCAAAAGATTGTTTGGTAGTAGGTGGTTCGGTAGATCCTACATTGTGTCACTATCCCTATGTAACTACATCCACATCTAAGACGATGGAATCATGCTATTAGTTGACATCTTGTAGTCTTTTGATCAGCTACGTGTAATGTGCATGAAGTTCAAGAACCATTCAAGAGCTTATAAGTAGCCCAACTTATCAAAGGAAATCTATCGTGAAACGAGATATATCACAAGTAATTAAGTCTAACAAGACTTTAAAGTCTAAATTCCTCGAATACGAAATTAATTGATGGGAATAATTATGGGAATTAGTTTACGTGCTAATTACTCAATTCCTAAGACGAGAAATATTTTTCATAATGAACTGATCCTGAATGAAACATACATAGTAAGGATGTTACTATTTTTAGATTTAATTGAAGTCAACCAACATGCTAGAGAAATTGCTTGATAAACTAAACAATACAAGTTTACGGACTCTGCAATTTCTAAAGTAGACAAAATAATGTTATAAGTGAGTATTTTAAATTTCGTATGCCTCTATAAAATCTATATGCCTCTTCTTCTGCTGACAGCTTCACACGTTATTGCTTACTGTTTATCGTTGTCGAACGATTTATGGTTTCATTGATGGTCGGGATAAGCTCGTCTTAAAAGGTTTGGCAAAAGAGGGGAAACGAGGGGGCGCTTTTCAGAAATAAAGTGACGGTGGAGATTAAATGGGGAAAAGAAGAACAATGAGAGAAACAGAAGGGGCTTCTTTTCTGAAAGGAGAGGAATCTAAAAAAAGAAAAAGAAGGGTTTCCTTATGGAAAAATTACGTAAAAATAAGTCGGAATCTGCTTTAGCTCATCATCGGTATTTCTTTCATTCGTATAAAAAATGGCCCTCAAACTTTAAATTGGCATGGGATATATTCTGAAAGGGTATTTTTTTCTTTTTGCTCGTGTTTTTTTCTCTTTTAGTGAGGGATGTTTTTCTAAATAAATCTGCACATTTTCTACTTTATTGTTCCGTATCCAGCAATAACAAAAATTTACCCATGCCCATGAATAAATTGATTTTTGTTATCATATTTTATTTCCGTAGTTGAATGTAGCATCCATATATTATTCATTATATTGCTAATGTAATAAATATTTCAGAAACGGTTATTTGTTGATATTTTCAAAATTAGTAACGATCGAATAAACGATAATCATTAGAACTTGGTGGCCAATATGACTTTGTCGTGAGTTACAATAACCAAAGACAATCTTTACATGAATAATATTCGTCATTAAATATATTCAACATCAAAAAAACAAGACAACTAGGGATGGAGCTAGAACATTTTTTTTGGAGGGGCACAAGATTTGAAAGAATATGTCTATCAATTACGATACCGATCATATTCATTATATAAAAAATATTGTGAAGGATAAATTATATCATCTATAGTTTTCATGTAAATATTTTATTTTGAACTTAATTATATAATCATTGTGTATGTATGATTCAGTTTTATATAATTAATATCATATATATATTCCATGTTGTCGGGATTTTTCGTGAATGATAGTTATATATATTTTTGAATTAGATATATTCTAATATTTTCATTTTTTTAAATCTAGTCTTTGGATTTTGACTAATTACAATATAAACTATACGTGTTCCAAATATTTATCAAAACGAAAATATAAAGTACACCATTTTATATGTTTCTTATCAATAATCAGAAAATATTAATATATTTATGAAGAAAAATATGCTGACAACAAATGAATTTTGTTAGGAAATTTAATGTTTTCAGATCAGGAATTAAACCTCGTATATGTACAAGTGGTAACAAAATTGGATGAAAAACCAATATGCAATATACATTGATCCCAAAAAAATCAGTATCCAATAGAATAGTTAGGTTATCGATCTATTATAAATGATCAACTTAAAAAATTATCTGAATTGGTTGATCCAAGGTGAAATCTACTATTGATGGGTAGAATTTTTTTTGTAAAAAGATATATTATCTATTAGTAGAGATTATTGGATTTTTTTTCTTTAAAGAAACAAATTGGGGCATGTATGAGTTCTACACTATAAAAAGAGAAATGATGCACTATACTATGATCTGTTTGCCTTCAAAAATCTATAAGGAATTCCATTTTACCTTCCGTTCTGCTAACATGTCTATGGTCGAAAAAGAAGAATTGCCTGATATCGAACGAAACGAATCTAGATTCTTTGATGTTGATAAAGCCTAGATGTAACCAATATAAAATTGGGATTTTTACCCGGCAGACCCTAGAAATTTTGCAAATTACCTCTACGATCTTTGAAACATCCTAATTCCTCCCTCAACCCCGTAAACTTGCTATGTCTTACCCCACGAACCATACCGTTAAATTGACACACCTAGAGTTAACTTCCTTAAGTTAAAAACGAGTTAATCTAACCAACTACGATCGGATGACTGGAATTAAATAAGAGAAAAAAGGGAGGGGGCTCGTGCAGGGGAGGCGGCACGGTCGGAGGAGGCTTTAGGAGGCCGGCCGAGGGGGCTTCTAGCTGGAGCAGAGGAGGAGGCGGATGCGCGCGGGGAGCTCGAGCTGGGCGGTAGGGTCGGGGGAGGGGGGCATCGACTTGGGGGGGGGGGGGGGGGGGGGGCAAGCAGCCGGGGAAGGGTATGCGCGAACCTCCAACAGGGGAGGCGGCGCCCCGAGGGGGAAGGGCAGTTGGCGGCAGAGCCTGGAGCAGGGGAGGCGGCGCCCGACGGGGGAGATTCGGGCGGATGCACTCGGGGGGCTCCAGTAGGGGAGATTCGACGCGAGGGGGGGGGCTTCGAGCGGCAGCCGACGGGACGCTCGACCGGGGGCTTCAGGCGGCACAACAGGGGCCGAGGCTTGGAGGAGGACGACGGGAAGGACAGGGGTGGGAATCAGATGTGAGGCAGAGGGAGAGGTGGAATGGCAATAACTGTAAATTTAACAAACAAAATGGATATATTGTAACGGAATTTTGAGGTGATGGATTTATAGTGACGGAATTTTGAGGTGAGACAACGGATTTATGTAATGCGACAAATATTCTGCCACCGTAGAGAGGACACCAAAACCCTCATTGTCAAAGTTTTTGGTGACAGATAATCCGTCGTTAGAGTATTATATGACGGAAAGTCTGCCATTTAAAAATTGTTTTACATGGAACATTCTTATAAGCAAACCAGAATCTCCTGTTTTTAAAACCAGAATCCCGTTTTTATATGAAAGAATTGACATGGATATTTCAATACAAGTTTTGTAACAATTAAAAGACTAACAAAATCTAAGATTTTTTTAACTATTGTAGTTGGTAAAGTTAGCTTCTGGCCGCTGCAAAACCAATAAAAAAGATAAAAATACAGACAGGGCATTGTGATGATCCGGTATATAGCCGTGCATAGCACCAATAATATGAATGAAATATAAGAAAAAGAATATTATGAAAGTAAAGCATTAAAAAACTCAGCTATCTAGTTATCAATGAAAAACTATTGCATATTTGTTAGTACATGTTCATCAAATATATTACACATTGTTATAACCAGTGTTTTTGAAACCGGACCGGACCGGCCGGTTCGACCGGTCCGACCGGTGAACCGGGCCTGGACCGGTCCGGTTAATCGGTTTTGGGCGGTTCGGTTCGATAGTTCCAATTTTAGTTAACCCGTCCGGTTCAACTTATTTTTTTGACCCGGTTTAACCAGGTTCAACCGAACCGCATTTAATTTTTAAATTATTTAAAAATTTTGTTGATAGTGGGAATTGAACTCTTGACCTTTGGTAACCTATATGTCACTTCTGACCAACTACACTAACACAACTTCTTGCATGTATTGGGTTTTAAATATAAGTAAACTATTGTCATGTTGTACAGCATTTAGTTCAAATAATATATATATATATAGATATATATATATATATATATATATGATATGTATGACATTTGATGGTGTATAAGAAAAAAACTTTATGTATATTGTGAAATATATACATTATCTATGTATTTTATATATATTTCAAGTATATTTAAGTGTATATTATATTATATATTATTTCATTTCGGTTTGATTAGCCGGTTCAACCACTTTTTTTTCACCGGTCCGGTTTAATCCGGTTTTAAATAATGATGACATCATCATCCGGTTGAACCGGTTTGATTACATGGTTCAACCCGATCCGACCATTTCAGCAAGGTTTCCGGTTCGGTGTCCGGTTCGGTTTCAAAAACCTTGGTTATAACCAAACAAAAATCAAAATCAACATATTCAATGTGAGCTTTGGAATTTCCAACAAGTCTGGCATCATCATAATATCTAACACCACATTCAATATGAACTTTGGAATTTCTCATTCACTAAACAAAGAATATTAACTAAATGGATCAAAATTCACGAGATAAAAGCAAATCAAAATAATAAATGGATCGAAATTCCTAAGATAAAAAGCAAACCAAGATAACTAAATTTCATTTATTAACGTTTTTTTAATTTTTTAACTCCTGATATGCAATGTTACCAATATAATATCTAACAAAAAGAATGCATGTAGAAGAATTTGTGCAATGCTGAGCTTATTATATTAATCATAAGAAAAATGAAGATCACTTTCGCGAGTCCAAGCATCGTGAAATTGACGAGATTGCCAAGGGTGAAGTACATTAGGCCCTCCACCTGAGATGATCAACCCACTTAATCACTATTTGAGTAAACCATTCAACATTAAACTAAAGCACATCATAACAAAGTTGCATATATTTTAATGATAAACTATAATGCCATGAAATGGTTGAGTAAAGACTACAATATAAATTAGTTACATATCCCAGATCAAAGAAGTAACAAGAATAGATGGATCTCTCGAACACATCAAATCCCACAAACTAATGGATGAACAACTTCACCGATCATGGACTTTCTCTAATTTTTTACACAAGAAAGGGTGCATAATTACCATGTATGTGGCTTGGATAACTGAGCAGTGTAGATCATTGTACTTCATGACATCATGTTGATGTTGTGCTGCATCTCATGTAGTAAACTGGAACCATTTTGTGGAGGATTAGCATCATTTGCTTAATACTAGAAACATCATAAAAAGACCAGCAAAATTTATATGAAATGCAGCAGATCATTACAGGTTTCACCTTATTCAATTACTAGCTATGCTAGCAATTTCCATGCTTTGGTGATTTAATAGGTTCAAGGCACTAGTTTTTCATATAGTAAAATCAAGCAGGAATTTGCGAGCTCACAGAGAGAGATGAACGATGAGAACTAGGTATCAAGCTCCTTTATAAATTAGATACCACTTTGATGTGCCGTGTCGATGCGTAGGAGGTTGATAATTGTGAATGGTAGTGGAGAAAGAGAATTCATCGAGAAAAAGAATAAATGCACCAAAGGATATGATCCCTTTCTTGGATCAACTCTTTTATCTACGACTAAAGAACAAGGTACAAGGATGAAAGCAACACCTTTGTGAGTTCTCGACGCCGAAGTGAAGAGCTCTCGGTTGTTGCGCAAAACACCCTACCAAGCAACCACAACACTGGAAACAACACACACGATGGAGAAGAACAAGGGAAGTGTTGGAGACGGATCCGATCGAGCACCACACGACTAGAACCACAATCGAAGAAGAAAGCACGCACAATCACACAAGACAAGGATTTATAGTGGTTCGACAATGTACCTACTCCACTTGCTCACACCAGACTCTCTCTACTATTTCTTAAATGAAGTTAGGATACAATATGTGGGGCCACAGGGCTCCTTTTATGCTACAACAAAAGAATACCAAGCATTCAGCAATCCCCACCATCAGCTCTCAGCCATTCAGGATGCAAGTTGTGGATTAAGCATCTCAGCAATCCAGCACAACACCTCTCAATCAATCAGAATGCAGGAGGCGAATCAGACACCTCAGCAATCCAGCACAAGAGCTCTCAGCCAATCAAAACACAGGAGGAAGATCAGCCACATCAGCAATGCTCTCCACTTGTATTCAACCAATCAGTCTTCACAGGATAAATCTCAACAATCTCCAACTTGAAGACTGATTTGTGGTACACACCACATCTTCAATAGTCCTGGTGTGAGCTTTCCATTGTCTTCTATGTTCGAAAACCAATAGAAGCTGAACATGTCTTCAGCTTCTCCACTGTTACAGACTTTGTGAACATATCAGCAGGATTTTATGTATCTTCTTCAACTTAAATTGACCATCTTTTAGTTGCATCTGAATGAAGTGGTATTTCAGATAATGTGCATAGTCCTCGAGTGAAAGATGGAATTCTTTACAAGATGAATTGCACTTTGACTGTCGTTGGATAATTGACAATCTTCACATTCTTTATTCAGTTCTTTCATCAGACCTTTCAACCATATCATTTCCTTACAAGCTTCTGTTGCAGCCACATATTCTGCTTCCATGATCGAGATAGTCACTATCTTCTGGAGCCTAGAGATCCAGCTAATGGCTCCACTCCCCAGGGTAAAGACATACCCTATTGTGCTTTTCCTGCCATCGATATCTCCTGCAAAATCTGAGTCCACAAAACCTCGAATGGAAATGTCAGTGTTCCCATAACACAATGCCACGTTAGAGGTACCTCTCAAATAACATAAAATCCAGTTCACAACTTCCCAATGTTCCTTCCCAGGATTTGCCATGAATCTGCTCACAACTCCCACTGCCTGGGAGATGTCTGGTCCTGTACAAACCATTGGTACATCAAACTACCAACAGCATATTGGTAGGGTACCTTTGACATGTACTCATGCTCCTCCTTCGTAGCAGGTTCTTTTTCCTTTGAAAGTTTGAAGTGGCTCCCTAAAGGTGTTAGAGTAGATTTTGCATTTTACATATTAAATCTCTCTAGTACCTTATCGATGTAATCTAATTGAGATAATTTCAGCTTCTTCTTCTTCATGTCTCTGTTAATCTGCATTCCAAGGATTTTCTTTGCAAGATCTAGATCCTTAATTTCAAACTCTTTAGACAACATTGCCTTCAGATTTGCTATTTCTTCCTTACATGAGCATGCAACAAGCATGTAATCTATATACAACAATAAAATGATGTAAGACATACCAAGCTTCTTGAAATAGCAACAATGGTCAGCATGACATTTGCAGAACCCTGTATTTCTCATGAAATCATCAAACCTTTTGTACCATTGTCGTGATGTCTGCTTCAAGGCATAAAGGCTTTTTCTGAGCTTGCATACCATGTCTTCCTTTCCAATAGCTACGTAGCCCTCTGGTTGTTACATGTAAATGTCTTCCTCAAGATCTCCATGGAGAAATGCTGTCTTAACATCCAACTGCTCCAAATGTAGGTTCTCAGCTGCAACAATGCTCAATATTGCTCTTATGGTTGAGACCTTTACAACAGGTGCAAAGATCTCTATGAAATCAACTCCTGCTTTCTGTTGAAAGCCCTTCGCTACTAGCTAAGCCTTGTATCTAATTGAACCATCAGCTTCCTCCTTCACCCTGTATACATACTTGTTGTGCAGAGCCTTCTTTCTCTTCGGTAGTGGGACTAAATTCCACGTTTTCCTTATTGAAAGAGAATTCATCTCCTCATTCATGGCTAACTCCCACTTATTCCTTGGCTCACCTTGTATAGCTTCATCAAAGCATTCAGGCTCACCATTATCAGTTAGCAATAAATAATTCAAAGAAGGTGAATACCTTGCAGTGGGTTTGTTGATTCTGGAAGATTTTCGTAGCACTGGAGTTTGCAGATTATTCTGTGAGATGGGTTGAACAATCTCATCACTTGGCTGTGATGTGCTTTGTTCAGGAGTTTCATCGAACTCCACAAAATCTAGTTCTTCAGTTGTCTTTCCTCTTATCAATTCATCCTTGTATAAGGAAGACTCATTGAATGTGACATCAATGCTTCTAATTGTTTTCTTGTTCTCCAAATCCCATAATCTATATCCATAGTTATCTATACCATAACCGACAAAGGTACACTTCCTTGCTTTGGGATCAAGCTTTCCTCTATCTTCCTGCTCAATGTGAACATAAGCTATGCATCCAAAGATACGTAAATGAGAAAGTGTTACCTCCTTTCCTGTCCACGTTTCTTCTGAAAGATCCCCATCTAAAGCAGCAGATGGACCTCGATTGATTAAGTATGCAATTGTATTCACTGCATCAGTCCAGTGTCGCTTTGGTAGACCTGCATGTAACCTCATGCTTCTCGCACGCTCTAGAAGAGTCATGTTCATGCGTTCAGCAACACCATTTCGTCTGGGCTTTCTTGGGACCGTCGTCAATCTCTTGATACCATTCTTAGAACAATATGATTCAAACTCCTCACTGCAGTATTCTCCCCCACTGTCTGACTTGAGACATTTCAACTTTAAACCTGTCTCAGTCTCAACTAAGGCCTTCCACATTTTGAAGGTCTCAAAAACATTAGATTTATGTTTGATAAAATAAACCCACAGTTTTCTAATTGCATCATCAATGAAAGTAATAAAATAATGAGATCCGCCAAGGGATGGTACCTAAGAAGGACCCCATGCGTATGTATGAACCAGCTCCAATCTTTCAGTCTTTCATACTCTTGCAGTCTTTGTGAAACTGACTTTCTTCTGCTTTCCCAAGATACAATCTTCACAGAAGTCTAGATAAATAGTTTGCAATCATATCAACTTTCCCTTCTTCTGCATGATCTTCATTCCCCTTTCACTCATGTGACCAAGTCATCTATGCCAAGTGTTAGCATCACATCCAGATGATGCAACATTTACCCTGTCATATGAGCATGATGCAATATAAAGGGTTCTTTCTTACCTCGAGCAAGGATCAGTGATCCCTTTGACATCTTCCACGAATATGAATCAAATGATGTCACCACACCACTTTCTGATAGCTGTCCAACAGATATGAGATTCCTTGTTAGACTGGGTACATGTCTAACATTCTTCAATCTCAAGAAGTCACCATTGGGTTGGGATATGTCAATGTCTCCCTTTCGAATTATACTGCAGCATTCATCATCTCCCAGATATACCTTTCCAAAATCACCTTTCACATAATTTTGGAGGATATCCCTTTGTGGAGTGGTATGAAATGAAGCACCCGAGTCCACAATCCATGACTCACTTCTAGCATCTGCAACACATATCAAGGCATCGCTAGCTTCATCATCAGTAAGATTTACAGTGTTCTTACCTTTGTCATTTTCTCCTTTCTTCTTTTTGGGGCCTTACATTCTGTCTTGTAATGCCCCTTTTGATTGCAATTCCAACAAACCACAAACTTCGGATCTCTGGATTTGGATCTTCCTCGTACCGACTTTCCCCTGTAATGCTTTTGGTTCTTGTGGCTCTTCCTGCTTATTCCTTCAGTATCTAATGCAGAACCTGATGAGTGTTCTTCTCCATACGTCTTCCGCCGTGCCTCTTCTCCAAGAAGAAGACCAGCAACATCCTCCAACTTCAACTTTGCAGAACCAGAGGAGTTGCTAACTGCTACAACTAAAGCATTCCAACTATCAGGTAAACTAGAAAGAAGTAGAAGAGCTTTTACCTCATCATCAAACACGATCTTCACATACTCCAAATGGTTGATGATACTGTTCAGATCATTCAAGTGTGAAGCTACCACGGAGTTCTCACTCATCTTTAAATTGAAAAGCTTCTTCATCAAATACACCTTATTTGATGCAGATGGCTTCTCGTACATCTTTTCAAGAGATTTGAAAAGATTTGTCGTTGTCGTCTCCTTTGCGATATTTGAAGCCACCGATGGAGAAAGGCTGAGCCTTACCGTTCCTAGAGCCTTTCGGTCTAGGACCTTCCACTCATCATCTTCCACGGCTTCTGGCTTCTTCCCTTCGATCGGAAGATAGAGATCCTTCTGATATAAAACATCTTCAATCTGCATCTTCCAGAAGGCGAAGTTCGATCCATTGAACTTCTCGATCTTGACCTTCAATTCTTCCGCCATCTGTGTAGAGGTTGATCTCCGAACCTTGCTCTGATACCAGTTGTTAGGGATGGATCCGATCGAGCACCACATGACTAGAACCACAATCGAAGAAGAAAGCACGTACAATCGTATAAGACAAGGATTTATAGTGGTTCGGCAATGTGCCTACTCCACTTGCTCACACCAGACTCTCTCTACTATTTCTTGAATGACATTAGGATACAATATGTGGTACCACAGGGCTCCTTTTATACTACAACCAAAGAATACCAAGCATTCAGCAATCCCCACCATCAGCTCTCAGCCAATTAGGATGCTGGATGTGGATTAAGCATCTCAACAATCCAACACAACACCTCTCAGCCAATCAAAATGCAGGAGGCAGATCAGACACCTCAGCAATCCAACACAAGAGCTCTCAGCCAATCAGAACACGGGAGGGAGATCAGCTACATCAGCAGTGCTCTCCACTTGTATTCAACCAATCAGTCTTCACAGGATAAATCTCAACAGGAAGGAGAACACAACCCACTCTCTTCTCATGCATACCTCGCTAACTATTTCTTGACTTTGATGTGAATCAAGAAATGGAAGTTGTATTATTTATAACCATAGTGCACGTCTGTTTTGCATGGAATGATAATGACCAATCTTGATTGCATCTGTTTTACATGGCAAATCACCAATGGCCAATCACTAATGGACAATCTTGATTCCACGTCCCTTTATATCCAACCTACAACCGTTGAGATCTTCAATCCATGCAAGTACACGTATAGTTTGTCCATGTGATTGCTTGATTGTGCAATCTCAAATTTGCACATGTGACACCATGTTGGCGCCACCAAATGTTCATTGGAGGTGTCCAAATTGATACCTCCTCTTCTCCACAGAGCTCCCTCGACCATGTGAACTTTGACGCTGTGGGAGATGTCGAATACAACTAAGTGTGGAGGAAGGCGAGGAAACCCAGCAAATTCCCACCTTTACGAGCCTTCATTCCTGCAATCTTCTTGCATTCTTGAAACTTCAACTGTGGTAGCACTTTGGTAAACATATCTGCCCAATTGTCATCTGTGTCCACCTTGTCTAGATGCAAATCTTTACTCTCCAACACATCACATATCCAGTGGTGCCGTAAATCAATGTGCTTTGACCAAGAGGAATGTGGGATTCTTGCTAAGATAAATAGCACTCAAGTTATCATATAACAATACGTATTTATCATGTATGAATCCCAAACTATGCAACAACTTTTTGCACCATAGAAGTTCTTTGCCAGCCTATGTGACGACCATGTATTTGGCCTCTGTAGTAGACAACGTCATACTCTTTTGTAGCTTGGATTGCCAAGCTTTGGCTCCTCCTGCGAGAGTGATCAAGTATCTCGATGTTGACCTTCTACCATGAACATCACCTGCCCAATCTAAATATGTATATGCCATCACGTAAGCTTTGCTTCCTCTGTAACAAAGGCATTGGTTGGACGTGCCTTTGAGATACTTAAGAATCCATTTCAAGGCTTCTCAATGCTTTCTTCCTGGATTCGACATGTACTTGCTTACAACTCCCATGACATGTGCAATATCTGGTCATGTGCATATCATAGCATACATCAATGATCTTGCAGCAGATGCATAAGGTATATGGGCCATACCTTGACGCTCTTTCTCAGTCTTAGGTGCGTAATCATTAGTTAACCTAAAATGGACGGCATGTGGGGTGCTAACAGCCTTGCATCCATTCATATTGTATCTCTCAAGTACCTTTTCCGCATACTTCTGTTGAGAGATCTACAACCTGTGATTCACCCTATCACGGGTTATCCTCATACCAAGGATTTGTCTAGTTGCACCAAAGTCCTTCATGGCAAAGGACTTGCTTAGATCTTCTTTCAACCTGATTATCTTAGTCTTATTCTTGCCAACTATAAGCATATCATCAACATATATAAGAATGAATAAGTTTCTCATGCCCATTACCTCGCATATACACGCATGTGTCAGCAGTGCTCCTTGTGAAATCTTGGTTTGACATGAAGCTATCAAACCTCCTATACAAATTTCAGGGTGCTTGCTTCAATCTGTATGACTTTTTCAATATGCAAACATGAGTCTTCTTCTTGGATTGAAATCCCTCTAGTTGTTCTATTTACAGCTCTTCCTCAACATCACCATGGAGGAAAGCGGTCTTCACATCCATCTGCTCTATTTCAAGATCTAGAGATGCGACTAGAGCCAACACCATCCTGATGGAAGTCATTTTACCACAGGGGAGAAAATCTCATTAAAATCGATACCATACCTCTGTTCGAAGCCTTTGACCATAATACATGCTTTGAATCTTTTTGAGCCACTAGCTTCGCATTTGAGCTTGAAAATCCACCTGTTCTTCAAGGCTCTGACTCGGGAATGGGCACAAGGTCAAACACCTCGTTCTCTTTTAGAGCTTTCATCTCCTCCTGCATTGCTTCCAACCATTTCTCTCTATCACCATGTCCAGTTGCCTCTCCAAAGGACTCAGGCTCATCATCATCTGTGAGCAGGAGATATTGGTCGGGTGAGTATCTCTTGGATGGTCTGCTGATCCTAGTTGAACTTCTCAATTGAGGTTGTTGTTCTGCTTCTTCAATTGGATCTACCACTGGTTCTTCGAGGGGTGGCATCCCCCCTTCAACGCCAACTTCTATGACATCTTTTTCCTCCCTAGCGTCATCATGGAGGGCTTCTTCAAACATGGAGGACTCATCATCATGAGTCACATCAGGCTGTAGTTGTGGCTAAAGGATGTCCTAGATTGTTAGGTCCTCTACAAACTTTACATCTCGACTTCTTACAATCTTTCTTTGAGTAGGATCCCACAACCTATACCCATATCCATCCTGGTTGTATCCTACGAAGACATACTCCCTTGTCTTCGAGTCAAGCTTGATGCGTTCATCATTGGGTACATGAACATATGCAATGCATCCAAAAACTTTCAGGTGATCAAATGAGACATGCTTACCTCTCCAAGCATGTTCAGGATAGTCTCCATCCAAGGGATGAAACAGAGAAAGGTTGATCACATATACGACCGTGTACAGTGCTTCTCCCTAGAAGCTTTTCAGAAGATTTGATTGAGAGAGCATGGTTTTGTACTCTCTCCAACAAGCTACGATTCATCCTCTCCGCAACTCCATTCTACTGTGGGGTCTTTGGCATTGTCTTCTCCATGTGGATGCCATATCTTCTGCAGTAGCTGTAACGTCCCGGGCTTAGGTCCCCGGTCCGTTAACGGAGCATTACTGGCCCTGACAACCTCTTGGGATCGGGCTCATACGGACCCGATTAACCATCCCCAAAATGCTCAAGCCGGGTTGTTCGGTAGTAACGTCCTTACTTTTTATCCCACCCGAAAATGTTATGCTTCCACGGTATGGGACATTGTTTGGGGTTTTACAACCTCCCCCACTTATATTCGCAACGTCCTCGTTGCGACATGGCACATCACTTCTTCCCAGTGACAGTGGTGGCTGCACGCTCCGGGTAGACATTTTCTCCAACCTCTTGTAGGGGCGGCTCCACCTCTCGGGTAGCCCTTTCCACTGTTAGAGGGCATTCAGCTCTGATACCAAATGTAAGGCCCCGCCTCGACGGGAGCGCATCTCAACATCCATTCTCAATATTACCCAACAAAAATCATAAACAACCTGTATGATATACCATTTATACAAAAAAAGGAAATAGGGAAGAAGAATTTAAGTTCCTACTGATAACAAAAGTCCACATACGGATAACAATAAGTCATCGGAGTCTCTTTATTTCATCATAAATAATCGAAAAGGAAGGATAACCGAACTACTAAGAAACTAGTCCTCAACCTTAACAACGTCCTGCAGATGAACCACCAAAGATGTGACCCTCTGTCTCCTGCTCTACACTTCCTGTTGGATTTCCAAAGAATGTAACTGGTGAGTCAACTGACTCAATAAGGATAAAAAGTTGTAATTTAAGAGATTATAGATAGGTAATGCAAATGCAGTAACTGAACCAGTTTAGAAGAGAACAATTTTAAAACATCTAGTAATATGCAATCAGTTATATTCTAGGCATTTAACAAGCACGCAATCAAAACCAATTCCTTGACATAACTGAATCCATATTTTCATTTACTTAATCCGGACTCGCTCGTCAAAGGAGAAGATCTGCACTAGGAATGAAGTCTGCAACACTTCATTCAGAATGCAGATTAAAACCTTTGCGCAAGCGCAAACCTTCAGTTAGTCTGGCTAGTAGTACTCTAACACTCGTGACAGAGAGCGTATAGCCCAAATAGTCGCTTCGTCAACCGACTCTGCCGGAGGAGTCTTGCTCGCTCCAAAACAAGTGCCACAAAAACGGATCCGTACGGTGCGGTGCACGCGTGCATCCACCTCAATTCCACCAGAGTACCTACCACCACCCCACCTATGACCATGTTAACCCTTTAATTGTAGAGTCTGTATCTGTTGTAAAACCCCAAACAATGTCCCAAACCGTGGAAGCATAACATTTCCGGGTGGGATAAAAAGTAAGGACGTTACTACCGAACAACCCGACTTGAGCATTTTGAGGGTGGTTAGTCGGGTCCGTATGGACCCGATCCCAAGAGGTTGTCAGGGTCAGTAATGCTCCGCTAACGGACCGGGGACCTAAGCCCGGGATGTTACAAATGGTATCAGAGCCGAACGCCCTCTGACAGTGGAAAGGGCTACCCGAGAGGTGGAGACGCCCCTACAAGAGGTTGGAGGAAATGGCTACCCGGAGCGTGCAGCCGCCACTGTCACTGGGAAGAAGTGATGTGCCATGTCGCAACGAGGACGTTGCGAATATAAGTGGGGGAAGTTGTAAAACCCCAAACAATGTCCCATACCGTGGAAGCATAACATTTCCGGGTGGGATAAAAAGTAAGGAAGTTACTACTGAACAACCCGGCTTAAGCATTTTGGGGGTGGTTAATCGACTTCGTATGGGCCCGATCCCAAGAGGTTATCGGGGCCAGTAATGCTCCAATAACGGACCGGGGACCTAAGTCGGGACGTTACAAATGGTATCAGAGCTGAATGCCCTCTGACAGTGGAAAGGGCTACCCGAGAGGTGGAGCCGCCCCTACAAGAGGTTGGAGGAAATGGCTACCTGGAGCGTGCAACCACCACTGTCACTGGGAAGAAGTGATGTGACATGTCGCAACAAGGACGTTGCGAATATAAGTGGGGGAGGTTGTAAAACCCCAAACAATGTCCCATACCGTGGAAGCATAACATTTCCGGGTGGGATAAAAAGTAAGGACGTTACTACCGAACAACCCGGCTTGAGCATTTTGGGGGTGGTTAATCGGGTCCATATGGGCCCGATCCCAAGAGGTTGTCAGGGCCAGTAATGCTCCGCTAACAGACCGGGGACCTAAGCCCGGGATGTTACAGTAACCCTCGAATGGCCCTCAATATTCTCCACCATTATCAGATCGGATGATCTTCAGTCTCCACCCGATCTCTCTCCACAACAAGGTGCCACGTTTTGAAGACGTCTAGAACTTGGTCCTTCCTCTTCAGAGAAAAGGCCCACACCTTCCTCGAAGGGTTGTCGATGAAGGTCACAAAGTACAAAGCACCTCTAAGGGTCTTTACTCCCAAAGAGCACATGTATGTGTGCACAAAGTCAAGTGGGTGTCTCCTCCTTGACGTTCTCATCCAAAATGATGTGCGTCGTTGTTTGCCAGCCATGCAATGGCTGCAAACCTCCGAGAGGACTCCGGTAGATGGGATGACATTCTTCTTGGCAAGAATTTTCATACCTTTCTCGTTCATGTGTCCCAGTCTCTGATGCTAGAGAGTTGTCTCGTCTCCTTTGGCTGCATATGTGCTCCCACATGACCGACTGTTAGTCATGTAAAATGAGGCTTCCTTCTTTCCTTGGGCAATCATTAGAGAGCCCTTGGAGAGTCTCCATCCACCTCTGCTAAATCTGATGGTATATCCTTCATCATCAAGTGTGCAGTGGACAGTAAGTTCATGCGCACTCCGGGAACGTGCCTCACATCATTCAGTTTGAGTTTGGTCTTGTCTAGCATCTCCAAACAATTGTCCCACGACCAGCAATAGGACAACTTTAATCAGCATTGTCCCACGACCAGCAATAGGACAACTTTAATCATTGCCCATCCTCACTATGCCAAAGTCATCAGGTGTGTACGAAGAGAAGAGTTCCTTCCTGGGTGTGATGTGGAGGAAGCACCAATACCATCCACGAGGATTCTTGAAGAGAGATGTTGGATGATCCAACGTTCCACGTGATAACGGCTTCTTCTTAGCTAGCCATGGTTGAAGAGCTAGCCTCACTAATTTCTTGTGCATCTTCTCTTCTAGGTTCTTTGCAGAACCTCTTGATGCGCCCTTTCTTCCCGCAGTTGAAGCATGTGATGACTTTGCGGGGTCTCGACTTCAAGTGTCCTCGAGACTTGGTCCTCCTTTGAGAACCCTCACCATGACTCTTGTTGCTACCCTTTCATTAATTCATCAAGGCTTGTGAATGATCCTAGTCATGCTCCTTCCTCCTCAGCTCCTCGTTCATCATACTGTCCTTCACGGTGTTGAGGGAGAGCGTTCCACTCGACATGGAATTGCTTAGGGAAACCACCGGTGTTTCCCATGAATCACGCATCGAGCTCAAGAGGAGAAGCACATGCATCTCATTATTGATATCCATCTTCAGATTGGAAAGTCGGTTTACACAATCTTGAAACTGACTCAGATGCTCGCTGATGGAGGAGCCTTGTTAGTACTTCAAATTCATCGATTTTCAGATGAGGAATGCCTTGTTTTGCGACATCCTTGGCTCGTACAAGGCAGTAAGATTCATCCACAAGTTGCTTGCATTTGTCTCCATCGAGACATGGTGAAAGACGGAGTCCTCCACCCATTGCCAAATAAACGCCACAGCCTTGCCATTAAGCTTGGCCCATTCTTCATCCGATTTTCCTTCTGGCTTCTTCTCATCTCCTTCGATGGGGTTGTACAAATCTCTTACAAATAAGAGATCCTCCATCCTTGGCTCCAGATGGAGTAGTTGGTAAAGTTCAACTTCACCATGGCCGTTGACATCAATTGGTTGCTTAATCTTGAATCCATCTTCTCCTTCCATCAACCACCATGTCGTAGCCAACCTGGCTCTGATATCAAATTGATGAGAACTAGGTATCAAGCTCCTTAATAAATCAGATACCACTTTGATGTGTCGGGTCGATGCGTAGGAGGTTGATAATTGTGAATGGCAGTGGAAACAGATAATTCACCAAGAAAAAGAACAAATACACCAAAGGAGATGATCCCTTTCTTGGATCAACTCTTTTCTCTACAACTAAAGAACACGGTACAAGGATGAAATCAACACCTTTGTGAGTTCTCGACGCCGAAGTGAAGAGCTCTCGGTTGTTGCGTAAAACACCCTACCAAGAAACAACAACACTGAAAACAACACACGAGGGAGAAGAACAAGGGAAGGAGAACAAGACCCACTCTCTTCTCACGCACATCTCACTAACTATTTCTTGACTTCGAAAAGAAAATCAAGTTGTATTATTTATAACAATAGTGCACATTCATTTTGCATGGAATGATAACGGCCAATCTTGATTGCATCCGTTTTGCATGGCCAACCTTGATTGCATCTGTTTTGCGTGGCCAATCATCAATGGCCAATCACTAATGGCTAATCACTAATGGACAATCTTGATTCCACGTCCCTTTATATCTGTTGGAAAAAAGAGAGAATAATAATGTTCATGTGAACCCTAGGCTCTCTTATATAGATGAGAGACCTATAGGTAAATTACATTAGATAAACACAAGAACAAGAAAATAACAATACAGTACGAATATATAAATATATCTCTACACCCCCCCTCAAGATGGAGCATAGATGTCAATGATGCTCAGCTTGGATGAGCATTTCTAGAATGGTCCCTTGAGCAAAGCCTTAGTAAAAATGTCTACAGTGTGATCCCCTGAGCTGACATGAGAGGTACAAATAAGTCCTTTCTGAATCATATCCCCTGTGTAGTGACAATCGACTTCAATGTGCTTGGTTCTCTCATGAAACGCTGGATTGTTTGCAATAAACATGGCTGCTTGATTATCACATTGTAGTTGCATAGGAACTGGTACATCTATATGTATATCTATTAGTACAGAACGAATCCACATCATTTTCTTTACTTGCTTGAGCCATAGCTCTATATTCAGACTCGACACTGGATCTGGTCACAATAGTTTGTTTCTTACTCCGCCAAGAAACAAGAGAGCTACCAACAAAAATTGCAAAGCCCGAAGTGGACTTCCTATCTTTCGGACACCCAGCATAATCAGCATCAGCACATGCAGAAATAGTAAGTGTTTCTCCCCTTTTGAATAGTAAGCATGTACTTGGGGAAGATGTTAGATACCTCAAAATCTTATATACAACATCCATATGTACCTGTTGAGGTTGGTCCATAAATTGACTTACCCGGCTGACTGCAAATGAGATATCTGGTCTGGTTATAGTAACATAAAGAAGCTTTCCAACTATTTCTCTGTATCGTTTCCCGTCCACTTCTTTTGTATCATCATCATATAATCGCATACCAGGATCCATAGGAGTGGTGTTCGGCCGACATCCAATCATTCCGATCTCAACTAACATATCTGTCACATACTTTCGTTGTGTCATCACAAGACCTTGCTGATTCCTAGCAAACTTTAGGCCCAAGAAATACTGTATGGTGCCAAGGTCCTTGGTAACAAACTGTTGTCCCAAAAATCTTTTGCTCTTTGTATTCCCTGCATGTCATCACCTATGACTAATATATCATCAACATAAACCATAATAACCATCGTGCCTCTAGGGGTTCTCTGGACGAACAATGAATGATCCGCATTTGACCTCTTAAATCCCTACTTCTCAATTAAGTCTGAGGGCTTCTGAAATCATGTCCTGGGACTCTGTTTCAGACCATAGATTGCCTTATGAAGTCTACAAACCTTCATACACTCCCCTCAGCAGAAAAATCGGGAGGTTGCTGCATATAGACTTCCTCCTGTAGATCCCCATATAAAAAGACATTCTTAACATCAAGCTGAAAAATGGACCAGTTACGTACCACAGCAACAGAAAGAAGAATCTGTAGAGTAGAGTGACGAGCCACAGGAGAAAATATGTCTAGATAGTCCACGTCATATGTCTGAGTAAAACCACGAGCAACTACTCTAGCTTTGTACCGATCGAGACTCCCATCTGCACGGTGTTTAACAGTAAACACCCACTTGCAACTGACCACAGAAGCCCCAACAGGAGCATCCACCAGACTCCATGTACCACGTGACTGCAATGCCGCCATTTTTTCTTCCATAGCCAACCACCACCGACTATCTTTCATAGCCTCCCGATAAGTCCTTGGGATATCCGCAACAGATAAGGCAATAGCAAATTTCTTGAAATCACCAGTCAGAAGCTCAAACGACACCAAGGATGCCAGAGGATAAGAGGCACAGCTACGCTTCGGCTTCCGAAGCGCAATGGGAAGGTCTAGGTCATCAAGCTCCGCGTCCATCTCCTGTAAGGAGTCCTGCTCAGGCAATATATCAGATCCAATCATAGGACTAATGCATTCAGAACATACCTTGGGCGAGCTAGATGACGGGCGGTGACCATGAGCAGAAGCAGGACGACGCGTATAATGGCGAGGTAATGGTGGGACAGGGATGATGGGACCCGACAGTATAGGGGAAGGTGATGGTGATGTGGATGATGGTAAAGGAGGTGATAGTGATGGGTTTGAAGGTGGTGGTGGCATGTAGATTTCATCATCAATATTTGAGTAGGTCAGACGATCAGCTGTAGGAGAATAGTACATCACAGACTCAAAGAAGGTGACATCTGCACTAACAAAATACTTCCTGCGATGGATCATAACATATGTATCCTTTTTGTGTCCTTGAGTACCCAACAAAGACATACTTGACTGCCCTAGGAGAGAGCTCATCAACACCTGGTGACAGTTGATGGACAAATGTAACCGAACCAAATACACGATGAGTAAGGGAAAACAATTCTTTTTCAAGAAATATAAGAGAAAAAGGAATTTTGTCACCCAAGACTGACGACGACATACGATTGACAAGATAAGAAGCTATAAGAACAGCATCACCCCAGAAAGAATGTGGAGCATGACTCTGAATAAGAAGAGTTCTGGTAATATCAAGAAGGTGACGGTGTTTCCTTTCTGCAACACCATTTTGCTGGGAGGTATAAGCACAAGACGTTTGATGAATAATACCATGGGCAGAAAAATATTTGGAAAGAGCATGAGTACAGAATTCCAAAGCATTATCAGTACGCACAAATTTAACAGACGAAGAAAAAACATTTAGCACTTCATTGATAAAATTCTCGATAACATCTCCAGCCTCTGATTTTTTCTTTAATAAAAAGACCCAAGACAAACGAGAGAAATCGTCGACAGTAACTAGATAAAACTGTGTCCCTGATGATCAGGGACACGACTGGGACCCCAGATATCTATATTGAAAAACTCAAAAATGAATCTACTGCTCCGACTCTGACGACTAGGGAAAGTAGACCGGTGATGCTTTCCCAACAAACAGGCCTCACATTGAAACGGTGAGTGAGGAGAAATCTGAGGTAGAACACGACACAACTTCCGAAGGGGAAGATGACCAAAGAGCAGATGCCATGTGAAGGGAGAAACAGATCCAACAGAATGGGAGAAGGTGCCAGCATAAGGTGTGTGAACCAAACGATAGAGGTCGCCCTGCTCATGGCCACAACCAATCACCTTGCTCGTGAGGATGTCCTGAAATACAAGAGAAGATGGATCAAAAATCGCTCGACAATGTAAATCTTTCGCAATCTGACTAATAGATAGCAAGTTCATAGAAAAATCAGGGGCATGCAGCACATTATGCAGATGCATAGATGGTATTAAGCTAATCTCCCCCTGTCCAGTGATCGGGGAGTGAGTACCATCTGCTATAACTACAGCCCGTCCTGGGGGAACCTGTCTATAAGCTGTAAGCTGACTTTTGTCTCCATATAGGTGATGTGTAGCACCAGAGTCCATGATCCATTCTGAAACATCAGATCCACCCCAACTAGTAAACGCAAAAGTGCTACCTGAGGCACTGGAAGATGCTGAAGCAGCCACATCTGAATGGTTCCCAGGGGCTGATAAAGAAGTAGCTGAAGTGGAAGGAGGTATAATGACCCTCAATCATGCAACAAGATCATCAAATCTCTGATCCAAGGAGGAAACAGCAAGAGGTTCAACCTGTTCAGCAACTCGCGCAGAGGCAGGAAATCCATGCTTGGAATAACATGTATCCTTTATATGTTCAGGACGGTGGCAGTAAGTACACGGCTGACAAATGCGACCTCCTCGTCCATGAGGTCCACGTCCACGAAACTAAGAAGGACCTCCTCGACCTTGAGATACAACCATCGCTGAGGAAGTCTGACTGGCAGGAGTAGATGGAACCGTGATCCTACTGAGCTGACGGAAAGCTTCCTTCATGGGAGGCATAGTAGCATCAGCCAAGATCTAAGAGCGAGCAGCCTCATACTCAGGGTCCAAGACTGCTAGGAATACACCCACCATGGTGTCATTCCTATAAGTCTTCTGTTGCTCCGGAGTAGCTGAAAGGGGCATGAAGCTATGGAGCTTCTCAATCATTCCGCGCAATGATGTATATAAAGAATGAAGAGGACGTCCATTCTGCTTGATCGTAAAAATATCGTGCTGAAGTTGCAGAATCTTCGTCTCATTCCTTGCTTGAGAATAAGTAGCAGCAAGGATATCCCACATCGCCTTCGCAGTGAGCTGATGCAACACATCATTGGCGATCTCTATCGCCAATGTACCTGAAAGCCAAACCTTGGCATACGCATCATCAGCCTCCCATGAGGCATTGATCCCAGTTTTCTCAGCCGACTCCTCCTCAGTAAGAATATGCTTCTTACCGCTTGACTTCATAAGACGCATAAATTGCATTGCCCAGAGCTCGTAGTTTGTCCCGTCCATTTTGACGATAGGCGTTGGACCTCTGAAGGTGCCTGTGGCGGGTATATCAATTTTGCTCTCTGACATAGTGTCGGTTGTAAAGAACTGGGAGTTTGTAGACCAATATGTGAATGTCTACACAAACATACGTGGATTTGGATGCATATGTAGACTTATGCACCCAAATCCACCATATAGACGAAGAGTCCTTTATTGGCGATAGAACGGTTAGATAGCACGCTACTCACGAAGACGAAGCACGCGTGAGAGGAGCTTCTCGAGGTCGCTACTCGGTGTGGAGCAGCACAAGAGACACTGGGAAGTGGTTGGGGTCGCTAGAGGGATTGCGGTTGATGTCGCTGGTGCAGCTTGGGCCGCTAGACGAAGCAGCCGGAGGCGCTGTGTGGTGCGGCTGGAGCCGCTAGGTGACATTGTTGTTGCTGCCGAGCAGCAAGGATGACGTCGCATCGCTGCTAGGGCCGTAGGTCGAAGGCCACGGCGTGAGGGATGAGGGTGGGGCTAGGGTTAGGGTTAGGGTACGAGAGCTCCGACCTAGGACCGCCGCTCTGATACCATGTTGGAAAAAAGAGAGAATAATAATAATCTTGTGAACCCTAGGCTCTCTTATATAGAGGAGAGACCTATGGGTAAATTACATAAGATAGACACAAGAACAACAAAATAACAATACAGTACGAATACATAAATATATCTCTACAATATCCAACCTACAATCGTTGAGATCTTCAATCCATGCAAGTGCATTTATGGCTTTGTCTACGTGATTGCTTGATCGTGCAATCTCAAATTTGCACATGCGACACCATGTTGGCGCCACCAAATGTTCATTGGAGGTGTTCAGATTGATACCTCCTCTTCTCCACAGCGCTCCCTCGACCATGTGAATCTTGACGTTGTGGGAGATGTCGAATACACCTAAGTGCGGAGGAAGGTGAGGGAGCCCAGCAATGAACACCCTTTGATTTACAAAAAGAATGGAGCCTCTCCTGCTTCCAACCAGGGTGGCATTCCACCTGAATGACTGTGGGTTGAACACGTGCAGAGTCGATCAAACCTCGTAGCTTCTTCGTAGAGAAGTTGCTGACCCTGATGACTCGTGAGTTGCCAGAGAAGTAAAGCTCCTCCATTGCTCTTCATGTACCTTGTACATCAAGTAGGAGTATGCACTCACGAGAGAAGACATCATCCTTGGCACCGGTCGTGAAATTTTCATGCACGGTATCGGTGCCCTTCTTAACTCGGAAAGGAAGATGCTCTTGACCATCATAAGTCCTCCATAAGTCATCACCATATCTTAATTGGATCATGACTAGATTGACGACCTTATATGAGAAAAATGAATAATTAGAACCTAAGAATATATAATATATTTCCCACCTTAACATTCAATAAAATTTTGAAATATAGCAATTATAGGCGATTTTAAGCATTTGCATTGCAATGGAAGCAATTTAACACTGTTTTCTTGATATTAGTAAAGAGAAGACATGTTTTGCATTATATGTCATGAAACAAATATTCCAGACATTTCATCTTCAAATTTTTATGGTCATATATGATCAGATTTTATTTTATCTCTCATATTTACAATCCAAGAAAATAAGACTAACATGAATCATAAGATAAAATTCAACCATAAGATATCCTACTCATTCGAAAATGATGAGAACTGATATGTTAAGTCAAATGATGGTAGTAAGTAAATTACCTGTGGATGACTAGAAGGTGTATCAATCCGGCTCTCAAGATGTTGATTTGAGAATTGTACCTATCATTTTTTTACATTAGATAAAACACTTACAAGAAATATACATCATAAAAAATTTTACTTGTGATGGAAAAGAAAATGAAGGAAATGAATATATTTGTGGATATCCATATGAGTTGAAAGTTGGAATTCCTCCTACAAAAGGTGGTGGACATCTATAACTAGTTGCAGTTGTATCGTCTGCATCTCTAGCACTGACTTTGAACAATATCATTTCCAGTGTGACCATTATTACAATTGTCATGGCTCTCATCATTTGTCCCACCCATACTTCTACTTACTCCTGAAGGATCACGAACATTCTATACGAAAAATTAATGAAGAAGCATTAAAAACTAAAGGTACATAAACTTGCTGAAAATGCTCTTACTTGTCTATGTGGGTGATGATATGGAAATCCAACATAGTGAAGGACTCGTTGCAACAACATGGCTTGTTGATGTATGACTAGATCTCTTTGTTCAATATGCTCACTAAGCATTTCAACCGGCATTTTCAAACAAGCAACATCTTCTTCCAATTTCTTTCTATTTTCCTACAAAAGAAATATGATGTCACAAAAATAACCATATAGCTATATAAGCATTTAAGCATAAATAATAATAGATGTCATCGTATGGATAGTTCAAGGGTGTGTGATGGAAGCTGCATCAATGGTTGTTCCAGAGCACAATTCCTTATACATGAATTTGCAGTAGATTATTAGATTATCCTCAAGATATTTTGAACACCTATGCAAAAGCAAGGAGAGCTGTAACTTCAATATCTGTAGTATTCCCAGCATATATAGTGGTATGTGCTTCCATAAAGATCTGGTAATTTTAATAATTTAAAATATTTGGATATGCAGCTTGCAGTTCTTTTATTGTAAATGTTGTAACTTGGTTTGCTCTTTTTGTATTCTCTTTCATGCTGTGGTGAGCCCTGTGACTGGTATGTGATGTGGTTACCCTACTGCTCTTGCATGCAGAGTGATGATAACTTATCTCAATATTAAAGTTCTCACCCTATATATCCTTGCTTGAAGCATATTTACTCACATAATTACATAATTAGAGTACAAAATAGTTGAATCTAATTAGAGTACATAATCTAGTGGGGATAGGGGGTGGTGGAATTAATGGGCAAACAAAACCATGGGGATGGACTGTTAGGGAGGACTACTCCCTTAAGAAGTCACTTGACAATAGCATTAGTCATGTTGTAGCCTTCTGCAACTGCAGCAAATAGATCATATTTAAAATCATGGTCTTTCTTTTTTCATGCCAATCCAAAATCACTTGTTCAAAATCTAGGTGAAAAGAGGAGAAATAAATGGTTGCATGGGTGAAAACTAAATGAGCATCTGTGACATGTACCTGCTTCTACGCATCTATTATATGTATGAACTATGAACTGCTCGTGACCTTTGAGTAATTTGTTTATATTTGTCAGCAATGATAGTGGAATTTCTTGAGCAGTCCAGTAATGAAAAATAAACCTTCTGCGGGTTCGTAAATAATACATATGTATTATATCCTTGCTTGAAGCAAACTTAATCATATAATTAGAGTAGAAAATACTTAAGTCTAATTAGAGTACTAATGCATGCTAGAGTACATAATTAGAGCATCAATGCATGTTAGAATGAAAAGGTATAAATTATGTTCAGTAAGCATATAAGTACCTAATCATCCGTGCTTCTTCGACGAAGCTTTTATAGTCTTTCATATTGAGAAGACTTGAGTGATTTGTCATGTCCGATATCACGAAATCGAACATAATCTTCTTTTAAAGGTTTTACGAATCTTTGCATAAGCATCTTACCTCAACTTGATCTAATGCAGCATCCGGCGTTTGTGATTGTATCTCCTGAACAGTAGCCTCCACTGTCCTCTATTAGAATCCAAAAAGAAAATGAGTTGGAGTACATACAATATGAAACACTTGCAACTAATATTACCCACCATCACTTCAATATCCGGATACATAATTTTCATCATGTTTACATCTAAAGGTTCCTTGTTATTCTCTTTTTCCTTGAAAATCAATCTTAAATTAATAGATAAAAAATTGTAAATTATAAGACTCCAAGCAACAACTTACACATTTTCGTGTATTTCCGCCAACGAATTCCTTCCACACTTGTTGTTTAGAGTCTTTGCATCACGATTAATCTTATTAATTAATGCTTTAGCCTAAACTAAAAGGTTTACATTATTAGTATTTTATTCTAAATAGTTCATATAATTTATAAATAAGATTGTTACTGTTAGAGAATGTAATAGGTGGGTAATTGGATCTCTCCAAGATCCAATTACCCCACTCATGTTTAGTCCCACATGGATGAGCGGTGGGACTCCGGCCTGTTTGTGAGGCTATATAAGGAGCCTCACATCCCATGTACTCATTGAGAATTCTAATAGAATATCTGCCCCTTTGAGGGCTTCTCCTGTGGTTTCATCCCACTCCTTAGGGAGTACGGTTCCACGTTAAATATGTGTTCTTCATTCTTATTATTTTATTTATCGATTCTGCTTCCGCTTCTTAGATTTCAACATGGTATCAGAGTGGGTCGTTCTTGGTTGTTTCTTGAAGATTTTGAAGTTTTTTTTCTTTTTTGATCAATCGAGTTCATGTTTCAATTTTAGGGTTTCTTGAAACCCTACTTCATGTTATTGTTGTTGGAGATTTCTTGAAATTTATGGATCATGTATTTGGAATCGATTCTAGAAAGGGCCCTTCTAGCCCTTTGAGCATCCAAACACAGAGAAAAAGAGGTGCAGGCAGCCTGTGACTAAGCTTCAGGCGGAGTCTATCCTACGTAGACAACCTACAGGATGGCGGCAACGCTCCTTCGTCCAGGCCCAATCGGGTCTTGCTGGACCTATACACGGCATCAGTGGCCATGTCCCTAGCATGATGCAACCTCGGATCTCTCGTTCCCCCATCATGGCACCGATGGGTTACCCTCAACCGCCTGTGGGACGCAGACCTCCTACTATGCAGTTCCAGCAGAGGCCCAGTGGCCCCCCGCCTTTCCCAATCTTGACCCTGCAGTTCACCCAGAGGCCATTGGTCTCGCCAACGCAGATGATGAGGGGACCTACCCCGCCCCCGATCGAGCCCTAGCCAAGCGCACAGGCAGTGCGCACGAACTCAGGGTGGCGGCTCGTGATGCCCTTCTCCTTCGTTCTCCAGGAGCGAACACCACCAGACTCCTCCACGGTTCCCAGCAGCGCGTGGCATACTGCACGCACCTCCTCCCTCCCCATAGCATCGCTCATCGTGTCCTCCCTCCTGGCGGCGGCCACGTCCTCCTAGCAGCAGGAGCCCCTATTCAGGGCAGCGGTCTTTTAGAGTGGGGTTCCCATCGTGGGAACACTAGGTAAGGGATGAAGGGTCATCCTTTGTTTACTAAAAAAAATGAGGCCCAATGTGAGAAAGGAAAGAAGGGGGGCTCGATGGCCCCTTTTTGCTATAAAAAATAGAAGATTAGAGGGGGAGCCGTGAATTGGGTTATTAAAAAGGGGTGCATATCATTGGGTCCTTTTGTGGAACATTTATTTTGTTAAAAAAAGAAGAGAAATGAAAAGAAAGAAAATATGCTTACAAAGAAAAAGTCGTACGCATATTTGCAAAAAAAAGAGATTAAAAAAAGAGAGAAAGATGAAAAATTGAAAAAAAAATTGAAGGTACGAAAAATAAAAATTGTGTATTGTGCAAAAAAAAGAATGATGAAGCACAAAAAAAGAATGATAAAAAAAGGTTGCATGTTATTCATTTGTTTCTCCCAACTTGATGTTATTTGCTCCTATTCTATCAAGTATGGGAGAAAGGGGGAGTCGGAGCTAAGTTCTTCAAGACATCTGCACGTCCACGACTGACAAATCGACACTCCAGATTTCTAGAAGATTGTCTGTCTTCACCGAGCATCATCTTCTTCGTCGAGGCGTATACTTCTTCTTTCTGTTTACCGTACTGGACTTCTTCTGCAGCGATTCTTCTCCAGGCACGACAGAGATATGTTCCGGTGATCTGATATCACAGCGGCTCTACAGGCATGGCAGAGATACGTTCTGATGATCTAAAAGCCGCAGACCCGTCCTCGTACGAGGTCTTCTACCAACAACGGACATGTGTTCTTGTGATGTATTGTGTGAAGATGTGTTGTACACTTTCTTTTCGTTGCAAGATGAAGCTTTCTCAGCTCCAGCTTGAGGGGGAGTGTTAGATAATGTATTAGGTGAGTAATTGGATCTCTTCAAGGTCCAATTATCCCACTCATGTTAAGTCCCACATGATGAGCAGTGGGACTCCGGCCTGTCTACGAGGCTATATAAGGAGCCTCACACCCCCTGTACTCATTGAGAATTCTAATAGAATATCCGCCGCTTTGAGGGCTTCTCTCGTGGTTTCATCCCACTCCTTAGGGAGTAAGGTTCCACGTTAAATCTTTCTTCTTCATGTTTATTATTTTGATTATCGATTCCGCTTCCGCTTCTTAGAATTCAACAGTTACAAAATACTTTGGTTTCAGGCATCTTCCATTCTTTGACTGAATTAGCGAATTGTTTCATAATAATGCGAGCATCCTCCATCAGCTTTGACTCCAGAACAACTGGTTCTCTATGATGCTTCTCCCACATTCTCTTAACTATATTTTTCCAATTTTATGTCGGTGATGAATGACATCAGAGATAAAAGTGATAGCATTTGGATGACCATCTAATATGAAATCCCTTTGTAAAATAATATACTCACATAAACTACACATAAATATTAAATATTATGTAATCGAGATGCAGATTGATCATGTTATACACTGTATCAAGAAAAATACAATCTGAAATACTCAAGACTAATATAAACTGATCAACAGACAAATACAATCTGTAAAACAATAGGACAATTACCTAGTATGATGTTTTCATAGATCTGTTGTGTTGAATTGAATTATTCATTTTCATAGATCTGTTACGTTGAATTGAATGACAGCCCCTGAATAACTAAATAAGGCTGATATATGCATGGAATATTTTCTTCATATATAGTATATGGTCTAGACTACAACATCGGCAAAGGATATTCAAGGAAGGGAGAAGTTCATGGGAATTAATTAAGAACAAAAACTTAATGCAGTAACAACAGTTGGACATGGATATTTAATGGTATCTGTAGAGATATTTCGTGTCTTTCGTAGTATTATATCGTTATGTATGCTTTTTTGTTATTTCTTTATCTTTAGTAGACCTCTCCGTAATTTGCCCTTTAGGTCTCTCCCTATATAAGAGAGCCTAGGGTTTTCTGAATAATCAATCAAGTCTTTTCTCCCAATATGGTATCAGAGCCACCCTAGGGCTCTTCCTAGCCGCCGCCCCCTTCCCCACCCGCCGCCCTCTTCATCTCGTCGCCTCCCTCGACTCTCTCTCTCGCCAATCCAGCCGCCAATCCTTCCAGGCGGCTGCCAGCCCGCCGCCAAGAGGTCCCAAGCGACCTCCTCTTGCCGCCGCACCAACCCAGCCGCCCCTTGCTCGCCGCCGACTCCTCCAAGGCGGTCCCAGCCCGCCGCCGACCATCTTAGGCGGCTGCCAGATCACCGATGTGCACTTCCAGGCGCCTTGAGCGTGATCCAAGTGTAAGGGCTGTAGCCCTAATCCGAGGCGTGCCCTAGTCGACCTCGTCTCTTCCGCAGATAAATGGATTTGAGTGCGTAACGTCTACATACGCACTCAAATCCGATGCAGTCAGTGTAGACAATTGTTATCCTGTCTACAAACCCTAGTTCTTCCTCAGCGGCAGTATGTCAGAATCGAAGGTCGATATACCCTCCATTGGCGCATTCAAAGGTGTTGCGCCAATAGTGAAGATGGACGGGTCTAACTACGAGCTCTGGGCTATGCAGTTCATGAGCCTCATGAAGTCGAATGGTAAGAAGCACATTCTTACCGAGGATGAGCCCGCTAAGAAGACAGGGATATATGCCTCATGGGAGGCTGATGACTCATACGCAAAGGTCTGGTTGTCTGGTACTTTGACGATGGAGATTGCTAATGATGTCCTCCATCAACCCACTGCTAAGGCAATGTGGGACATTCTTGCCGCTACATACTCGCAGGTGCGAAATGAGACGAAAATGTTGCAGCTTCAGCATGACATCTTCACAATGAAGCAGAGCGGCAGACCTCTCCATTCTCTATATACATCCCTAAGAGGGATGTTTGAGAAGCTATACAGTACTATTCCACTCACTGCTACTCCTGAGTAGCAGAAGGCGTTTCGGAATGCCACAATGGTGGGTGTTCTACTTGCGGCTCTTGATCCTGAGTATGATGTCGCCCGGTCCCAAATCCTGGCTGATGCAGTTATTCCTCCAGTGGAGGATGTTTACAAAAGACTAAGTCGTATTCCAGTCTCCTCCAGCTCATCTACACCGCCCCCATCAGCGATGGCAGTCTCGCGTGGGAGAGGTGGTCTGCACCCTGGTCGTGGTCGTGGACGTGGCCGTGGACCCCAGGGAAGGGGTGGTCGCTTCAGTCAGACATGCTCTTATTGTCACCGCACGGGACACTCAGAGGAGACATGCTATTCTAAGCATGGATTCCCAGCATCGGCACGTGTTGCAGAGCATTCTCAGTCTCCTTTACCCTCTACTGCAGATAGTCGATTTGACGAACTTGTGGCCCGTCTCCGCGATATCATGCCACACACATCTGCTGATTCGTCTGGTGGCTCTTCAGATATTGCTGCCACCGCCTCTGCCAGTTCATCCGCTGCGGCGAGCACCTCAGGTAGATATACTGCACTCACAACACCTCATGATATATCTGACTGGGTTATAGATTCCGGAGCCACGCATCATCTCTGTCGAGATAGAGGTAGATTACAGGCCTACAGGGACATCCCTCCTGGCCGCTCAGTGCAGATAGCTGATGGTACCCATTCGCCCCTGGTTGGACAGTGGGAGGTTCTTCTATCTTCCACTATGCAGCTACAGAATGTCTTACATGCTCCTGAGTTCTCAATGAACTTGTTGTCTATTAGTCAGATTACAAAGGATTTGAATTGTCGTGCTATATTTGACCCGTCTTCTCTCATTTTTCAGGACATACTCACGGGCAAGGTGATTGGCTGTGGCTCTGAGCAGAATGGTTTATATCGACTGGTTCGGGATTCCTATGCTGGTGTCTCTTCTCACTCTGCTGGACCAGTCTCTCCGTACATTTGGCATCTCCGGTTTGGTCACCTTCCACTTCAGAAAATGCGCCATCTTCTGCCCCAGATCTCACCGAGTTCGTCCTTTCGTTGTGAAGCGTGTCAGTTGGGAAAGCATCACAGGTCGAGCTTCCCAAGTCGTCCGAGTCGGAGCAGTAGCTCCCCTTTTGAGTTGTTACATATAGATATATGGGGTCCGACTCGTATTCCCGATCATCAGGGGCACAGGTTTTATCTTGTGGTAGTGGATGATTTCTCTCGAGTGTCATGGGTTTTCCTTCTGAAAAATAAATCTGAAGCAGGAGATGTGATCAAGAATTTGCTTAATGAAGTGCACAATGTTTTTTCCTCCTCTGTTAAATATGTTCGGACGGATAATGTCCTTGAATTTTGTATACGCTCACTTTCCCTATTTCTTTCCTCAAAGGGTATTATTCACCAAACCACTTGTGCGTATACCTCACAACAAAATGGTGTGGCGGAAAGAAAACATCGCCATCTCTTGGATATTACTCGGACACTGTTGATTCAGAGTTGTGCTCCTATTTCATTCTGGGGCGACGCTATTCTTACTGCATGCTATCTAGTTAATAGAATGCCATCCTCAGTTCTTGGTGACAAGATACCTATCTCTCTTATTTTTCCAGACAAGGAGTTATTTTCACTGACTCCACGTGTTTTTGGTACTGTCGCTTTCGTTCATCGTCTATCTCCTGGACTT
This sequence comes from Ottelia alismoides, assembly GCA_037367405.1. Taxonomy (NCBI): domain Eukaryota; kingdom Viridiplantae; phylum Streptophyta; class Magnoliopsida; order Alismatales; family Hydrocharitaceae; genus Ottelia; species Ottelia alismoides. The sequence continues at coordinate 176,990 of JAZKJV010008141.1, read as the reverse complement.
GACAAACTCTCTCCTCGAGCAGTCAAGTGCGTCTTTGTTGGTTACTCCAAAACTCAGAAGGGGTACCGGTGTTATGATCCTGTGACTAAGAGGTACTTTGTGAGTGCTGATGTCACTTTCTTTGAGTCGGTCATGTATTTTTCTCCTACAGGTGACAGAATGGTATCATCCACTACCACTGATGGTATCTATGTTCCTTCACCACCTACATTGAGTACACCTGAGTTGTTCACTGTCCCTACGCCAGCGTCACCACCACCACCTCTGCCTCCACCCATTCCACGGCCTACCATAGCAACGTTACCCAAATTCTATACACGTCGGTCCGGTCCTGCTCAGTCTGCACCGCAGCCAATTATCACGCCTCAGGTATGTTCAGATGGCATTACTACTGACGGGTCAAGTATGGTACATGTGCAGGATCCTTCAGTACAGGCAGACACTAGCCCATCCAGTACAGCAGATGATGATCTTGATGTTTCGATTGCTATTCGGAAGCAGAAGTGGCAATGTACCTCTTATCCATTTGCCTCACATGTGTCTTTTCATCGCCTCACTGGTGATTTTCAGAGTTTTGCCACCGCCTTGTCTTCCGTGGACATACCACGGACATACCAGGAAGCCTTGAAGAATGATTGCTGGAAATTAGCAATGGAAGAGGAGATGAGGGCCTTACAGTCTCGTGGCACATGGTCTTTGGTCCCTGCACCTTCTGATGCATCCATTGTGAGCTGCAAATGGGTCTTCACAGTCAAATATCGTGCAGATGGCACGTTGGATAGGTACAAAGCACGTCTGGTTGCCCGTGGGTTTACACAAACCTATGGTGTAGATTACATGGATACATTCTCTCCAGTGGCGAGACACTCTACTCTTCGTATTCTCCTATCTGTTGCTGTGGTCCGTGATTGGAGTATATCTCAACTAGATGTCAAGAATGCCTTTTTGTATGGGGACTTACAGGAGGAAGTCTACATGCAGCAGCCACCTGGGTTTACTGCTGAGGGGGAGAAGCACATGGTCTGTAGACTTCACAAGGCGATATATGGCCTCAAACAGAGTCCGAGAGCATGGTTCCAGAAGCTGTCCAACTTGATTGAGGAACAGGGATTCAAGAGGTCAAATGCCGATCACTCGTTGTTTGTCCAGAAGTCATCGGCAGGTACGGTTGTCATTATGGTCTATGTGGATGATATTCTTGTTACAGGAGACGATGTTCAGGGCATAGAGAAGGCGAAGGCATTCCTAGGCCGGCAGTTTGTTACAAAGGATCTTGGAACCCTAAGATATTTTCTGGGGTTGGAATTTGCAAGGAATGCACAGGGCTTGGTGATGACCCAACGGAAGTACGTTACAGACTTCCTGATTGAGACTGGCATGGATGGATGCAAACCATCAAGTATTCCCATGGACCCGAGCATGAGGTTGTATGATGGTGATACTGATGAAGTAGATAAGAGGAGATATAGAGAAATGGTGGGAAAACTCCTCTACATTACCATAACTCGCCCAGACATTCAGTTTGCAGTTAGCAGGGTGAGTCAATTTATGGAGCAGCCAAGACAGGTTCACATGGATGCTATACACATGATACTGAGGTATCTAAAGTCTTCTCCAGGGGCAGGACTGCTATTCAGAAAGGGCACAGACTTATCCATCTCAGCATGTGCAGATGCAGATTATGCAGGATGCCCTAAGGACCGAAAATCAACCTCAGGGTTCGCAGTGTTTGTTGGAGGCTCTTTGGTTTCTTGGAAAAGCAAGAAACAAACTGTTGTGGCAAGGTCCAGTGCCGAATCCGAATATAGGGCCATGGCTCAAGCCAGCACGGAAATGATGTGGGTTCGTTCTGTACTAGAAGATCTACATGTAGTTGTGTCCCTACCTATGAAGCTTCAGTGTGACAACCAGGCAGCATTGTTCATAGCCAACAATCCAGCTTTCCATGAAAGGACCAAGCATATTGAAGTTGACTGCCATTACACTAGGGACTTGATCCAGAGAGGATTGATATCCACTACACATGTGAGCTCAGGTGATCAGACTGCAGATGTATTCACCAAGCCACTGCTCAGAGGACCTTTTCAGAGATGTTCGTCCAAGCTGAGCATGATAGATATCTATGCTCCACCTTGAGGGGGAGTGTAGAGATATTTCATGTCTTTCGTAGTATTATATCGTTATGTATGCTTTTTGTTATTTCTTTATCTTTAGTAGACCTCTCTGTAATTTACCCTTTAGGTCTCTCCCTATATAAGAGAGCCTAGGGTTTTTTGAATAATCAATCAAGTCTTTTCTCCCAACAGTATCCGATGATGTACTACAAGAGAAAATACCAGAAAAACTCAATGCTAATCTTAAGTAATAACAGTTGGACATGATTCATGGATGGTGATCGAGTTGATATCTGTGATATATTCTATATGGAGAGCAGAATCAAATTTCCCTTATTCTTGCACCTAATTTTGCGACAGGCAGTACGCATTTGATATTTTGTTTAATCAACACCTTAAAAAGAATCAAAATGTTTATAAAATAATATATATCTATGGCCTACTGAATTATATACATTGGCTATTTCGATTTGCTTTCCCTTTAGACAGTGTTGGAGAGCACATACTCTGTAAAATTCCCATATATATCAGACATGTAATTACGGGAAGCAATAGCACGCGTGTAGAACATAAATAATAGGTAAAGATTGGGGCTCCAATTAGCTTCCAACTCCAACAGCCATTTCCCATAAGGGAAAAATTGAGATTAATGATGTGCCTGCAAGGTTATAACTCAACTATCTATGATGCAATCTACATATTTGGACCTACGTTACTCTCATTTTTATCCTTACGAACTTATGTTAGAACTAATGATGTGTGTCTAATATCTTTACAATTGCAGAATTTAGGAATGATAATTAAAGAGAATATTAATCGAGAAGATAAACCAGGCAAGAGGGAGAGAACTGTATACTAAAAGAAAAAATGATGAGAGTTTAGGAACATATAGTTAACAGTCAAAGAATTAGAGAAGTGGATATCGGTTGAAAAAGATTTGTTGTCCTTATAGTTAGCAGAAAAATATAAACAATAACATTAGTCAGAATCTTTAATTAATCATCTAACAAATATAATAAATTGGTGGATGCTCATACCTCCAAATGTTTCTAAGTGTCCAACAATGCAATCTTGGGCATCTCCTTCCACTTTCTATCAATAGGTCAAAGCCAATGACACCGTGCATAATATGCACAAGCAAAACAGATTAACTTTCCATGGTGACAATGCTTATTCCATTATAACCGATGACGTTGCTCATCTTTACATGCAAAGAAAGCACGTATGCTATGTCCTCGATCTCTTTTTTATAACTTGTGCATCGTTGGCATTATTATCGGCTTCTTGTGCTACTTCATTTTCTATCTTCATTCCTATTCACAGATAAGGCAATATTTTCATCCATATTTTGTCTTCTAGAGTCATCAAATAATCTCTTTCGCATTGTCATGGATTTAAAGGAAAAAGCAGTAACAACCATAAAACGAGAAAAATATCTAAATCAAGCAACTCCAAAAATGGATTCAGCGTTAAATATCATTAATACCTTTAATTCCCAATGGGTTCAATCTTAAATATAGAAAAATATTCATAGATTCAATCTACATGCAATCAGCAAAGCAGAGGATTTGCTCACAGTAGCTAGAATTCCTTGATTAGGCTGCACAACCCTGTCTAAAAGCCTGAGACCAATTAATGGTTGGACGATGCCATCGTGGACTTGTTTCTGGAGATGTTAGTAGGGAACATAAATCACACGCATATGGTCAATCAAAACTAAGAAAGGAGCGCATGCATGTTCCCAGAAATTATGGCACATATCTCGAGCAGCTTAACAACCTATTTAAATTCAAATCATGGCGGGATAGTTCCTCGGATATTCTAGAGGACAAAATACCAAAAAAACTAACATGATGAACTTATCCATTCCAGAATGGTAGACCTGCATAAAATCTTTAAGGAAATAAACCATAAGGAAAACAAGAGAATGGTGAGATTTCCATATCACACCTCATAGAAGAAATATTTTTGCACTAACTTCTCACAACCATAACCATCTTACATATCTTGCATATCTATTTCCCTGTAATACAACTCTTTAATGTAAAAAGATAAAGGGGAACAAGTCTTCAATACAAAAAGACAAGAATACATTATGGATTACCATCTTGGAAATATAGTTTGATTCTCGAAGGCTAAATTGTCGAAATATCGATTAGGTATAGCAAATACAACATTAGAATTGATAAGAGAGATTACGATAATCGAACTTAAACTTACAAAAACTTACCTGCTCATACTAATTTGGGAGATAAAATTGGATATAGTGATGCATAAATTCTGAATAATCTTTAGAATATAAGCTTTCATAGCCAGTCACAAGATCATTAAAATGGACCACGAGAATCTATGTCCATTTATTTACGAATCATTAATGGGATCTTCGTGAAGCCTTCGATTTCATCAAGCAAAATCCATTAGCAGATTTCCTGGAACAAGAGAAATCTTCAAGTGAAAACTTTGCCAAACTATTCTGTAGAAACCAAGCATAATCATCACAAAGAAACATACGATGATTTACGTGGAAAACCATACAATGAGGGAAAAACCACGGGGCACACACAATCCGTAATCTCACTTACACGAGATTAGGGATCTCTTCACCACCTTACTTTTCAATGGGGGATGAGTACAATATATAGACGATGGGTCAAATGGTCCATTATCCCAATATCCATTTACCCATTTAAAGAACAGCTCAACACCCCCCTCGAGTTGGACATACATGTTTGCCATGCTCAACTTGCCTACATTCATCTCAAATTGCGCAGTAGGCAGCCCGTTTGCGAAAAGATCAACAACCTGATCGGTAGACTTCAACTACGGAAGGTACAACAGTCCATCATTAATCTTCTCACGGATGAAATGTCTATCTCCACATGCTTCGTTCTATCATGCATTACAGGATTGTTGGCCAAGTTTATTGCAGCTTTGCTGTCACAAAATACCTTCATCAACATACTCACTTTGATGCCCAAGTCATTTAACGGAATTTGTAGCTATAGAATTTCAGTGGCTCCATTTGCAAGAGCACAATATTCAGATTCAACACTCGATCTTGAAACCACATTCTGTTTTTTACTTCTCCAAATAATCAATTTCCACACAGATATATCGCATAGCCTGAAGTGGGCCATCTGTCATCCACGAAACCAACCCAATCAGTATCAGTGTACCCTTCAATTGTAACTTCGAGAATTTTCTTGAACATAAGTCCTTTTCCTGGTGATCCTTTTATGCAGATTACAATTCTATTCACCGCATTCTCGAACCCAGGAGGCACTTTAATATATACTTATTCTTTAAGATCGTCATTTAAGAAAGCATTTTCACATCTAATTGGTGCATTTTCCATGAAAAATGAGCTGCTAAGCAAATAACAACCCTAACTGCATTAATCTTAGCAACAAGAGCAAAGGTCTCAAGGTAGTCAATCCTATATTTCCAATTGTATCCTTTAACCACAAGACGAGCCTTGAATCGATCAACATTCCCATCGGTATCATATTTGATTGTATATATCCATTTAAACCCAACAAGGTGAGCACCCTTCGGGGCATTATTCTTTACCAATGCTTCTATTTCCTCCCTCATTACATTGACCCACTTCTGATCATTTTTGGACCCATTAATATTTTTAGGGACATGATGAGCATCTAGAGAGGTAATAAAGCATATGTATCTTGGACTCATCTTGGTGCATACAACAAAGTCTTCCACAGAACAACAAGTAGAGGTTCGAACATTTCTAATAGTTTTTCTCACTACAATGGAGTGATCATCGATTAAAGGCTCAGAATTATCAATGGGAATATTAGGAGTGAGAGGAATACATATAGAGTCTATGTGTCCCAAATCATTTGAGAGATTGAAATCATAGCTTTTTATCATTTCTTCTTCAGTCTTCACCACCATATCCACTTCCTTTCGTCTGCTATAAGTTTGGCCAAATCGGCCTCTATCCTGGTTATCTTCTTTTCTCTCTTGCTCACTGCCATTCGTTACATTTATACTCTCTGGTATATCACCAAGAAAGTAAATCTCCTTATCATTTTTCTCAAGATCTATATTGGCATACTCCTCCTGAGAAAAATTATTAGGAAAGTAGGACTCATCTTCAAAGAAAGTGACATCCTTACTCACATGAAGATGACAGCCCCGTGATCATAACATTTGTATCTTTTTGTGTTCCAGAATAACAAAGAAAGTTACATTTCGTACATCGTGGATCTAACTTTTGTACACATGGTCCAGAGTTATGAAGAAAGCAGATACATCCAAAGACCCGAGGGTCCCACCTGAAAGGAGAGTTATTGGGATGAATAATAGAGTAGGGAGTTCTTTTTGTAATCACGCTAGAAGGTGTCATGGTTATCACATAAGCTGCAGTTAAGACAGCCTCTCCCCAAAACGTCTTTTGTACATTTTGCTGAAATAAGAGTATTATTGTTACATTCAACAAGTGACGATTTTTTCTTTCAGCAACTCTATTCTGTTGTGGTGTATAACTGCACAAGGTTTCCTGAATGATGCCCCTCTCACCAAGAAAAGTAAATAGAGATCCTTCTAAGTATTCCATGGCGTTATTCGTCCTCAACTTCTTAATTCTAGCTCCATACTGGGCGACAACCATATTTGTAAAAAATTTTGATTGCTTTAGAAACTTCACTCCTACTTTTGAAAAGGTATATGAAGGTATTCCGAGAGAAATCATCAACAAAAGTAATATAATACAGATGACGACCAACACTCATATTTGAAGGTCAGAATGAACAAGCTCAAAGGCATGAGTAGATTTATCGGTGGAATTAGGATAAGTGTTGCGAGTTTGTTTTATAAATTGGCAAACATCACACTGCAAAGCTCCTTCAGATTATCTTGAAAAAATATTGGGCATCAACTCTTGCATAGAAGAGAAATTGATATCCCCAAAACACTCATGTCACCATTTTAATGTCATCGAACAATCCTTCTCAAGTTGAACCTTCATTGTAGAAGTAAGAGCATGACCAACCCAGGCAGGAAGATGACATAATCCATCTTCAACTCGACCGATTCCAATCTTCTTTCTCGTCTCCAAGTCTTCTAAAATGCATGACTTTTGGTCAAAAATTAACTTGCAATTCAATTATTTCGTGATCTTGCTAACAAGCAAAAGGTTTATTGGAAAATCAAGCACATGAATAACATCATGAAGGAGAAAACGATCTACAACAGATATAGTCCCTTTCCCAGTGAAGGTAGCAGGAGATCCATCTGCAACGGTAATTTTCTCTCTTCGTGTGGATAATTTATAGTCATGAAACATTTGTGGATCACATGTCGTATGGTTAGAAAGCCTCACTATCAATGATCCACTTGGTAATGTCTGGATTATTCTTATCAGTTCGTATCGTATTGAGAGCAAAGTTGATTTAAGTAGAAGAAATGTAACTTCTGATTCCACTAGCAAGAGCACCCAGTGGGGTAGTCGAGTCAATTGCAACCTCATGTCCAAGAATTTCATGGGTTCTTCGAGATACCCGATCTGCTACACCGTCATGTGGTTGCAACAACTTTCCAAGGGCAGCACAACCTTCAACAGCCAATAGCCTTACAGAATCTTGATCGTCATGAGTGAGATCCTGGAATGCAAAAGGGAAAGAATGAGATGATTTATTAGATGCCCCAGGGTTCTCTTATATAGGAGAAGAACCATTGGGTAAATTACAGAAAAAGGACCAGAGAAATACAAAATATAGAAATAATATTAGGAATAGTTAATATATCAACACTCCCCCTCAAGTTGGAGCGTAGATATCAATAAGACTCAGCTTGGAACAACATCTCTGATAAGGTCCTCTCGCTACGACCTTTGTAAGTACATATGTTGTCTGGTCTCCCGAGCTGACATGCTTAGTAGTGATAATACCTTTCTATATCATGTCACGAGTGTAGTGACAATCCACCTCTATGTGCTTTGTCCTCTCATGAAAGGTTGGATTGTTTGCAATGAAAAGACCAGCTTGATTATCACATTATGGGTGCATCGGAAGAGGCACTTCTATAGTCAGGCCAGTAAGAACGGATCTGACCCACATCATCTCTGTACTAAGCATGTGCGATGGCCCCGTATTCTGATTCGGCACTCGATCTGGCAACCACAGTCTGCTTCTTATTCTTCCACAAAATAAGGGAATTCCCTATGAACACAGCAAAGCCAGATGTAGACTTTCGATCTTTTTGACACCCAGCATAATCCGCATCTACGCATGTTGTAACTGAGAGAGATGTGCCTCTGCTAAAAGAAGTCCAATACCATGTGAAGTCTTCAAGTATCTCATAATCATATGGACTGCATACATATGTGCATGTCTGGGCTGCTCCATCTGACTCATTTTGCTCACGGCAAATGATATGTCGGGCCAGGTAATAGTTATGTATAGTAGCTTGTCAACAAGCTCTACATACCTCCTCTTATTAACCTCCTCAGTATCATTATCATAGAACTTCATGCTCGGGTCAAGCAGAGTAGTGGCAGTTCTGTAATCTGCCATGTCTATCTCTAAAAGAAGATATATAACATACTTCCTTCGAGTCATCACAAGACCCCATTAGTTCCTGGCAAACTCTAGTCCAAGGAAGTAACGTAATTGTCTAAGGTCCTTTGTCACAAACTGCTAACCTAGAAAGTCCTTGGCAGTCTGAATGCTCTGCTCGTCATCTCCTGTAATAATAGTGTCATCAACATAAACAAGAATGATTGGAGTACCTATCTGGGTCTTCTGTACAAATAAGGTGTGATCAGCAATTGATCTCACAAACTCCTGCCGCTCTATCAAGTCCGAGAGCTTTTGGAACCATGCTCTTGGACTCTACTTGAGGCCATAGATAGCCTTGTATAACCTGCAAACCTTCTGACACTCCCCCTCAGCAGCAAACCCAGGTGGTTACTGCATGTAGACCTCTTCCTGTAGATCGCCATAGAGGAATGCATTCTTTACATCAAGATGATACAAGGGCCAATCTCGTGTCACAGCAACTGCAAGGAGAATACGTAGAGTAGAATGTCTGGCAATTGGAGAGAAAGTATCCAGATAGTCTACTCCATATGTCTAGGTGAACCCTCGTGCCACAAGTCTCGCCTTATAGCGGTTCATGCTTCCATCCGCACGATGTTTCACAGTGAACACCCATTTGCATCCCACAATAGTCGTATCAACAGGAGCATAAACAAGACTCCACATACCCGTGACTGTAACGCAACCTCCTCCTCCATGGCTAACCTCCATTGGCTATCCTTGCATTGCTGAAAGTGCCAAAGTAAATTTCCTAAAGTCCTTTGACAACCAGCTCAAAGAAACCTGGGCTGCAAGAGGATAAGTATCACATGCCCGTTTCTTCTTTCGTAGAGCAATTGGTACATCAAGATCATCTACCAAGTCTGGGGCCTGGAAATTTCCCTCTTGAGAAGGCATCTATTCATCCTGTCTCAAATCCTGTTGCACAATCAACTCGAGAGTGCCATCAGCAGAAACAATATGCTCATTACATACCTGAGGCGTGTTGGATGATGGGTAAGGCCTGTGAGCATGGCGAACAGAGCGAGACCTGCAAGGAAAAACACGAGGCAAAAATTGAACCAAAGGAGGAGGTGGTGGAAGAGGAGTAGGTGAAGGACCAACTGTATGAGGAGGTGGCATGTATATCTCATCATCAGAGACAGATGGAGCAAGTCTATTACCTGTAGGGGAAAAATACATGACAGACTCAAAGAAAGTAACGTCACACTAGTAAAATATTTCTGCCTTAGTGGATCAAAGGAGCGATATCCCTTTTTGGTATGAGAGTAGCCTACAAACACGCACTTGACAGCTCTAGGAGAGAGCTTGCCACATCCTGGAGAGACATTAAGAACCGAAGGCTACAGATCCAAACACACGAGGTGTAAGAGAGAAAAGATTCTTCTCGGGAATGCAATCGAGAAAGGAATTTTCTCTCCTAATACGGACGAGGGCATAAGGTTTACCAAATAGCAAAGGAAGTAAGGACAACATCTCCCCAATAAGCATGAGGAGCGTGACTCCGTATCAACAATGTTCTGGTCACATCAAGTAAGTGATGGTGTTTGCGCTCGGCAACACCATTCTGCTGGGAAGCGTAAGCACATGAGGTCTGGTGAACAATGCCATGAGATCTAAGAAACTCAGAAAGTTATAGGGTGCGAAATTGCCAAGGCATTATCAGAACGGAGATACTTGACATTGGCAAAAAAATATTCTTTAATTCATTAATAAAATATTTGATAACGGAACCAGCCTCAGATTTATTCTTCAATAAAAGACCTAGGAAAGTCCTAGGAAAATCATCGACAGGTACGAGATAAAATGGTGTCCTTGATGATCATGAACATGACTAGAATCCCAACTGTCTAAATGAAGGAGCTCAAATAACTGACAACTGCTCCGACTCTGAGGGGTGGAAAAGAGGAACGGTGATGCTTCCCTAATTGACATGCCTCACACTGAAAGGAGGATCTCCGTAGAAATGTGAGGGAGAACATGGCATAGCTTCTGTAGAGGAAGATGTCCAAACCCAAGGTGCCGCAGATAAGGATAGACATGTCCAGTAGGTATATTAGAAATACTAACATGAGGAGGTTGGACCAATCTGTAGAGTCCATGCTGCTCACTGCCACATTCCTATCACCCTGCACGGGAGTATGTCATGAAACACAAGAGACGAGGGGTCAAAAATGGCACGATATTGAAGATCCTTAGTTATCTAACTAATAGACAATAAATTCATCTGAAAAGGCAGGTGCATATAAAACATTCTTCAGGCGCATGTATGGTGTCAATTGCGCCTCCTTCTGTCCTGTAACGGGTAAGTGATCGCTATTAGCAATGACAACCCATCTTCCATGCGCTATAGCCCAGTAGGACCTCATCTTTCTGTCTCCACACAAGTGGTAAGAATCACCAGAATCCATAAGCCACTCTGTCATGTCTGCATTCGTACTATCAGTAAAGGCATAGGTGATACCTAAGGAGCTCGAAGAGGCTGTGGTTGTTGCAACGTTGTCCGTAATAGTGGTGTCGGCAGTAGGAGTCATGATATCGCGGATACAAGAGACAATATCATTCATGCGAGGATTGTCCTGAGGAGCTGAAGTCTCTGAAGACACAAACAACTCTACTGCTCGACAAAAACATGATATCCATGCTTCTGATAGCATGTATCCTCTGCATGTCCAGGCTTGCGGCAGTAGGTGCAGGGACTACGTTGGCGGCTCTGCCTCTTCCTCGATGTGTGCATCCTCTGGATTGGATCGCCTCCACCTCGACTACAGAAGCGGCCATCATTAAGGAGTACGGGGATGTGGATGTTGAAGGCATGATGATCCGGCTGAGACAGCTATAGGCCGCTTCTATAGGGGGAGATGGTAGCTCCAGTAAGAAGATGAGTACGTACAACATCATACTCTATATCAAGTCCATCCATGAGAACCTCAACCATCGTGGAGTTTCTATATGTATTATGTTGCTCAGTTGACGTTGTAATGGGCATCTAGCTATGAAGCTTTTCAAACATGCCATGCAACGAGGAGTAGTAAACATGCAGGGGGCGACCATTCTGCCTAGTATTGTAGATATCAACCTGTAGTTGAAAGATCTTGGCCTCATTCTTTGCATGTGCATAAGTGGATGCCAAAGTGTCCCATATTGCCTTGGCAATGGGCTGGATTAGAATATATTGGTTATTTCTGGAGTGAGAGTCCCACAAAGCCAAACACACAGTATACATCATCTTGCATCCAAGAAGCATTTAACCCAGCCTTATCCGTTAGCTCTGGATCTGTCAGGATGTGCTTCTTGTTGTTTGCACTGCATGGGGAGTGAGAAACTGCATGGACCATAACTCATAGTTGGTCCCATCCATCTTAGCGATGTGAGTCGGGACATTGAAGGCTCCGGACAAGAAGATGTCACCCTTGTTTCTCTTACATGATGATAAAAACCAAATTATCGGAATAAAACTGGGGAGTTAAGACAGATATAAACAAGTCTATAGAATCATACGAAGGATTGGTTGTACGTGTATGACTCATACAACCATCCTTGTTAATCCTTGTCGCTCGCTAGAGTCGGAAAGAGTGACCTAGAGGTCCAAAATCATGCGTTCCGATAGAAAATCAGATTGCAGGGACCTAGGGGCCTGGGTGCAGGCCAGCCGTACAAGGGGGCTGGAGTTGCTGGGTCGCAGGGACCTGACACAGAGGGAACCTGGGCAGAAGGGACGCAGGGGGGTGCTGGTCACGCGCTGGAGCGTAGGGTGCGTAGAGGCGCGCGCGAGTCTTGCAGGGGGCCTGGGGCAGGGCACGGGTCGCGTAGGGGGCCAGGGCAGGGGTGCGGGTCACGTAGGGTCCGGGCCAGGGGCGCAGGTCGCACAGGGGGCAGAGGGTGGGGCGCGAGACCGCGAGCTGGTGGCCGAGGCAGGGGTTGCATGTGGGGGAGGCCAAGGGTGACGGCTTCTTGACGTGCGTGTAAGGCATGCGAGTAGGGAAGGGTTAGGGTTGATACGAGAACTCCAGACTAGGACCGTTGCTCTGTTGCCATGTAAAGGAAAGAATGAGATGATTTATTAGAAGCCCAAAGGTTCTCTTATATAGGAGAAGAACCACTAAATATATAAATAATATTAAGGATAGTTAATATCTCAACATGGAACATCGATAAAATTTCCGTCTTTAAATGGTTTGGTTCAACGGTGGCAGCAAATTTCCTCAGGTTAATTGGAAGCTTACCTTGACCATAGGCACGTCATCTTGACATGACTGTGTGTATATTGCCCTCAACTCAGCTTTCAATGCATCTAGTGCACTGGGGTACGGATGTGAAATAGTACATATGAAGAAACTCTAGCAGTGAACCATTCCCCCGCTGACAATCTCTTGACTAAAGGAATAAACCAATCCACAAGATCGGTTTCTTTCATCTGAGATCCTATTCTGCACGGTGACTCCACAGCCTTTTCTCTAACACAAGTTTCTTCCACAGTGCATAATGTTTCCAAGGGAGGAACCAAAACATAGCATCAGACAATGTCTTCGCAAAGTGTCAGATGGACCATTTTACTGCAGCCATAAAGGTTTTGTGCTCTTCAGGAGTAGCGCCTTTTAATGGAGACACCTTGAAGACCTTAGAGGCTAAACATCCTTATAAGCCGCCTCCTGTCACACCAGACATCTTGATTTCAGATTCTCCTCTTACAGCTGATGCAGATGTTATTTTACGAGCTATCAAATCCTTTCCTAAAGGGACATCTTGTGGGAGAGATGGTCTGAGGGCTCAACATATTTTAGATGCCCTCTGTGGGGAGGGAACATCGGTTGCCAAGGATCTCTTGCATGCTATTTCCTTGGTAGTTAATTTGTGGCTTAGTGGGAGATGTCCCTTGAGTCTGGCTGAGTTTATGCCTCTGCACCTCTCACTCCACTGCTCAAACCGGACAACGGCATTCATCCTATTGCTGTAGGTACTATATGGAGGTGCCTTGTATCTAAAGTTTGCTATGGCGGGGTTAGCAAGGAGACATCTAAATATCTTAACGACTTTCAATTTGGAGTTGGTGTATACTACAGGAGCGGAAGCCATCTTACACAGCACCAAGTCATCTTTTGAGCAAGCTTCACGGAGACAGGTCTCTTTCTATGCTTACGATGGATTTCTTTAATGCTTTCAACTTAATAGATAGATCTCTGATGCTTTGGGGAAGTTAGGAGGAATGAGGCCCCTCTATTTCTCCATGGTTGAATTTATCTATGCTCAAGCCGCCAGATATATATATTGGAGACAATTATTTGCGCTCATCAACAGGAGTGTAGCAAGGTGACCCTTTAGGCCCCTTCTTTTTTCTCTGGCATTGCACCCACTTATTCATGAGATCAGAGACAATTGTAAACTCCTACTTCATGCTTGGTATCTTGATGATGGGACAGTTATTGGGAACACTGTAGAAGTGGCCAAGGCACTTGACATTACTCAATGCAGGGGTCCAGAGATGGGCTTATTCTAAATATAAAAAACAGAGTTGTTTTGGCCTTCATGTGATGGTCAAAAGATCTGTAAAGGATTGCTTCCCATGGATATTGGGAGACCGCGGCTAGGTGTGAAGTTGCTTGGAGGAGTTGTGAGTAGGGATAGACTTATTGAAGATTTGGCTATGATGAGAGCTACCAAGGCTGTTGACTTAATGCATTTACTTCCTCAACTGGATGATCCACAAAGTGAGCTACTTCTACTACGTTCTTGTATGGGTACTGCCAAGCTTATGTTCGGCTTACGGACATGCCAACCCACATATATGAAACGGGCCGCTACATGGTTTGACAAAGGGTTACGCAGAGCTATTGAGGATATTGTGGTGTGTGGAGGTCCTTTCTTTGGTGACCTTCAATGGAGAGTGGTGTCGCTACCCATCCGACTCGGCGTTTAGGTCTTTACTCGGCTATTGAGACTTCTTCATATGCTTTTGTGGCCTCCAGAACTCAATCTTGGATGCTCCAAGACCACATGCTACGAGACAGCGGGATACAATGGTATGGATTCTGATTTTCTTAATGCTTTGGAAGGCCTACGTGTCGCACTCCCATCTATTGATCTTACATATTTTGCTAGTAAGGAACCGTCCCCCCTAAAGCCCAGAATGATTTGGCGAGTTCTTTTTTTAGCAAAATCATAAAAGATATGGGAAGCTGAGTTTGACATGACTGCTAGACAAAAAGCAATTTTCCATTGTTTACAAGCTGAACATGCCCAAGATTTTCTACTTGCCATTCTCTATTGAGGGGCTTGGAATGCATATGTCACCCATCGAATATCGTAGTATTCTCAAGTACCCGCCTCATGATTCCTCTTTTCCCACCAGATGAGGCTTTTGTCCATTATGCCACAAATCCTGCTTAGATGCTTTTGGGGAGCATGCCGTTCATTGTCGCGAACTTCCAGGTTTTAAATACAGACATGATCTTGTCAGAGATGTTCTTTTTGATATACTCATGCATGCAGGTGTTGCTTCAAAAAAAGAAGCACCGGTGAATTCTTAACTGATCCACAAGAGGGGAGATCGATACTTAGACCGCAAATATTTTGATATTTGGATGGGTTGGAGGAAAGCATGCATGTGTTGATTTGACTGGAGTTTCTCATTGGTGGGTCCGATAGAGAGTGATTTTGTTGCGGGATGCGCTGCACAAAAAGTTGCCTCAGCTAAAGTGGCTAAGCATGAGAAGGCCTGCATTTGACAATCAACATGTATTCATCCCCTTTGATTTTGATACATTTGGGTTCTTGGCAGTGAAGAAATGGAGCTCCTTAAGAGGATTCAAAAAATCATGCATAACAATGTTATGTTCCTAAGTCTATGAATGTTGTATTTTGAAGGATTGGATTTGTCATTCAAAAGGGATTGGTGGCGCAGTTTGTTGCCCGTCTCCCATCAATATATCTATGTAACTTCCATTAGTTGATTTATATGTATTTTTGTTCCACCTAACAATATAACTTAGAATAAACATGAACATGGTCCACTCCCCCCACATACGGAGTGCATACACCCAGCTCTTCAGCCATCGCATGGAGAACCACATCGTTGTCGTCACTGTTGTCACAGAGGAATGGTATCAACTCTCTCATTGTTCTTTCCTCACCTAGAGCAACGGGAAATGGTGGAATGTTTACGGATGGAGTTCAACCGCAATTGTATGTCTTTCATTTTTCAGTTCAACATCAGAATTTGCTATGGGGTATAGCGGCTCATCGATCTTTGCCATTGTATCTGAATCTCAACAAGACCTTGCGATATGCGAGCTGTTGGGGACAATCTGGACGTATTGAAGAGCTTGAGGTTGGGAGATCTGGAGATGAAATCGTGGAGATTCTAGGAATTTTTTGAATCGAGAGAGATGGGGGAGATCGGTCTCTGAGAAGTGCCTGTGGCACGACGACCGATGGGAGGGTTCCCCATGTAGAAACCAAGCATACCATCACAAAGAAAAAGATGATGATTTACATGGAAAACGATACAACGAGGGAAAAACCACGGGCACACACAATCCTTAATCTCACTCACACGAGATCAGGGCTCTCTTCACTATCTTTCTTTTCAAAGAGGGGGGGATGAGTACGATGAGTCAAATGGTCCCTCATCCCCAAGACCCATTTACCCATTCAAGAACAACTCAACATATCCAAAACAGAGTGGATTGTGAAAATGAGTTCAGTTGTTAATCTTAGACGTTGTAAGCAAGAAATCCTAATTACTAGCTACTCTCTGCAATACGTAAATCCAACCGCTTGTATGATAATAATCTCAGTAAAAATACAGTTCATTCGATACAGTAACAAGTGCAGCATATGGGGTAAATTGTGTTCCCATGATTTCCCTTATCAAAAACAAAAAACATGGGAAAATAGCATCAAGGGCGATAATTGACATTTTTCCCTCCAAGTTTTTAGCTCCAACAACTTCCTTCGGATCTTAATTTTGGCATAAACCGATATCAAAAATAGGAAAGAAAAGAAAAGCAGATGCAGAACAAAACACAAGTACCTGCTTCCTTGGTTTGAATCTACTCTTTAATCCGTCGACAGAAGAGGAGAATGATTTTTCTGACATCTCCTTAATTTCGTCAAACACGAGGGAACTTCCAGACGAAATTCCCATTTATAAAGGTGCTCTCTTTATGAGGCACAAACTTTGATCCGTTCTCTTGTAGCAATGAAAATTCGATTGCATCTGTGGGCTTGTAATAGGACATGCTTGGCCGTAATCTTCCCATCATCACAATTTAGGATTATCATACGATTCATGACCGGTAAGCCAACAAGTTCAATTATACAATCCTGATAATAATCAGGTTCCCTGGATTCTTGTAATGGAACCAAGTTGCGAAGTGTGATGGATTTGAGTGCACGCATATCAGAAATACGGATTCTCTTTAAACACGTACGAGAATAATTAATGACCAGATCAACGCTATTGTGAATACCACCCAGCTGGAGGTTGACGAGAGAAGGCAATCGATATTTCCGGAACCACTTGTCGAGGTTTAAAGGACAATAACGGATTTCTAAATATTGTAGAGAAATGAGGTCATGGCTATTCGAACGATCGCTGAACGTCCATATTTTAGGAAGGGCTCTCAACGATGTTATTTGAATGACTAATCTCTTCAGATGTCTCGGAAGACGAGGCATTCTTCTCAATTCTTTACAATTGCTTACCTCCAACAACTCCAAGGAAGGAAACCAGTTAATTCGAGCTTCATGAAAAGTATATTTCTCCCACTCCTCCAATACATCCATATAACGCAAATACAGCTTTTTCAAAGATGGGAATACCTCTTTTTCAGTGCCATAAAATCCACTGCCTATACATTGGAGACTTCTTAAGCCATAAATATGTAAATACTCGAGGTGAGGGAGATGCCCAAGAGGTGGCAACTCCTTCAAATGGTGGAGATTAGATAAGGTAAATTTAACAAGTTGATGCCCAAGAGGTGGCAACTCCTTCACATGGTGGAGATTAAGTAAGGTAAGCTCAACAAGCTTCGAGAGGTGATTCCCTACCATCCAACTTGGGAGTTGACCTCCCATGTAATCTTTGATCTGTAGAATACGGAGATTTCCATGCGGGCAAAGATTCTCGAGTATGTTATTATGCAACACGTTTGGCAGAACCGTAGAGTCCTGGTCGTAAGCAGGGATCTGCCATTCTAAAATCAGCTCTTCAATATATTCTTTATTACTTAATCGGGCTTTTAAAGCAGACTCTCTACTCCGAACGTGGTTAAGATGTCTGATCCTGAGCTTGCCTTGAAGTCCTTTCAAATTTTCAAGCTCTTCTATATCTTTGTCCTTGAACAAGTTGAAGCTATTGACGGCCTGGAGTGATGTTGAATTGCCGAGTCCATCCACATTCAAATTTTCACATCCATCTAGATGACGCAAATTGGGAAGCTTCCACATACGCACTCGAAAATCAACCTCATCATTTAATATCAACACTTGCAAATTGGGTATGCTACATATCGGTTCAGGCAGAGAATCAAATAGAACTCTAGATAGATCCAAATAGCGGAGGTGTATCATGTTACTAAAGTTTATCGTGATTGTTGGTTGAACATCTCTAAATGCAAGGACTCTGACATATTTGAGTTCATTTTCTGAAATCCCCATATCTTCCAAGTTGCATTCGACAAGCGTCCGTAATCGCTTATGATTTCTTTGGTTTTCTATTACAACTTCGTTAGTTGGAATAAAGTAGCCATTTCTAGAGACATTTATCGCAAGATCATGAACTAGATCATGCATAGTGCATTTCCACTTTCCCGAGATACTCTGAACCTGAATGAGGGAGGCTCTAACTAAATCATCAACATAATATTCCCCAATATACTCTAACTTCTTATCAGCCATGGGCTGGACATAACCACATGCTATCCACATCCAAACCAGACGTTCCTTGAGGAGAATATGATCCTTGGGAAGCAACGACCAAAATGCAAAGCATCGCTTCAGATGCGAGGGAAGACGGCGGTAGCTCCACATAAGAATAGACATGACATCACCAGCAGGTACTCCTCTGAGCACACTAAGCCATTCATCCTCTCGATTTTCATAGCTCAATGAGGATCCAAGTACCCGTGCTGCCAACGGTACTCCTCTGATCTTCTCGTCTACAATCTTCCTTCCGATCCCTCGCAATCTATCGGTACTGTCACTTCCACTTGAACTAGAAGGCACTCCATCAGGAAAGGCATATGACTCAAATATCTTTAAGCAGTCCTCATCAGAAAGAATACTTAACTCGTACAATTTTACGGGGACACTTTGAAGTTCTCCGCTAACGTCCTCTCGAGATGTGATGATGACCTTACTCCCTCCATCCCCGTGACTAAGAGGTTCCCACAATGTGTTCCAACGCTTCAATTTTCCCCTCCAGCAATCATCTAACACAATCAAGAACCTTTTACCTCTCAGTTCTTGAATGATCTCTGCCCGGTTATCTTTGCCAAAGATATCACTCATCACCGCCTCTGGATCGAGTTCGTCACCTACACATGTCCACTTCTTGATGGGGAAGTGCTGATTCAAATCCGGAGTAGCAAAGATGTCTTGAACTAGAGTGGTCTTGCCGATACCACCCATTCCTACTACGAGGACTACTGAAGGCTTAGGTAAAGGCTCCAGGAATAGCTCAATAAGCTCCTCCTTGTCGCTCTCTCTACCCACCAGCTCAATGTCTATCCTCCGCACTTCATCAGTCTTGGGCCAACGGGGCAACCCCTCGACCTCTGCCGTTTGTTCCCTCACTACGCCCATACCCTCTATTGCGCTATCTACGAACAATTGCACCTTATGGCGATCATTGTTAAGTGTTTCCAACCCACCATACAACCCCTTGATCTGATTTGCAATCTTCGCATAGAAGAAGAGCGAAACCGATTCGTGATCACAAGAATGGAACCACAAGGAGAAAGGGAAGCAGCCGCATACCAGTTTTACGAGGGTCTTAGATCTTTGTTCGCCCATCAACAAACCGGCCCACACTACCCATCGGCGCGTGTAGTTGTTTCGCTGCTGATCTGCTATCGGACTCTGGCTGCATCGAGCGAGTTCCGTGTCAAACTCGTCGACGATGTCTTCGGCGACCTCCACAAAGTCTTTGAGGACTCCACCCAACCCCGCCATCTCCTCCGAGGCCACTTCTGCGTTCAGGATCACCTCGTTGAGCTTCGGCAGGACCTTCTTCAGGAACTTGATCTCGTTATCGAGATCCAGCACGAGGGAGACCTGATCCTTGACAAGTGAGATGAGCTTCTCCAACAGTTGGTCCACAGCATCTATCAGCCCCTGGGAGACTCGATCCCTGGTATGATTTATTTGACTCTGGATCTGCTCGTCCACAAATCTTCTCATCGCCATGATTGCTCCAAGCAAAGGCTCTTCCTCCCTTCCCCTCTCTGTGACTGTGTGTATGTATTGGACGAACTCAATAAAACCTCGCACCTAATAACTTCTTGGGCAGGAAGGGATTCACAACACCCAAAATTCCAAATACTTATTGCCAAGTGGCACCATTCCCCTGCTAGCGGATTTGTCGGATGTGAAATGGACGAACGTGATAGGGACCAAAGACGGTCGACACATCTCGAAGTTGTCCATTTCTCATTCGACGGATCCCCTCCGTCCTATGTTTTTGACGAGAACTCAATTAATGCGGCGCTCAATAATTAAAGGTTTCTTGAGGATAAGAGGTTGATTGCTACGTGATTCTCTCTCTCTCTCTGTCTGCGTGTTTGGATGAACTCATAAGTTTGCACCTAATAGTTTGAAGGAAAAAATGAGGATGCTCTGTTCCTATTTTTCCATATATTTTTCATATTTTTTTAATAATATCAACATGTAATCTATATATTCCTTTAATATGTCATTCGAGTTTCTTCAAAGATTCATATGCCTTCCATCTAGAACATATAATTTTAATGGTCTAAACATTGTTATAATCTACCTTTCTAGATGGCGGGCATAGGGGTCTCTGTTTTTGACGAAATTCGAATGACATATAATATATATATATGAATATAAATTTTGATATTTTTCAAAAAAAAATAAAAAAATAATAAAAATAGGGTGAGGCAGCCCCATTGAACCCTAATTTAAAGGTTTATTGAAGTTGAAGATAAGACGGGGCTGCAAGCTATCTACATCACGCAATTGTTGACCCCGACCCCTCCCCTTTCCCTAACCCTAACTCTCCTCTACAGCAATGCCAAACCTTCCCGTCGCCGCATGTTGCTTCACCCCCTCGCCCCCCCCCCCCCCCAAAGGTTGTTGACCTCCCCCTTTGTCTTGTGGTGGCCCTCGTTCCATCCTTACTCGCCCTCCCCCCTCCAGCCGCCCACTGTTTCCCTCCCCCATCCTCCAGCGCTCCTCCTACATACAGTGAGGCTTCTGTAGATACGGATTCAACCTTGGTCCCTACGACTTCCTCCGCCTCTCTTGGTTTGCCCCTGGTCGCTCATGGGTGCAAATTTGCGGGACCAATTGTCCTTCTCAATTCAGAATGGCTTTTGAAGCCCCCTCAGTTGTAGACGGCGAGTTGGTTTCCCTCCTCTCTCAAGAGAACGTGGATGCTCTCTATCGACAGTGGGAAAACACCCTTGTGTTTTACGTTCTTGGGAAGAAACCTTATAGAAAACTCTTTCATTCCTTTATGGAAAAGGTCTGGCGGCTATCTAGCCCCTTCAAGCTTCTACCTCAGGATAACGACTTCTTCTATCTCAAGCTACACTCCATGGCTAAATATGACTGGATACTTAGCTCTGGACCTTAGCTCTTTCACGACCAGCTGGTCGTCCTACGTCAATGGGAGGCAGGTATGTTCCTAAAAAGAGATCTTTTTAATGATATCCCTCTTTGGATGAGGTTCTATGGACTGATCCCTGGCCACTGCTCAGAAATAGTTCTTAATAAGCTCGTTAGTGTGTTGGGAGTCCCCCTATTCATGGATGTAGCTACAAGAGTATGCTAGATGTTGTGTCTCCATTAATGCCACCAAGGAAATCCCGCAGGCTGTCCCACTTGTTCTACCATCGGGAAAATGTACTTCGATCGGGGTTGAGCTTGAATGGAAGCCCAAACGGTGTGCTACTTACGCAATCTTTGACCACTCCCTTGACTCATGTCCAATGTGACAACCTCTACAGCTCGAAATTCACCCTACTCCCACTGTAGGTGAACCCATGCAGTCACCTGCAAAAACTGCACTAGTTACTGCTATAAACCCCGCTCCCTTGGTCAAACCCTTGTCCTTACTGTTGACATCCCGCCTTCCGGGAAGGGATAATCTGTGGTCTCCACTATTGCTAAACAAACCCAAGAGGATGCTTCCTCAAGCTGTGCTGGAGCTATGGAGTCCCCTCTTGTCACAATTTCAGCTGCTCCCCCCTCCCCCTGTGTTAAAGGGTCGGCGATACCCACAAACTTAGAGGCACACCTGCCATCTAAGATCCTAAGAAAATCAGATGGCCCGCGTTACAGCGCATTTCTGATAGGCACTCCGACTGCTCTTCACAGGCATATCGCCAATCCTCGCAAGTCCACCAAGATACTGCAATCCCCTCGTCTCGACCTCAACATCTATGTTGATTCTTCTAGGATCAACCCAACTGAACCTGTTGGGGGAACCTAGAAGCATGCAATTCGCTTCCCCTATCTCTCATCCAGTAGAGGGGGCAAATAAAGGAATCTGTAGTCATTAATCCCCCGTCGATTATTATCTCCTTGGAGAACCCAGAATGGGTTCAGGTTCTACACGGGAAGAAGAAAAAATCAAGTTGCTCTTATCCCAAGGAAAATGCCTTCATCCCTCGAAGCACTCCCTCCTCCTTTACTTAATGTCTATTGCTACCTACAATACTAGGGGCTGAACAAGTCGAGCAAGATGAAACGTCTTCTACGAGACCTGGCCAAAGAAAACTGTGAGCTATTGGGCCTCATTGAGACAAAAATCTGACCCAAGAATGTCTCCAAATTCCATGCGTCTATTCTGCATGGATGGGCCTCAATGCACAATAATGCCAACCTTGGCCGAGTTTGGTTCCTCCTGAAGGAGGACACTAGGACCTGCTCCCCAATATCCAATACACCGCAATCCATTACAACAAATTGCACGAATGTTGGAGGTTTCTAGCTCTATCTCTCCATCATATATGGTTCCAGCTTCCCATCGGAGAGGACGAATCTTTGGGCAGAGCTTGTCCAGCTAAGCTCCTCAATTGATTCCCCTTGGCTATTTATAGGAGACTTTGTGGTAAGATTAACTATTGAGAAATTTGGGGGTAGAGCACCGCCCCATACTTCCATTGCTGACTTCAACCGTTGCATTGATGAATCTGGATTCCTTGAGCTTCAACCTTAGGGAAATCCTCGCTCTTTGAGCAACTCCTCCATTGGCCCTAAAAGGATTGCGGTGAGACTTGATAGAGCGTTTTACAACTCAAAGTGGCAGGAGATGTTTCCTCTCTCAAAAGTCGGTTATTCTCCATTGCCCCTCCAGTGACCACACTCTCCTCTTTGTGGAGCTCGTGAAAAGGGTGCAGCAGGCCAGGCCTTTTAGATTCCTAGACTTCTGGCTGTCAAGGGATGGATACCTTCTTTTGGTGGAGGTTGCTTGGGAAACCCTGTGAGTGGTAATCCCTTGTTTGTCCTTGCTAGAAAATTACATGCGTTCAAGCCTTCCTTAAAGCCTAGGCCGCAACTCATGGGCGGGTCGAGGAGGACATCAATATCGACACAACGGCTTGGAGACTACTTCACTAAATTCTTCCATCTCTCCTCTAATATCACAGAGGCAAAGAACAAAATTACTTGTCTTATTGACAGCAAGGGGAAGTTTGTGGATAACCCATTGTAAATAGCTTCACAGGCTCTTTCCTATTACGAAGCTCTTCTCACGAACCACCCCCTCCTAATTTGTATCTGCCTCCACTAAAGAGACTGCTCTCTATTGAAGCCAGGTTATGGCTTGAAAAACCATTTCTTGAAGAAGAGGTAATGGTTGCACTACGTTCGATCAATTCATCTAAGTCCCGCGGACTCGATGGTTTCAACGTTAAGTTCTTCAAATTTCATTGGACTTTGGTTAGAAAAGAAGTCATTGCTGCTATGTCCTTTCTTCACTCGGGTGGGGCTATGTTAAGGCAAGTCAACCATACATTCCTGATGCTCGTACCAAAGGTGATCTCACCTTCTTGTTGGGGGACGTTAGACCCATCTCCTGCTAAAATTTTATCTACAAGTTTTTTGCGAAATTGCTCTCGGCTAGGCTCTTGGTGGTCCTCCCTCACCTCGTCTCTCCTAAACAATTGGCTTTTATCAAAGGTAGACGTATTGGTGACAGTGTGTGGCTAGCACAAGAGCTGGCCTTGGGTTTTGAGAGGCGTAGAGGTCAGCCTCGAGCCTACGTGAAGGTCGATCTTGCAAAAGCTTTCGATATGGTAAACCATCATTTCCTCCTGGACAAATTATCAGCGATGGGTTTTTGTAGCGTTTGGTTGGCGTGGATGCACAATTGTATTGGTTTGGTTTCATTCTCTGTTTTGGTTAATTGTATACCCCACGGTCTCTTTAAAGGGACTAGGGGACTCCGACAGGGGGGCATCCTAAGCCCTCTTCTATTCACGGTGGTCATGGAAACACTGACCTACTTGGTTAATCAAGATGTGGCGGAAGGAACAATTACTCCTATGGGAAGAGGTCGAAACCGGGCTCCAACGCACTTGATTTATGCTAATGATCTTCTCTTTTTTACTAAGTGCAACACGAGGACCCTCATAGCTATTGCCTCTACAATTAGTATTTTTGGGGCTATGTCTGGCCTCTGGATGAATGGGGCAAAGAGCATATTATTTTTTCCAAGAAAGCAAGGTCCCAATTCTTTGGAATCTTGCACTAGGTCTCCTTAGTAAAACTTTACCTGCTACCTACCTAGATATCCCTCTCTCACAAAAAATTGGATGCTCTTCAGCTGAGAAGGTACTCGTGGACAAAATTCGCACTCATTTTTATGGCTGGAAGGCACAGATTCTTTCTATGGCTGGTCGAATTGAACTTATTAGCTCTGTCATCGCTAGGAAACCGTTACATTGGACTGATTGCTCTATTTATTTTCTTTATGGTCCTCTAAAAGATTTCCTCTCTTTAAGCAGACTTCCTGTGGGACTACAAAATACACGTTAACATGGAAGGATGTTTGTCTTCCTAAAGAGGATGGCGTTCGTGAAATCAGGTCCCTTAGGGATCTATCTAAAGCTTCTAAAGTTGCTTGGGTATGAAGGTTTTTCTCGGCTGATAACTCAATTTGGGCTGACTACCTTTGCTCCAAATATCTTTGGGCAGAGTCTTTTTGGGATATCCCTTCTACTTCAAATGCATCGTTACTATGGAAAGGTCTTGTTGAAAAATAGAGATGTCATTGCACTGGCTCTAGAGCAGCTCTGCCCCCCCTCCAGATGTACCTTTTCTCATACTGGCTTCTCTTTCCGCTCGTACTTTGATTTCGTTCGTTTAAGAGGGCCCAACTTTATATATTGGAAGGAAGTTTGGGGCTCCAAGGCAGCCCCCAAGCCTAGGTGCTGCTGGTTTAGAATGGTACGGAATAGACTTCCAACTCACGATTGGCTACTTAAGCAGGGATTATTCGTAAATGGAAATTGTTTGCTTTTATGAACATGTTAGTGAATCTAGAGACCATATGTTCCGGGAGTGTTCGTACTCCAGGATATTTGGGAGCGTATCAGTGCTGCCTTGCGATTACCTCACTTCGGAACTAGTCTAACTACCTGCGAGGCCATGCACTGGGTTAAGATGATACATAACCAAGATGCAGACCTTGTCTTAAGGCTTAAGACTGCTTTTACGGTTTCCACAAGGTGGATTTGGCGGGAGCGCAACCTCTACTGATCTAGCAACTCAAAATCGCTGGCTACGGTAATTGCGAATCGGATTTTGGAAGACCTTAATATAATTTGCATTTGACTCTTTGATGGTAGATTGCCCTTGGGGGGCTATGTAATTTTTTACTCTTTTTGTCTCCTTAAAAACTCCCTCTCCCAATTTTTGGTTTCTTGGGAGAGGGATAATTTATACAATCCAACTATAATCAGCCCACCACATTAATGTACTTACTTACCTTTCAATATAAGGTATTATATGGAATATTGGTAAGGAATTCTATGGAATATTGGTAAGGAATCCCTTGATTAAGGAACCAATATTATTATGTTGAATCTAAAAACGTTAATGTTTTATATAATTACAAACACCACCACTAAATAATTTGTAAACCGGCGAGTAACTAAGTTGCTTATTTTGTTTGGTATGTCTTCGAGATTCTACAATTACAACTATGCTCCTACCTTTTTACAATAACACTTGTGTCCTTGTTATTTTATAGAAGTCACAATTTGCCTTTTCATTATGATAAAATTAAGAGGCATATATGTAATAAGAACTGTAAATTTTTTGTAAGAATACAAGGGCACAAGTGTTTAAAAGGAGTAGGGACAAAATTGTAATTGCAAAATATTGAAAGGGTACAACTGTAAAAACTGTATGATATATTTTATATGATTTTTATTTTTATAGTGGATGATTGTTGTGTTATATTTATTAGCTGAGTAATTAATTTTTTTATTATGATTTTTATTTTATTACATATTTTTATTTGATGTAATTTTCAAATTTAGATTGGAAGATATAATAGTTATTTTTGAATTATTAATTACTTTCCACATAGATGTCATTTTATAGTAATTGCTTTTTACGTTTATATATTGTATGATAAAGCCAAACATGAGTAAAATGGTTATTTTTTTACATTTTATTAAGTATAACTTATCCATAAAAAGTCAACAAGTCCATGACATTCCTATACATGGTATGATAAAGCCAAACATGAATAGAATGGTTATTTATTTTCATTTCATTAAGTTTAACTTATCCATAAAAAGTCAAAAAGTCCATGACATCCTTATGATAAGTCTAAATGATATATATAAAAGGCCCTTCCAATAAGACATGGTCCTTCCATTTCCATGCATAAGGAAGGCCAACGATCGTAGCCATTAGATTCAAATCTAATGCATCAACTTCTTTGCTCAAAAGGGTATTTTGATCATCTTCTTTTGCATTAATTATGCATACCATTTAATATTTCAGAATACTAAATTTAGTTAGATCTAATTTTGGTATTTTTCTACAATACCTTATTTAAATAATATTCAATTTCATGCTGAGTGAGATTACGTGGGGCAAATGTTTGTATCCACGCATGTTTTTTTTGTAGAATATGTTGTTCCTTTTGTAATAATTATATGTTTTTTGTAGAATCTGTGGTTCCTTTAAAAGTAATCAATAAATTATAAAATTTGTATGGTTTTTTCTAGAATAAAATTCATATTAGTAATTTATTAGTTATTTTTACGTTTTGAATATTTAGAAGAAATTTGCAATCCTTCTTTACATAAATGTATAATATATATTTTTGATATGTATAATACACATACAAATATGTATAATACACAACCAAAATTTATAATCCACATCCAAAATATGTAATAAACATCAAATATAAAAGATATATAAAAATCTGCAACTGTCCTTCGTACCCAATTTATATGTAAAAATACACATAAAAATGTATAATACACAACAAAATTGTATAATAGACATAATAAGTTGTATTATAAACATGAAATAGGTAAGATATAATGCCTAACGAGCTTTTTGATTTCCTCTTTGATTGATTTGAGTCCAAAAACAGGGGGAGGAAGTCGAAAAAGCCAATGCACGGTCAAACACAATGATGCATGCAGAGATAGAAAATGCGTACCCTATTCCAACACTCTACATGCAATATGATCCGCGCATAAAATTAAAGACAGAATATAAACTAACTATATGATGTACGAAGAAATCGACCTTAGACAAGCAACTTCTATTGATCGTGAAGAACAATAGTTAGCTAACCGAATCGAGTCCGGAGTCCGATCTTGAGAGTCACTCGGTGCCCGCCACAACGGGTCCTGCCAGCGCTGTATGTGACTCCTCACGGCACGTGGTCTCAAATCCAATTAAACTAACTTTTTCAGTGAATTTTAGTAAGGTCCAATTACGTTCTATAGGAACAGATATTCTATTAGGTGTTGGGCCTTAGAAATTTTACGTCACAATCAACAAAAATCTTACGTCTAGGGGTCAAATCCGCGCGAATCAAGATAGCAAGTTATGACGTGAAATCAAAAATACGGAAAACAGCGGTGAGGTCCCCCAAGTGCATCGGCACTTGACGAAACAAACCCCGAGAAAAGTCCATGTCCACAAGTTTAGAGTCCTAAATTATTACAATTTATTGTTCTCTCTCATAAAAATTAAATTCTTCTTTATTCCCTGCTTTTCCTCCTGTGCGGGTCCTCTAAAAAGTAAACTCCAAGTCGTCAAAGCAGTTCCTCGCACAAAAATCAAAGAGAGAGAATGTCAGAAAACAATTATAATGTGGAGAGACAAAATTGAAAAATATGACTACAAAGCCGTGCTCCCCGGCAACGGCGCCATTCTGATGACACGAAATTCGATGCGGTCGAGATGGGATAAAATAATATCACAATGTTGTCGTTGTTCTCAACCACGTGGCTCGGTCAACGAGAAAAATTTATATTTTAAACCACTCAATAAAAGATAAATCAAGAAAATAATGTAAGCGGTCTTCGCTATTCTTTTTACCTGGTATAGCGACCAGGGTTGAACACAAGGAGCACGTTTGAAAAAACTCTATAGTCAAATTTCAGAGCAAATTTTTAGTGGTTTTTATTTTTTTTATTTTTTTAATTTTAAAATAAGCACAAATGAAGAACAATATGCACAAAAGAGTAAAAACACACGCACACACTCTTTTTGGTATTTTTCAAAATAATAGAAAATGTACAGAAAATTAAAAAGAAAATGTTTTTGTGTTTTGTATATGTTAAAATATTTTTGGTAATTTTTTCATAATTTTCTGATGTTTTTGTTATTTTCTAAAAATAAAACAGTGGAAAATAAAGAGACTATTCACAGCCAGGAGTATTGTTTAATTTAAAAATTCTTTAAATGCTCAAAAATCCTAGAGATTTTAAGAGAAACTAAAAGACCATATCTACAATCAAAAACTGAAATTACTATTTTTGGATTTTTTTTAGAATTTTCTACAATTTTTATAAGAGTTTTCGTATTTTGCAATTTTTTGGAGTTTTATAAATGGAAAATGCACGAAAACTGGATAGAAGTTAAAATACACCAAAATAGAGCTACAAAAAGTTTTGTGGAATTTTTAAGTAATTTTTCGAATTTTTTATGGATCTTGTAATTTCGGGCAGAGAAAAATACACTGTTTTTGAATTTTTAAATATATCAAATGGTAACAAAAATGGATGAAAAAATTATATAATGATGAGAACTACAGCAGGAACATGCAAGAATTTTCTCCAAATTTTTGGACCCCTAAAAACATGTATTTAAATGCAAATATCAAGCAAGTTAAGGTCTGGTTGAAGTGCAATTGTTTAAAGTTTAAACATCATATCAGCGGCTGACGCTCCCCCCACTCACTGAGGCAGAACAAAGAAATAAACAGGGTCAGAACATGCAATTTACCCAATGGAGATGATGCTCTACATGTGATGTGTTGAAGGTGGTGGATGCTTTTGGAATTCCAGATGACTTCAGGGACAGTTTTGTAGTTTTCCCAAATTTTCTTTTTATCAACAAATCCCTCTAGGGTTCTTGAACCCTCGTTTCTTTCTTCACAGCAATAACACAAAGGAGAACCCAAGGAGGAGCCGCCGCCGCCCACTGAGTTGAAGGGGCGGATCAAAGAGGGCGCGGAAGAAAGGCCCGCGCGGGGGATCTGGCAGCAGGTGCGCGGCGTCGCGCGCGGAGGCTGGTAGGCCGCCGCCCGCACGACGATGGAGGAGATGCGGTGCGCGTGAGCGGTCGACGCCCGTGCGCGGGCTGCTGGATGTGAATGCGGGCGGATGAAGATGGCTGGACGCGTAGGGCGCGGCGCCCACCGCTGGAGCGGAAGATGGGGCCGCGGAGGGTTCTGGCGGTGCAGGAGATGGCGGCGCCGCTGGGCGGCAAGGACAGGCTCGGGCGGCGCGCCTGCTGCGCAGATGGCGGAGATCTGAGAGAGCTGGAAGGAGGCCGCGAGTCGTAGGGGCGGTTGTCGGCGACGAGCGGCCCGCGCGCGGGTGAAGGCGGAGGAGCGCACGGGGCTAGATCGGCGGGAGGCGCGGGCCTGGCCGCGGCCGGCCGTGGTGGCGCGCGTGGAGGTTGGAAAGGCTCGCGCGGAGGACTGGGCGGTGCCGCTGCCCGCTGGAGGACGAACGGGCTCGGTGGGCGGAGGCGCGGCCGATGCTGGGCGCGGATGGAGCGCCGCATGCGGACGCGCGCCTGGAGGGCGTAAGGGTGGCGCTTGGCTAGACCTGTCTTGTGTTTTTTTTTAATTTTTTAATAAATGTAACCTACAGGAAATGGTTAAATTTTTTTTGTTTTAACCGTAAACAGATCTCTAAATAAAATATAAAAGAAAAATTTTTTTATTTGTTTTTTTATTCTTTTTGTTTTTATGCTTTTTATATCTTCCTGCAAAACAAACTGTTAGAGATGGAAAAAGGTAAAAATAATTTTTTATTTTTATTTTTCCTGCAAAACAAACGGTTAGAGAGAAAAGAAAAGCAATTTTTTTTAATTCCTCCTGCAAAAATAACTGTGAGATAAACAGGAAAAATTATTTTATATTTTTTTATACACAAAAATAGGAACGGTGAATGAGCGGATCTTGGAATATGATGGAATAGATCCGTGCTCCGGTCACCGTGCGTGACCGGAGGTGATAGATTATGTGAGATAGAAATGAAATGCGGAGATCACGAGATGAGATGAAAAATCGGTGTCGGGCGAAAATGTTTGGAGATTTTTTTTAATTCTAAGATCTAATCACTACACCTACACTAAAATCTAAGCCTACAATTTACCTAAGAGAAACGACAAGAAATAAGAGTGGATCTCACCTTGGGGTTCGGACACGCCATGATGGCCTCGATGAAGCTCAGATCGCTGTCACCGACCGGATCGGAGGCTAGGACCCTCTTCAACAAGAAACCTCTTGGAAATCGGGCTCCTTTCCGCCAAAGGTCGATGAAGTGGAAATGAGGGAGGAGGAGCCCATTAAAAAGAGACGAAAATCAAAATTGGAAAATATTCACATATAAGGAAAGTATTTATTGGGTGAATTAATAAAATAATTAAATTAATAAATTAATTAAATAATTAATTACGAAATTCGGAATAAATAAATTTAATAAATTAATAAATTAATTGAAAATCAATTAGCCACCTTAATGGTGGCCATATATGGTGTGGAATAAAATCATATATACATGGCAAGTTATTAAACCAAATAAATAAATCCACTAAATTAAATAATTACATATGAATTTCGTAATTAAATAAATTAAATTAATTAATGTGAGCTAATTATTTTTTTTGATGATTTTTATTTAGGGAAATTAATTGTATACATATATTATACACATATAATACAATATACATAGGTACAAATAAGGAAATATTTTTATAGAAGATTTTTTTTTAAATTTTTATTTTTTTTAAATTTTTATTTTTTAATGAAATCAATATTTACAATTACATACATTATAAAAATAAATATGAATAAAATATATACAACAAGTATATGGGAAAACTGCACAAAACACCCCAGAAAACCGATTTTTTAACCGTAACTCCAAAAAATAGGAAATCACAGCCATTAAAAGATAATTTAATTTAGAGTATGATGGAAGTGATCTAGGTTTGATTTGAGCTCGTATGGAGCCGGAATTGATGGTTCAATTATTTCTTTGCGACTTTATCCAGGTGTGATTATTTGCACTATGTACATTATTTTATTTTACACTTATTTTTATTATTTACAACGTATTTTTATTTAGAACTTTTGTTTACAAAAATAATTAATTTAAAGGCAAATTATTTACAAATAAAATAATGTAAGATTTGTACAAATTTATATGAAAAATATGCACAAGATATTTTTGGTTTTTTCTGACAGAAGACCCTATCTCTCCCTACTTTATTCCTGGTCGATCAGGTCAAGTCTTGACCTTCTCTCGGGGTTAGGGTCAGTCTGCATTTATTGCATAAATACATCCTTTATTTTTCTTTTCTTTTTCTTTTCTTCTTTATTCTTTTATTTATGTACAAAAGTGTTAAAAATGCATTTTTAACAAATGCATGCAAAATGGTAAAATTATGAAATTAATGGGTATTTGCAGGTGTTTGACTAAGAAAATGAAGCTAAAATAAAAGAATAAAGACGATGAATCGTGGATTCATCAGTAAGATATAATGGTTTCATGGCCTCCTTGCGCTACCACCACCATGCTACACACATTACTGCTAATCTACACCTTTCTGTTATCGCCTGCGTGAAGAAGTTCCCAGAGAGTCGCGACGTCATCCCCCGGCAACTACGTGTGCCATCCACTTCTGCCTTGCTTTTGAAGTCGTGCATGATGCTGGATTGCTCCAAGAAACATTTGATCATCATATCTATATTGATGATTGCCCTCACTGCTATAAACTACAATATAACTGACGTTGCACGTAAGGACCACGACAAACGATGTGATAGAGGAAAGCATCACCAAACACCAATGATCACACATCGCCTTCGTTCACTCCGCTTACGCATTGTCATTCTCAACTCCGCTCACATGTCACCGTTGCCACCATTGTTCACGTGCTATCGCCGTGCTCAACAAAACACACCTCCATAATTGTACAAAGGAACTTTATAATGCATTCATTCATTTAATCTCAGAAAGGGAGTAAAAAGAATCGATAATTTTTATTGATAAATCAAATATTACAATAACATTTATTGTAGGAATGGTTCACCTCAGGCTCACATGACTGACACTTCATACATGACATGATCCTTCCATATGTAATAATGGCCAATGACGATAGTCATTAAATCAAATCTAATGACATCATCAATTTGTTTACCCAAAATGGTATTTTGACGATCATCTTTTGCATTAATTATGCATATTTTTAATATTTTGAAATACTAAATTTAGCTATATTTAGTTTTGATATTTTTTCACAATACCTTATATAGATAATGTCCAGTTTTGTGTTGGACGACATTACATAAGGCAGATGTTCGTATCCCCACCTATTTATTTTGTTACTGTGGTTCCTTTTGTAACGATTGAGTGTTTTTTTTATAAAATCCATGGTTCCTTCAAGATTCATCAGTCATTTTGTAAAGTTTATATAGTTCTTTGTAGAATATAATCCATATTAGCAATGTAATAGTTATTTTTATATTTCTGTAAGTACTTTTTAGTTTTTTTATCATTTTATGTGAAATCTACAATCCTTTATAAATGGTGTATGGTATTATACAAAGAAAATGGCAATTTCATAAGATATATATATATATATATATATATATATATTCAAGTATGTGTAACATATATTAGTTATGTCTAGTACACATCAATTATGCCAAATGTATAATACACATCAAAATGTATAATACACATCCAAAATATATAATACACATCATATATACAAGATACATAAAAATGTAACTATCATTCATGTCCAATCAATATGTAAAAATACATAACAAATATGTATAACACACACACAAAAAATGTATCATACACACGAAATATGTAAGATATATTGACCGCATGCACTGAGCTCCTCAAATGCTTCATTGGCATCTGTGGTGCCAACATCATGCAAGTCCCTTATCCTCCTCCTCGTATGACGACCTGCTGCCTTCTCCATCGTCTTCCTCCACGTGGTATAGATAATGAAAGTGGTCCGTCAAGAGAACGAGATTGGTGTGTTTTACAAGTTTCTCTATGTGTACCTCGATTGCGCATCATAATATTAGAGAAGAAATTCACCTTCTCCCACCTAGAGTATAACTCCATCATTGCAGTGGTCTGCCATTCGTCCTCGTCCTCCTCTTCCTCCCGCTCATCGCTGTCAACACACCAAAGTGATACCTCAACATACAACAATAATCAGAGTTTCGAATTTTGAATAGACAATTAAGGTGACATGTTAATGGAGAAGATAATTGAGGTGATTAGATACTATATTTAGATATGTATAAAGATAAAATTAAGTTTTTAATTAAGCATAACATTAATAACAAACACAAGACTAATTACAGAGGGTTAGGACTGCTGGCCTTCCTTAGGATTGGAAGGACCATGTTCCATTGGAAAGATATCGTACAAACACACACACGATATCTTTCCAATGGGACATAATTCTTCCATCCCTAAGGAAGGCCATCGATCCCATGCACTCGTAATTAATCTGGTGGTTGTTATTAAAAGCAAGTTTATATTAGCATTTAATTTATCAAAAACTCGTCTTGTTCATTATTTATTATCTAAATATAGTATGTAACAAGCTAAATATCTTCATCATTGATCTCTCTTCTAATTTTCTCAAGTAAATTTCGAAACCCAAAATACATACCCCCAAAATCTGGTTTTCTATATACATAGAGAATCACTACAAAATCATTTTGTGCAATTGATCTATTTTTGTTTTGATCAATTCATGATGGTTATAGACTTGTCGAGACGGGAAACGTTCGTGAAAAATTTTTTCGATCTGAGGTCGTTTGCTATTCCTTTAAAATTTATCTTTGAATTTTAAATTTTGAATTTTCTGGAGCTGACAAGTGGCAGCTCCTCGAGCCACCATGTATCACTCATTTTTTTGTATTTCCCTTTTATTTTATAAACATAAATAAATAAAAAAATTATGACACCACATGGCGGCTCCTCTGCCAAACGATCTTGGCCAATCAGACGGTCGAGGAGCACCATCATCCTCCTCTTGCTCCCCTATCCTAAGTTTTGGGCACCACCGTCCACGAAACCACCACCCTTCTCGCGCCCACATTCCATCTTTTGGCGATGCCGCCACCAATCAACTTTTCCTTCCATTTGCGGCTGTGCGCCTCCACCTTCCAATCAGATCAATGCTCGATCAATTGTCGTCTCCTTTCCATCCCCATCATGCGATTCTCCCCCGATCTCCTCTTCGTAATCCTGGTCTCTAACCCCAATCAAACCCATCACCAATCCCCCTTCCATATCCATACCACTCGTCAACCGCCCATCTACGATTCGAATCCCAATCTCCTTCGGATGATCCTATCGAATCCCCTCCTTCTCGTAACACTGTTGCTATTTAAGAACCTCCATCGCTCCTCTCCCAACCATTCACCGACAGCATACAATGCAAGATGTTTCCTAGAGGTGACAACATCGAAGCATCCCCTTCTTCCTTGGTGAGGTCTGGTGGGTTGGCCCTTTAAGGATATCGAGTATCCTCAAGCGCATCACGGAAGCGTGTCGATCGCATCGTATGCAATCGGGGCAACTAGTTGCACTAGTCGCTATATGCAGCGGAAATTAAAATTTTAAAACTAAAGATGAAACCACATGATCACGAGAACACTTCTCGGATCGTTTCATCTAACCACAAAGTATAAGGAATACCTCTTGAAGCGTGGTTGTGATCGTGAGATCCCAAAGTAGAGATCCTCCTATCTTAAGTCCGATCCACGAAGAACGCACTTGCGGGCGCGATGATGAGTCACGTTCCTTCCCGCAATCCTCGATGAAGATCCAAGCAATGGCTCCCCCGATTTCGTAAAACGAAATCCGTCGTCTTCCTTTAGAGTAAGCAACTCCAAAGAAGATGGAGATCCACGAGTCGTCGAAGGCGAAAGCCGAGAGTCTCTCCTTTCTCAACACAAAGTGGACGTCCACTTGATGAAGAAGAGAAAGAGAGAGGACGAGAATGAGAAAGAGAGAGAGAGAGTTGTGTCCTTGCACAACTCTTAATGATGTTACTTGGAGAGGCTACCCTAGCCCTCCTTTTATACTAGTTTAGGATCCAATGGATCTCAATCCATGGGACACATGGATCCAAGGGCTATGCTTGGTCCATGGTAAATCAATGGCTAGGATTGTTGTTTAATAACAACAATTTAAAGTTAATTAATCAAGAGATAATATAACAAATGAAGTGGAGCTAACCAACCCCTAAAAAGGGGGGGGGGGCGTCACCCATGAACTCTTCATGGGTGACGCCACCCATGAGGGTGGTTGGTTTCTCCATTTTATTTATTATATTATTCCTCAATTAATTACAATAAATATTCACCAAAATAATTCCAAAATTAATTTGTGAATATTTCAATCTTGCCATTGAAAATTATGTGAATCATATTCACAACCCAAACTAGTTAGTAAATTGCATTTCCAATTAATTAACAAATGTGAATCCAATTTACATTATTAATTAACAAATGCTATTTACATAAATTCTCTCTCTTATATATATGTATATTACAAATCATATTTATAACATACACATATCATGGATAGTGTTATCCACATTCTCTTAATCCTTGATAATTAAATCCCATTTAATTATCTTAGATAATCATTTTCACAATATGAATCATATTCATATTTAAGTTTGATAATTAAATCTCATTTAATCATCAAGTCCTTGCTTGGATATTTCATCAAAAGAATTATTCTTGAACCCTTTCAAGAATAATGTGCTTTCTCCGCAGATACTTGGAGATAAGGACAGGGCGATTGTATTATTCCACGTATAGTGACTTGGATGTTGAGATCTCATCTCAAATCCAGATCCTACGGACCTCCCACAGATGCTTGATTAAATCAAGACCGCAAATCCAATCTTCTCATTGAATCTGAATCTCATTCAGATCAATGTCCAACACTTGGACTAAGATCGGATTGCTTCTCTACTGAAAGGAGTCACTAAAATCCAGACCTGTTTCATCACTCCCTCGGAATGGAAGCATCATGGATATACAATCGTTTATGATCACATCACCCTCAGGTATTCCCAATACCTGTACATCCTGCATACTGGAAGACCCATGGTCAACCCGAAGATTAAGATCAATTTTACACTGTCTTCTTCAGGGTTTGATCACCAAGTTTCTCATTTGATCATTGGGATTTGGTATCGATCATATACTTTCCAAAAGCATATATCATACCTAGGTCTTGATCATATACTTTCCAAAAGTATATATCAAACCTACAAATTCAGTCAAGCTTCCAAAGCGAGACGACCGTGCACGGAATTTGATTCTTCCCAATATCTCATGAGTGAGCTCATGTCTTCCGGTTCAGTAGTAAATCTGTATGATCCCTTTGAGAGATCGTATTACTCATATGCCCTTACATGCACACCAGCGCGCCGGTGTATAGACCTTGGTTAGGTCATCAACCTATTGGTCTGCCAAATGTACACACTCAGACATATAGCAATACATCTGTCTCCGGTCAGAGGATGTGTGCCTATGCTGTGACAGCATTCAACATAGGACTTAGGTTATCTCGATCTCGTTAAGTCAACTCTTTGACCTAACTAATCTGACACCTCCGAATCTCTATTCCTATGCAGAGGATCTGCATCAAGAGGTCGGTCAGATATCAGCCCATGTGAGAAAGGATTGACATCTCCTACTCAGGCTGGAGATCACATCTTAATAATCATTTGACGGTGCTTGATGAGTCCTCAATCTAACCCTTTAGATATTCATCCAAACACCAGCCTCTATGATTCAATAATTGAATCAACAGCTATATGATCATTAAGACAACCATGGTACATAACCCTAATTGTACAGAGGGACCTATTATGCAAATTATTTATTCTTCATTTCAGATTAGGGAATGATATTCGCAATAACATTTATTGCATAATGGCTCGCTGTGGGCTCACATGTACAACAATCTCCCACTAGCCTAAAGAGCCATTAATGGGCTAATCATTTAAACCCACACTCATGTGACAATCATAGGCTATTTAGAAATAGCTAGGTAAGCTGATCAGTCACTCTGTTCCCAAAAGACTATGCCAAGTCCTTTTACGACACTTGCATATCCCTAGGTAACAGTGCTCGCATCTAATGCGAATGTTGCATCTAATGCAACCAATACTCAATCTAGTCAAAGCAGTTATAGTGTCCTTGACACTATTGCTCAATAACTATTATAACCAGTATTTCC
Organism: Ottelia alismoides; assembly: GCA_037367405.1. Lineage (NCBI taxonomy): Eukaryota > Viridiplantae > Streptophyta > Magnoliopsida > Alismatales > Hydrocharitaceae > Ottelia > Ottelia alismoides. The sequence goes on along the minus strand of JAZKJV010008141.1, from coordinate 139,097 downwards.
ATAATCCTTATCAGAATACCCTTATTCCGGGAGATTACTATCTCTCAAGGTATCCACAGTTAAGACCTTTTAGATCTCTATCTATAAAGTCTTAAGCTTTTGAAGATATGACTTTGAGATAACTATCTCAAAAAACTTGTCATCTATAAAGATTTTGTTATTTACTGCAATCAAGTGTTCTTTCTCCATAGTAGGATTAGTAACAGTTTACTACTCCCACTGCATGGCAGATATCTAGCTTTTGTACACATCTAGCATACACTTAGCTTCTCGTAACTGATGCACAAGTGCAAGCAGTTCTAGCATTCACTTCCTCAACTCTTTGAGGTGCTATCCCTTTAGATAGGTCAGTACCAAATCTCAAGGGAAGAAAGCCTTTCTTGGAATTTCCAAGAATGGAATATGTCCAAGGTGTAGTACAAATGTGACAGTCCCAACACCCTCTCTTCTTTGCTTCTGAACAACTTCAGAACTAAGATCTAAGAGGTATTCTTGAGATCATATCTCAAGGAATAGCCAGTCTATAAAACACTTATTCTCATCCTTATATCATTCCAAATGATTAGGATATTATTTACATTTAGCACGATGAACATAATGGCACTCCTACTAAGCTTCACATGGTTCATCAAGATTCTATCTGAAATCATAACACTTATGATTTCATCAAACATGATGTTCCAACTACAAGAAGCTTATTTGAGTCCATAGATGGATTTCTTTAGCTTTCACAGCTTACTTTCTCAAATCATGAAGCCCTGGGGCTACTTCATGTGAATATCCTCAGAGAGATATTCTTAGAGGAATGCAATCTTGAATTACATCCTGAAGATGCAATAGTCAAGTTGTGTAGCTAAGGTTAGCAATATTCTGATGATTTTAAGCATGGTTACCGAAGAGCAAGTCTCATTGCAAGCAATGTCTTCTCTTCCGATGTGTAGCTTATGGCTACGAACCGTGCTTTGAAGGTCTCTACCTTCTCATCAGGTTCCCTTTCTCTTGAAGATCCATTTACACCTTAATGGGTCTAACCCTTATAGGTGGATCCTCTAGGGTCCATATACAACATTTGTATATGAAGTCTACTTTAGACTTTATTGCTAATATCCATCTTTCCATGTCACGATCCTTAGGAGTTTCATCACATGAAGCCCGATCATTGTCAAACTTAACTGACACATGGAATACATCCTCAAACTCATTTGAAGAGGTATTAATGTTTCATCTTTAATTATCCTTTTAGTTTCCGATTTCAGGAGCCTCATTGTCATCTCAAGATTAAATGAGTTCCTTCACTTCATTTTCATCTTGATTCTCAAGAGAGTCATCCTCTAAGAATCATATTCTTAGAGATGAGATCTTTTAAGAATCTCAAGGTCATAAAGTAGGTATCCAATACCATACTTTATTTTCCTAATGAAGTTGCACTCTCTAGTGCTTAATTCCAGCTTACTTGCATGGAATCTTATTAAGGATATATATTGTAGTCTCTACTACACATATATACCTGGAAATTAAGGGATAATTATGCTAAAAATTCATCATTGACCAAATCATGTCACACATGATCCAATTGTATCTCCCTACAACTCCATTGAGTTTAGGTGTATCAAGAGGAGTGAAATAGAAATGATATTCATATCTCCATAAGGTATTCTTTGAATTTTATCTAATAGGTACAAGCTACCTAGGTTAGATCAAATTCATTTCATCTTTCTTCAAATTTTGATTCTAAACCAAAATTGTGAAATCTTTGAACATTTCAAAGGTTTCTCAGGTGAAGAGAAGAAATCTCATATCATACGTAATCATCAATAGATATCACATATCCATAATGTTTACTATGATATAGATGATCTACATACATCAATATGTATGAGATCTTGAATACCTCGACATCTAACACCATTCCCAAAGAAGGGTGTATTGGACATTTTACTTTGAATACAATATTCATAAGTATGTAAGATTTGAAATTTTAGATATTCTAAAGTTTCATATCTTACTAGTCTATTGATCAAATCAACAGACATATGTCTAAGACTTGATGCCAGATCATTGTCAAATGATCTTCAGCCTCCTATTGATCTTATAAGGTTTGATTTTCAGTATTAGAAATCTTAATGAACCATTCATTAATTTTCTAATTTTGTGGAGTCCACTAGATGTTAGATTACTATCTGAAATATTTCCATCATAACTCTTTATGATAGTTCTATCTCAGAATTCATGTTTATTTTCAACATTTAGAAACAAACAATGAGTGTACTCTACTATCTAGGTCATAGAGACATTCTCCAAGACTAAGGGCTCTCCCACTGAGAATATGAAGTCTATCTATCCAACAGAGATTGCTGCAACAATTACAACAATATCCATGCAGATGACTATTTAACCTTAAGATCAAATTTCTAGTCTTCTAATATATATATGCAACCAATTTGCAAATGTCACTAGAAGATTGGGATACAATTGTCAGACTTAATCTTATGAAATAAGAAAGTCGAAGTCAATGATTATATGTAGATTATTTTGATGCTCTATCTGAGTCCTTCAATAAGGATTTTAGACAAATTTGATAGTCATACTATCAACACATCAACTTATTGCAGTATTGGCATTCATCCAACTCTTTGGATGTCATATGGAAGTTATAGAAGTAGGTCAACTCTTTGACTTTCCTTCTTACTCGGGTCCGACCCATGCTTCCACTGTGCTCTCTCCATCTATAAACAACCATTGTTCAAGATAAAGAATCTCTTATGTTGAATTCAAAGATTTCAATACAAGAGCATTTCAACATTTATACATGCTTCATTAAATTCATACAATATGAATATTATGAAGCTTCATGAATGACTAGAGTATAGATAATAGAATGATGACACTCATCATATCTACATACATCTTAACTCTTAAAGACTTAGGTTCAGGTAGGTATTCAAACATCTTGAATACATCATCTCTTTTGAGCCACCATTCTGTATAATGCAGAGAACCATGTCATTCATGATTAAATGTCTAGAGCACATATGTATGCCAAAATATCTTCTTTTATTTTATAAGGATTATTCGACAATTACGATCGCCATCGACATGTCACTTCCAAAGTATACTCGATGAAAGATCAAGACTATAGAGACATACAAACCCTAAGGTGATGTCTTATTGTCTTATTTAATTGCCCTTCCTCATTATGTTGAGGAAACTTGCACACTGCAACCACATACATTATGTGTCCAATTGCAAGTACAATATCTGGATCATGAGTCCAATCCAAGATATTTTACTGGTTATTATTGAGTATAACATAGAGTGGCTTTAATGAAGGATTATCTGAAATAAGAAATTTGCATAAGTGTATATATATTATATATACATGTTTTACTTTGATTTAGGAATTTTTATATCAAAGTTGTCTTGCCTTGTCAACACTGAAAGTTCATTCCCTTAATCACTTTCAATGTAAGAGATATTCTTACCATTATATCTCTAGCAAGATCTGGGATCTCCTTTCCTATCTTTGTTGCATCCCAATAATATGAGAACCTACAACTCGGATAAAAAGAAGCGGGAACACATTCCGCCTTGCAAGTCCAACTTGCATTTCCCAATTCGATCTTTAACACCCGGGCCCACCACCCCTAAGATGATGTTGACCCGTCATTAATTGAACCAACCGTCAACAGGCTTAATACTCGCTATACGCAATCCAATATCGCCCCAATAATATGAGGACCCGATATTGGGGTCACTACGTATACGGCCTTACTCTTTCGAGAAGCAAAGAACCCGATCCAATTAAATCATATACAGGATCTGTCACTTCGGACAGGCGTCTCCTACACACAACAGCTGGCGACGGAATCCTTTGCCTTGATGGGAGACCATGGATGTCACTTATGTGATCCTCCACCTCATATTCAAATTGTAATTAATTATTGTGAATCATATTCACATAATTAATTCTCCCAAGGGAAATACACATCTATTCATAATAGAGTGTTTATTGGATATAATTAATTTAATCACATTAGATTAATCATTAATCCAATCATCAATCAACAAACATGTCTTTTACTTGAATAGTAGGTATATACTCAAAGTACGTATTATTCGAATTTTAATAATTAGAAAAATACACATTGTCTGTCTCCGGTATTATACAATCCCTACCCGCTGTCATGGCCAGTACCGACGAGAGTGGGACGGACCACATACGTTGCAACCCGCTACCCCAATGCTCTCCGACTAGGCACCACATCCGCCTCGAGAAAGGATAATACCAGATAGACTGTCATGTACTTTGAGATGTTCATCGGTTTTTCAACCGAAATTATACCATATAATATAAATCAAAACATTTTTGATTATAAGGAGATTTGCTAGACAAATCCCCAATGCTATTCAAGCAAAAGGGTTTTTCATGTAAAAGTTGTCCTACAACTATTGTAGGATAAACTATAGTTTTCATGAAAGCAATGTTTGTTGATAAACCAACGATCAAGATCTAATATCTTATCATTGTGATTTAGGCAAGTATCATTCAATGAAATAATTATTTCTTTAAATATTTCACAAATATTTATCACTAATTATTCTAGAAAATTAACAATTAATTTTCATCATGATAATTGAATGACATATCACAAGGTTCAAGATCAAAACTGTTAATTTCCAGAAGTGACCCCCAATCACTAAAATTAACTTATCTTGATCAATTTAAATCCAAAAATTGCAAACTCAGTTTCCAAAGATTGCCTATTTGATTTATTAAATAACCCAAGTGATAATTCACGCATTTCAAGGCGGATTAAAACCGTAATCATCTTATCAATTACGTTCAAATCCGCAGTTCCCGCAACAGTGAATATAGTCATATTCAAAAAGCCATATCTTGAGCAAATAAAGTCCAAATTTAGTAAACTCAAGTTCTATGGTTTCCTTGTTTAATGGGGAACAAAATCCAATTGAAATTTTCGTGTTTAAACATTTTAAACAGTACGGAAAAAATCAATTAGACAGAGTTGCGAAAATTGAAATGCAGTAAAAATTTCGCAACCCTTTCAAGAACCAAAACGTCTAAGGTTCATGGATCACATCCAAAACCTTATTCATAACCTGGCTCTGATACCACTTTAAGGATATCGAGTATCCTCAAGCGCATCACGGAAGCGTGTCGATCGCATCGTATGCAATCAGGCAACTAGTCGCACTAGTCGCTATATGCAGCGGAAATTAAAATTTTAAAACTAAAGATGAAACCACATGATCACGAGAACACTTCTCGGATCGTTTCATCTAACCACAAAGTATAAGGAATACCTCTTGAAGCGTGGTTGTGATCGTGAGATCCCAAAGTAGAGATCCTCCTATCTTAAGTCCGATCCACGAAGAACGCACTTGCGGGCGCGATGATGAGTCACGTTCCTTCCCGCAATCCTCGATGAAGATCCAAGCAATGGCTCCCCCGATTTCGTAAAACGAAATCTGTCGTCTTCCTTTAGAGTAAGCAACTCCAAAGAAGATGGAGATCCACGAGTCGTCGAAGGCGAAAGCCGAGAGTCTCTCCTTTCTCAACACAAAGTGGACGTCCACTTGATGAAGAAGAGAAAGAGAGAGGACGAGAATGAGAAAGAGAGAGAGAGAGTTGTGTCCTTGCACAACTCTTAATGATGTTACTTGGAGAGGCTACCCTAGCCCTCCTTTTATACTAGTTTAGGATCCAATGGATCTCAATCCATGGGACACATGGATCCAAGGGCTATGCTTGGTCCATGGTAAATCAATGGCTAGGATTGTTGTTTAATAACAACAATTTAAAGTTAATTAATCAAGAGATAATATAACAAATGAAGTGGAGTTAACCAACCCCTAAAAAGGGGGGGGGGGCGTCACCCATGAACTCTTCATGGGTGACGCCACCCATGAGGGTGGTTGGTTTCTCCATTTTATTTATTATATTATTCCTCAATTAATTACAATAAATATTCACCAAAATAATTCCAAAATTAATTTGTGAATATTTCAATCTTGCCATTGAAAATTATGTGAATCATATTCACAACCCAAACTAGTTAGTAAATTGCATTTCCAATTAATTAACAAATGTGAATCCAATTTACATTATTAATTAACAAATGCTATTTACATAAATTCTCTCTCTTATATATATGTATATTACAAATCATATTTATAACATACACATATCATGGATAGTGTTATCCACATTCTCTTAATCCTTGATAATTAAATCCCATTTAATTATCTTAGATAATCATTTTCACAATATGAATCATATTCATATTTAAGTTTGATAATTAAATCTCATTTAATCATCAAGTCCTTGCTTGGATATTTCATCAAAAGAATTATTCTTGAACCCTTTCAAGAATAATGTGCTTTCTCCGCAGATACTTGGAGATAAGGACAGGGCGATTGTATTATTCCACGTATAGTGACTTGGATGTTGAGATCTCATCTCAAATCCAGATCCTACGGACCTCCCACAGATGCTTGATTAAATCAAGACCGCAAATCCAATCTTCTCATTGAATCTGAATCTCATTCAGATCAATGTCCAACACTTGGACTAAGATCGGATTGCTTCTCTACTGAAAGGAGTCACTAAAATCCAGACCTGTTTCATCACTCCCTCGGAATGGAAGCATCATGGATATACAATCGTTTATGATCACATCACCCTCAGGTATTCCCAATACCTGTACATCCTGCATACTGGAAGACCCATGGTCAACCCGAAGATTAAGATCAATTTTACACTGTCTTCTTCAGGGTTTGATCACCAAGTTTCTCATTTGATCATTGGGATTTGGTATCGATCATATACTTTCCAAAAGCATATATCATACCTAGGTCTTGATCATATACTTTCCAAAAGTATATATCAAACCTACAAATTCAGTCAAGCTTCCAAAGCGAGACGACCGTGTACGGAATTTGATTCTTCCCAATATCTCATGAGTGAGCTCATGTCTTCCGGTTCAGTAGTAAATCTGTATGATCCCTTTGAGAGATCGTATTACTCATATGCCCTTACATGCACACCAGCGCGCCGGTGTATAGACCTTGGTTAGGTCATCAACCTATTGGTCTGCCAAATGTACACACTCAGACATATAGCAATACATCTGTCTCCGGTCAGAGGATGTGTGCCTATGCTGTGACAGCATTCAACATAGGACTTAGGTTATCTCGATCTCGTTAAGTCAACTCTTTGACCTAACTAATCTGACACCTCCGAATCTCTATTCCTATGCAGAGGATCTGCATCAAGAGGTCGGTCAGATATCAGCCCATGTGAGAAAGGATTGACATCTCCTACTCAGGCTGGAGATCACATCTTAATAATCATTTGACGGTGCTTGATGAGTCCTCAATCTAACCCTTTAGATATTCATCCAAACACCAGCCTCTATGATTCAATAATTGAATCAACAGCTATATGATCATTAAGACAACCATGGTACATAACCCTAATTGTACAGAGGGACCTATTATGCAAATTATTTATTCTTCATTTCAGATTAGGGAATGATATTCGCAATAACATTTATTGCATAATGGCTCGCTGTGGGCTCACATGTCCAACAATCTCCCACTAGCCCAAAGAGCCATTAATGGGCTAATCATTTAAACCCACACTCATGTGACAATCATAGGCTATTTAGAAATAGCTAGGTAAGCTGATCAGTCACTCTGTTCCCAAAAGACTATGCCAAGTCCTTTTACGACACTTGCATATCCCTAGGTAACAGTGCTCGCATCTAATGCGAATGTTGCATCTAATGCAACCAATACTCAATCTAGTCAAAGCAGTTATAGTGTCCTTGACACTATTGCTCAATAACTATTATAACCAGTATTTCCATAATCCTTATCAGAATACCCTTATTCCGGGAGATTACTATCTCTCAAGGTATCCACAGTTAAGACCTTTTAGATCTCTATCTATAAAGTCTTAAGCTTTTGAAGATATGACTTTGAGATAACTATCTCAAAAAACTTGTCATCTATAAAGATTTTGTTATTTACTGCAATCAAGTGTTCTTTCTCCATAGTAGGATTAGTAACAGTTTACTACTCCCACTGCATGGCAGATATCTGGCTTTTGTACACATCTAGCATACACTTAGCTTCTCGTAACTGATGCACAAGTGCAAGCAGTTCTAGCATTCACTTCCTCAACTCTTTGAGGTGCTATCCCTTTAGATAGGTCAGTACCAAATCTCAAGGGAAGAAAGCCTTTCTTGGAATTTCCAAGAATGGAATATGTCCAAGGTGTAGTACAAATGTGACAGTCCCAACACCCTCTCTTCTTTGCTTCTGAACAACTTCAGAACTAAGATCTAAGAGGTATTCTTGAGATCATATCTCAAGGAATAGCCAGTCTATAAAACACTTATTCTCATCCTTATATCATTCCAAATGATTAGGATATTATTTACATTTAGCACGATGAACATAATGGCACTCCTACTAAGCTTCACATGGTTCATCAAGATTCTATCTGAAATCATAACACTTATGATTTCATCAAACATGATGTTCCAACTACAAGAAGCTTATTTGAGTCCATAGATGGATTTCTTTAGCTTTCACAGCTTACTTTCTCAAATCATGAAGCCCTGGGGCTACTTCATGTGAATATCCTCAGAGAGATATTCTTAGAGGAATGCAATCTTGAATTACATCCTGAAGATGCAATAGTCAAGTTGTGTAGCTAAGGTTAGCAATATTCTGATGATTTTAAGCATGGTTACCGAAGAGCAAGTCTCATTGCAAGCAATGTCTTCTCTTCCGATGTGTAGCTTATGGCTACGAACCGTGCTTTGAAGGTCTCTACCTTCTCATCAGGTTCCCTTTCTCTTGAAGATCCATTTACACCTTAATGGGTCTAACCCTTATAGGTGGATCCTCTAGGGTCCATATACAACATTTGTATATGAAGTCTACTTTAGACTTTATTGCTAATATCCATCTTTCCATGTCACGATCCTTAGGAGTTTCATCACATGAAGCCCGATCATTGTCAAACTTAACTGACACATGGAATACATCCTCAAACTCATTTGAAGAGGTATTAATGTTTCATCTTTAATTATCCTTTTAGTTTCCGATTTCAGGAGCCTCATTGTCATCTCAAGATTAAATGAGTTCCTTCACTTCATTTTCATCTTGATTCTCAAGAGAGTCATCCTCTAAGAATCATATTCTTAGAGATGAGATCTTTTAAGAATCTCAAGGTCATAAAGTAGGTATCCAATACCATACTTTATTTTCCTAATGAAGTTGCACTCTCTAGTGCTTAATTCCAGCTTACTTGCATGGAATCTTATTAAGGATATATATTGTAGTCTCTACTACACATATATACCTGGAAATTAAGGGATAATTATGCTAAAAATTCATCATTGACCAAATCATGTCACACATGATCCAATTGTATCTCCCTACAACTCCATTGAGTTTAGGTGTATCAAGAGGAGTGAAATAGAAATGATATTCATATCTCCATAAGGTATTCTTTGAATTTTATCTAATAGGTACAAGCTACCTAGGTTAGATCAAATTCATTTCATCTTTCTTCAAATTTTGATTCTAAACCAAAATTGTGAAATCTTTGAACATTTCAAAGGTTTCTCAGGTGAAGAGAAGAAATCTCATATCATACGTAATCATCAATAGATATCACATATCCATAATGTTTACTATGATATAGATGATCTACATACATCAATATGTATGAGATCTTGAATACCTCGATATCTAACACCATTCCCAAAGAAGGGTGTATTGGACATTTTACTTTGAATACAATATTCATAAGTATGTAAGATTTGAAATTTTAGATATTCTAAAGTTTCATATCTTACTAGTCTATTGATCAAATCAACAGACATATGTCTAAGACTTGATGCCAGATCATTGTCAAATGATCTTCAGCCTCCTATTGATCTTATAAGGTTTGATTTTCAGTATTAGAAATCTTAATGAACCATTCATTAATTTTCTAATTTTGTGGAGTCCACTAGATGTTAGATTACTATCTGAAATATTTCCATCATAACTCTTTATGATAGTTCTATCTCAGAATTCATGTTTATTTTCAACATTTAGAAACAAACAATGAGTGTACTCTACTATCTAGGTCATAGAGACATTCTCCAAGACTAAGGGCTCTCCCACTGAGAATATGAAGTCTATCTATCCAACAGAGATTGCTGCAACAATTACAACAATATCCATGCAGATGACTATTTAACCTTAAGATCAAATTTCTAGTCTTCTAATATATATATGCAACCAATTTGCAAATGTCACTAGAAGATTGGGATACAATTGTCAGACTTAATCTTATGAAATAAGAAAGTCGAAGTCAATGATTATATGTAGATTATTTTGATGCTCTATCTGAGTCCTTCAATAAGGATTTTAGACAAATTTGATAGTCATACTATCAACACATCAACTTATTGCAGTATTGGCATTCATCCAACTCTTTGGATGTCATATGGAAGTTATAGAAGTAGGTCAACTCTTTGACTTTCCTTCTTACTCGGGTCCGACCCATGCTTCCACTGTGCTCTCTCCATCTATAAACAACCATTGTTCAAGATAAAGAATCTCTTATGTTGAATTCAAAGATTTCAATACAAGAGCATTTCAACATTTATACATGCTTCATTAAATTCATACAATATGAATATTATGAAGCTTCATGAATGACTAGAGTATAGATAATAGAATGATGACACTCATCATATCTACATACATCTTAACTCTTAAAGACTTAGGTTCAGGTAGGTATTCAAACATCTTGAATACATCATCTCTTTTGAGCCACCATTCTGTATAATGCAGAGAACCATGTCATTCATGATTAAATGTCTAGAGCACATATGTATGCCAAAATATCTTCTTTTATTTTATAAGGATTATTCGACAATTACGATCGCCATCGACATGTCACTTCCAAAGTATACTCGATGAAAGATCAAGACTATAGAGACATACAAACCCTAAGGTGATGTCTTATTGTCTTATTTAATTGCCCTTCCTCATTATGTTGAGGAAACTTGCACACTGCAACCACATACATTATGTGTCCAATTGCAAGTACAATATCTGGATCATGAGTCCAATCCAAGATATTTTACTGGTTATTATTGAGTATAACATAGAGTGGCTTTAATGAAGGATTATCTGAAATAAGAAATTTGCATAAGTGTATATATATTATATATACATGTTTTACTTTGATTTAGGAATTTTTATATCAAAGTTGTCTTGCCTTGTCAACACTGAAAGTTCATTCCCTTAATCACTTTCAATGTAAGAGATATTCTTACCATTATATCTCTAGCAAGATCTGGGATCTCCTTTCCTATCTTTGTTGCATCCCAATAATATGAGAACCTACAACTCGGATAAAAAGAAGCGGGAACACATTCCGCCTTGCAAGTCCAACTTGCATTTCCCAATTCGATCTTTAACACCCGGGCCCACCACCCCTAAGATGATGTTGACCCGTCATTAATTGAACCAACCGTCAACAGGCTTAATACTCGCTATACGCAATCCAATATCGCCCCAATAATATGAGGACCCGATATTGGGGTCACTACGTATACGGCCTTACTCTTTCGAGAAGCAAAGAACCCGATCCAATTAAATCATATACAGGATCTGTCACTTCGGACAGGCGTCTCCTACACACAACAGCTGGCGACGGAATCCTTTGCCTTGATGGGAGACCATGGATGTCACTTATGTGATCCTCCACCTCATATTCAAATTGTAATTAATTATTGTGAATCATATTCACATAATTAATTCTCCCAAGGGAAATACACATCTATTCATAATAGAGTGTTTATTGGATATAATTAATTTAATCACATTAGATTAATCATTAATCCAATCATCAATCAACAAACATGTCTTTTACTTGAATAGTAGGTATATACTCAAAGTACGTATTATTCGAATTTTAATAATTAGAAAAATACACATTGTCTGTCTCCGGTATTATACAATCCCTACCCGCTGTCATGGCCAGTACCGACGAGAGTGGGACGGACCACATACGTTGCAACCCGCTACCCCAATGCTCTCCGACTAGGCACCACATCCGCCTCGAGAAAGGATAATACCAGATAGACTGTCATGTACTTTGAGATGTTCATCAGTTTTTCAACCGAAATTATACCATATAATATAAATCAAAACATTTTTGATTATAAGGAGATTTGCTAGACAAATCCCCAATGCTATTCAAGCAAAAGGGTTTTTCATGTAAAAGTTGTCCTACAACTATTGTAGGATAAACTATAGTTTTCATGAAAGCAATGTTTGTTGATAAACCAACGATCAAGATCTAATATCTTATCATTGTGATTTAGGCAAGTATCATTCAATGAAATAATTATTTCTTTAAATATTTCACAAATATTTATCACTAATTATTCTAGAAAATTAACAATTAATTTTCATCATGATAATTGAATGACATATCACAAGGTTCAAGATCAAAACTGTTAATTTCCAGAAGTGACCCCCAATCACTAAAATTAACTTATCTTGATCAATTTAAATCCAAAAATTGCAAACTCAGTTTCCAAAGATTGCCTATTTGATTTATTAAATAACCCAAGTGATAATTCACGCATTTCAAGGCGGATTAAAACCGTAATCATCTTATCAATTACGTTCAAATCCGCAGTTCCCGCAACAGTGAATATAGTCATATTCAAAAAGCCATATCTTGAGCAAATAAAGTCCAAATTTAGTAAACTCAAGTCCTATGGTTTCCTTGTTTAATGGGGAACAAAATCCAATTGAAATTTTCGTGTTTAAACATTTTAAACAGTACGGAAAAAATCAATTAGACAGAGTTGCGAAAATTGAAATGCAGTAAAAATTTCGCAACCCTTTCAAGAACCAAAACGTCTAAGGTTCATGGATCACATCCAAAACCTTATTCATAACCTAGCTCTGATACCACTTTAAGGATATCGAGTATCCTCAAGCGCATCACGGAAGCGTGTCGATCGCATCGTATGCAATCGGGCAACTAGTCGCACTAGTCGCTATATGCAGCGGAAATTAAAATTTTAAAACTAAAGATGAAACCACATGATCACGAGAATACTTCTCGGATCGTTTCATCTAACCACAAAGTATAAGGAATACCTCTTGAAGCGTGGTTGTGATCGTGAGATCCCAAAGTAGAGATCCTCCTATCTTAAGTCCGATCCACGAAGAACGCACTTGCGGGCGCGATGATGAGTCACGTTCCTTCCCGCAATCCTCGATGAAGATCCAAGCAATGGCTCCCCCGATTTCGTAAAACGAAATCCGTCGTCTTCCTTTAGAGTAAGCAACTCCAAAGAAGATGGAGATCCACGAGTCGTCGAAGGCGAAAGCCGAGAGTCTCTCCTTTCTCAACACAAAGTGGACGTCCACTTGATGAAGAAGAGAAAGAGAGAGGACGAGAATGAGAAAGAGAGAGAGAGAGTTGTGTCCTTGCACAACTCTTAATGATGTTACTTGGAGAGGCTACCCTAGCCCTCCTTTTATACTAGTTTAGGATCCAATGGATCTCAATCCATGGGACACATGGATCCAAGGGCTATGCTTGGTCCATGGTAAATCAATGGCTAGGATTGTTGTTTAATAACAACAATTTAAAGTTAATTAATCAAGAGATAATATAACAAATGAAGTGGAGTTAACCAACCCCTAAAAAGGGGGGGGGCGTCACCCATGAACTCTTCATGGGTGACGCCACCCATGAGGGTGGTTGGTTTCTCCATTTTATTTATTATATTATTCCTCAATTAATTACAATAAATATTCACCAAAATAATTCCAAAATTAATTTGTGAATATTTCAATCTTGCCATTGAAAATTATGTGAATCATATTCACAACCCAAACTAGTTAGTAAATTGCATTTCCAATTAATTAACAAATGTGAATCCAATTTACATTATTAATTAACAAATGCTATTTACATAAATTCTCTCTCTTATATATATGTATATTACAAATCATATTTATAACATACACATATCATGGATAGTGTTATCCACATTCTCTTAATCCTTGATAATTAAATCCCATTTAATTATCTTAGATAATCATTTTCACAATATGAATCATATTCATATTTAAGTTTGATAATTAAATCTCATTTAATCATCAAGTCCTTGCTTGGATATTTCATCAAAAGAATTATTCTTGAACCCTTTCAAGAATAATGTGCTTTCTCCGCAGATACTTGGAGATAAGGACAGGGCGATTGTATTATTCCACGTATAGTGACTTGGATGTTGAGATCTCATCTCAAATCCAGATCCTACGGACCTCCCACAGATGCTTGATTAAATCAAGACCGCAAATCCAATCTTCTCATTGAATCTGAATCTCATTCAGATCAATGTCCAACACTTGGACTAAGATCGGATTGCTTCTCTACTGAAAGGAGTCACTAAAATCCAGACCTGTTTCATCACTCCCTCGGAATGGAAGCATCATGGATATACAATCGTTTATGATCACATCACCCTCAGGTATTCCCAATACCTGTACATCCTGCATACTGGAAGACCCATGGTCAACCCGAAGATTAAGATCAATTTTACACTGTCTTCTTCAGGGTTTGATCACCAAGTTTCTCATTTGATCATTGGGATTTGGTATCGATCATATACTTTCCAAAAGCATATATCATACCTAGGTCTTGATCATATACTTTCCAAAAGTATATATCAAACCTACAAATTCAGTCAAGCTTCCAAAGCGAGACGACCGTGCACGGAATTTGATTCTTCCCAATATCTCATGAGTGAGCTCATGTCTTCCGGTTCAGTAGTAAACCTGTATGATCCCTTTGAGATATCGTATTACTCATATGCCCTTACATGCACACCAGCACGCCGGTGTATAGACCTTGGTTAGGTCATCAACCTATTGGTCTGCCAAATGTACACACTCAGACATATATCAATACATCTGTCTCCGGTCAGAGGATGTGTGCCTATGCTGTGACAGCATTCAACATAGGACTTAGGTTATCTCGATCTCGTTAAGTCAACTCTTTGACCTAACTAAGCTGACACCTCCGAATCTCTATTCCTATGCAGAGGATCTGCATCAAGAGGTCGGTCAGATATCAGCCTATGTGAGAAAGGATTGCCATCTCCTACTCAGGCTGGAGATCACATCTTAATAATCATTTGACGGTGCTTGATGAGTCCTCAATCTAACCCTTTAGATATTCATCCAAACACCAGCCTCTATGATTCAATAATTGAATCAACAGCTATATGATCATTAAGACAGCCATGGTACATAACCCTAATTGTACAGAGGGACCTATTATGCAAATTATTTATTCTTCATTTCAGATTAGGGAATGATATTCGCAATAACATTTATTGCATAATGGCTCGCTGTGGGCTCACATGTCCAACAGGCCCACTATTGCAGCACGTCTGACACTCCTCCACACGCTAGCTTTGCTCCGATGATTATTAGCTGTATAGCCACTTCCTCCAACACATCTCTGCTCTCCGCCTTCAGCATGCCACCTTCACCATCGACACATGAGCTTCGTCGCCCTCCTCTGTTGGTTCCCCACACTCGCTTCGATAGCTCACCAACCACAAGAGCGCCTTCCAGTCGATCATCACCAACCCATAACTGCTGCCCTGCTTGTCGCCCTCAGCCACCTCCGCCTTGTCTTTGAAAATGGACAAAGGCTACTGCCATCGCTTCCATCTTCACCTCACGCGAGCTTTACTAACTCAACCTTCTTCATCAATAAACTACCGAGGAGAACATCCCACACCTTCACTCTATCGACGTTCAGCAACCCTAGGTGGTCCTCAGACTCGCCACCCAACAACGACTAATTCTCCAACCACGACCACCCTAGGATTTTCCCGCAAGTGACTCACCTATGCCCGTGATCCATCGGGCTCGAGTCCCAAGGTGACCACGTGCTCTTCATGTGCTTCCCGGGGACAATTGCATGAACGCCCTCGAGAGAGCATCAAATTACAAAGTCACAACTGCCACCCAAGGACACACGCTGCGCACGTACCCCTTAGAAATTTTGTGAGAACCCTCCTTAAGGAGTAGGTAATTTCTCTTTTACCCATGTTCTGCATTTTCTTATTTTAGTTAGTTTTCTATTTTGCAAACAAAACCATGTGTCCTTCAATTATTTTGAACATCTAAATTGAATCATTTTATTATTACAAAAATATCAATTTATTCTATAATAAATTCTTTACATTGTAGCATGATTGTTTTATTTTATGCTTTATGGTTAATTAATAATTAATAATCTTGTAGAAAATTGCATATTTTGCCCATTCCTTTCTTAGAAATTCATATACAATTAACCATAGCTTCAACAATTGTCGAAAATGAAAGGATTACATAATTCATTCTATTCATCGTTCCTAAAAATCGTGTAATCCACATGCATATTTTATTCCCAAAAAATAGTTTTGTGCTTTGCAATAATTAATTTTTTATAGATATTCATCTTCATATTTTTAGGGTTTTGGACTTTTTGAGATAGATCACATTTTGATCTATCTTGGATAATTTTATTTCATAAAAATAAGTAGGTTTAATATTTATTATAATTAATTATTGAGATTCACACTATTTGTCTATTTAATTATTAAATATTCATATTGCATCATAAAATTCTAACAAAATTATAGTGCATTCATTTCACCATTATTCACGAGTAGAACAAGTTTTATAATTTTTGGATATCATTTATTTGATATCAATTTCTTTTTCCTCCGCATTCGTATTTGCAATAAAAAATTGCATCAAAAATACCAGAAATATTCTGCCTCAAAAATCGTGCTTGAACTTTGATAGACATTAATCTAGGTCTTTCCTTTGCCTCCTTGAGTTCGACTGTGGGTCAAGCCCATGATAAATAAACATAAAGATACTTTGATTAAATTTGATTGATTAAGTCAAGTGGTTATTTATTGATTAATTCCAATTACCCGCCTACAATGAAATGACAAATTCATTATTTTCAACAAGCTTAATTTCCACAATTTAAGATAAGGGTATCCGAACTCGTCAGATGACGTCGTTGGTGGGGAGACAAACAACTTAGGTTATTGTTTAGAAAATTAGTGTTAGGTTTTCATACACTTGGGTAGTTTGACCTCTAAGACCTCATTGTAAATTTCCCATTTTTTGTAGCATTTATTTTTTATCATTTATTTTCTCTCTTTTATTTTTGTTAATTATTTTTATGTCACTCTCTTACACCTTATCTTTTAAATTTTATGTGAGGTACCCGATGTACTTGGAGCATTTTTTCCCTAAACCGATGCATCTTCATTGACCTCTTGAAAAGCCACATAAAATTAAGTTCGAGTCGAGTCGTGCGAGAGCATAGAGGCTAGGATTTTTTTGCATTTGTATTATTTACAATGGTGTCCGTTTGGACTCTTGCGCATGTAAACAAGACTCGAACTTTTTCTATGGTGTGTCATGGCATGTTTCACTCTCCAGTGAGGATAGGGCCCGACTTGACTGGCTCGTAGGTTAGACCTACACATACGGCTAGTAGAGCTTCTAGGATTTTTTGATTATGCTCGTAGAACCTAGGACCACACTGCACTTAATTTATATGTACATTATATTGTTCAACTTAGTCAAAATTCAAATCAATTCTTCTCGGCTAATAGAACTTTCTAATAGGTGCAGTTTTCATCGGCTTGCATTCATATAGAATAATTTTTCAGTTATTATTTTGCATCCTACATGAAGATTGCGAGGAATCACTATAAGTCTTCTAACTGAGCATACATCATTACTTTCCACGGGCATAGGCTTTTCTCAAATTTTCTCCCTCTTGTTTTGTCACTTAAGATTTAAAGGAAATTAGGATTGGATGGTAGTCTAAAAAAATTGGGACTATTAAATGAGGTTGACTTTAATTAGACCATAAAATTGAGAATTGTATAGGAGAAGAACTCCGTCCTTATATTAATTTATCTTGTTGAGAGGTGAGGAATGCATACTTAAGGATAGAGCCAAGCTCCAGGATTTTCATTCAGATTATTGATTCTATAAAAATGATTAGCTATTTCTCAGTAAGGAAATACGGGTATCCGTTTACGGTCCGTCTTTCCTTAGCAGAGTGGGTGTTTTAAAGGGCACTACGTAAGGCTCCGTCCTTAAGTAACAGCAACCGTTTTACGGTCTGTACTTACACCCATAAAAGATAGTGCAACTAGTCATAAGAATTCAGACCAGTCTTTAGGAAAATTTCTGGCACCTAACATCTCACTAATTGTTCTACAAGATTGAATTTATCACCAACTAAAGTTGAAAAGATAATTGGCTAAACTCTTGAGTCCCTAATTGTATGAGTTGGTGAACCTGGGGTTTGAATTGTGTTTGCATTGGTATACTGAATCGAGTTCAAATACCAAAAAAACCGTACACTTGTATCATCACTCTCCCCCCTTGATTTAAAAATTAGGGTTTCTTCTTGTGGGCATTCCGTGCACTTAAAACATCTTTAACCAAGATCCATTATGTGAGCTCATTAACCTCCTTCGAAAATTATGGGACATTGATCCGAGTACCCACCATATGATTGCTTTGAAAATGAATTCTTCTTGATCAAACACCGATCATCTAAATCCTCTTCCTCTAAACATCCATAAACATTTACATGAGACTCTAACCCTCGGATGAATACAACCCATACTATGAATTCCAATCCATGTTATTCAGATCGTCTAACCGAATTCAACACTTCTTATTTTCCACCTTCTCCACTTAATTCTACGCATGATCAATTTCCGTCCTGGTCTAACCCACCTTATTCCCTATCTCTCTCCAAAAAGCTATTTGAATATCAAACCACTTTTGAGACCAATGATTGGCAAAGACACCCATCCAACCGACTTCATTCTTTTCTCATCATAATGTTGGGAGAAGTCAACCATTCATAGAACCACATCCGGACTGGACCCTAGGGAATAACATGACTATCCAACCAAATTGAATGGAGCAGACCACACCTGTTGATCATCCGTACTGGATTGACCCTAATGATCAAATCCCTATTTACCAACCAACATATCACTCCTTCAAATAGCCTACACATACAGAGGACTTGACTAATGGTATCAACACACATGAACCTGGTATGATTCAACCATATGAGGATCCAACCAATCACAACCATGGAAATGGAATCTACTCAATCAAGCATTAGATGGCTAAGTCAAGATATGTTGAGTATAAGACCTTAAGTTCTCAGTTGTACCCTCTAATTAAACAGAGTGCTCTCATGATTTGTCGTAAAGAATTTTTGGAGGATAACATTTCTAGGATTATTAAGAGATATGAATTAATTGAGGATAAATTTAAAAGTTTAACCAATTGATCAATTTCATTTTATGCCAACTCAACTATGGAAATGGAGACTGAAAGAATTGGATCTAAAGTTGAAAACCTAGAGGACACATGGAAACTCACAAACTCTGTGCACCGTAAGGATGACTCTGACTCAACACATCAAAGGCCCTCCTAGGATATGGACAACAACACATCTATACACCACACCGAAAAGGTCAAAAAAATCAAAAAAATTAAAAACACCCAAAAATTGGAAAAAGTAGAAAAAACATAAAAATTAGAACATGAGAGGATTTGAAGAATTTAGACCTTGCTCTAAGGAAAGCACTAGATAATATATTGATTTTTGAACTTCCCTTGATACAGACAATTGAACCCTTCCTTGACCTTGAAAGATTGTAAAGAGTAAATTAATGAAAAGTTGGGCAGGAAGATAACAAGAACTGAAAGACATATATTGTCAATGGACACTTCATTGGTGATGAGGAGAAAGACCAAGAGACGTATAGTAAAGTGGTTGCCTCAATTTGAGTGGGAATCAAGGATACAACATTCATCCATGTCAGAATTGATGACGAATCCCCAATCAATATCCTCTTGACCTCGGTGTTGGACAAGCTCAAATTCAGACCAATCAGGAAATCAATAGAGATCTTTCAATTGGCTAATAGATCTATGAAATTTACGAATGATTTCTCAGTCTACAGTAATGATTTTGATCCCTGCCTTTCTATCCTAGACTGCGTGCTTACATAGTCCAAAGGGCATCCGTTTGAAAGCATACGTTCCGAACGGACATGTGAATGTCGTTTTTTCTTGATTTTTTGGAGCAATGGTCACTTGGTTATATTCGGAGTACCCGTCGAGAAAGTAATAATGGCTCTTCCCGACTAATCGTTCGATGATCTGATCAACGAACAATAGCGGGAAGTGATCCTTCTTGGTAGCCTGATTCAAATGTCTGATAATTCACTTCTAAATCGGAGGGATATATAATGTCTGAATGACCTGAAAATATCTCAGAATTTATTCCATCAAGATTCTTGTTATTCAGCTCTAGGATTGTAGTCTCCAATATCCCATCCTCAGATATCTGAATCTCAGCTTCGACTGAAGGTGTGATGAAAGATTGGGTGCTAGGTTCAGCCCAGACGGCCTTGTCACCGATTTGTACGAAGTCACAATCTTGATGACTATCAGGTTCATCATCAGATGCTCGCTCTGATTTAGTTGATCTAGAATTATGGTCGTGGATCATCTCTAAATGTGTACTTTCATTCTGGATGTGAAAGTACACCTTTCTAGTACCATAATCAGAAACGGTCTTTGTTGTCACCGGAAATGGTCATCCTAGTATGATCGAGGTATCAGTTACATATTCAGGGATCGTCATGTCCAACACGACGAATTTCACTGAGAATTGCAAACCCCGAATGGTGACGATAACATCTTCGATTAAACCCTTAGGCCTCTTGGCCGATCAATCAGCAAACTGCAAGATCGTTCGGTTTGGCTGTAGAGGCCCGAACTCGAACTTGTCGAGTAGGGAAGATGGAAAGAGATTAATCAAAGATCTGCTATCTAACAGAGCCCGATCAAAAGTCTGATAGAGGATCTCACATCTGAAATACGATGCTCTAGAATCTGATCTCTTGGTTGGGAGACGGTTCTGAATAGCATGACAGGTTTCCTTGGTCAGCACATGGATCTCAAAACAATGATTACGTTGCCTCTTCTTTCTACGAACTGTTGTTCTATTCTTTAAGGCCTTTCTGCATAAGAGGGATGTGTGCCAAGTCTTCTAAAAGAGTGATTTGGATCGTAAACTTGTCGATCATCTCTTTCGTCAGATCATTCATTTGGATCTTTTTGGTGTTTTCTTTTTTAGCACCTTTTCCTAAGCAGAGTGATTTGGGAAAAGGAATCTGTACATCCTCTTGATTTGTCTGTACAATCGGAGGATCAGAAGAAGTGGAAGGAAATGTTTTTGTAAAACTGAGACTTGCTTTCTATGAATCATAGGAAAGAGAAAGATATCGATCAACTATCTTTTTATTTCTTTTTCGAATTCTTCTCTTTTGTACATTTTTTGGATTTTTCTTCTCATCATCACTGTAGACAAAGAAAGGTAAAGCAGATACGTTGTCATTCGTCTTTGGCTGTTCTTCAGACTTGGTGGCTTCAGCACCACCATCTTCATTATCAAAGGGTGTGGCTTCAGTACTGCCATCAATGTCTTCTACAAGTTTGCATGTGTTATCTGGAGTATCCTCCTCGAGCCTAATAGAGTCTTCGTCTAACGGCATCCTACCGCTCCTAAGAGAAATGAAATCAACATCATCATAATAAAGATAGTCATCAGATAATACCTATGATTGGAGGGTGGGCTCGGTCAAATCTACTTGCTCTGACTTTCACTTCAAATTATTCGGATTAGGCTCTATCTAGGCAGGTAAGGCGGACTTCCCTTTGACCAGGTTTGTGACATGAGTTTTGAACCCATCCATTTCTCTCCTAAAAGATGCTTGTTGGTCGGTGATCAGGTTGGCGAGATACTCTAATGTTGGGTTATCATGAAAAGGCCCATGAGACCCGGATGAGTTGCCTCGATGATACTGAGGCTACTGCGGAGCTAGATGCTGTTGTGGAGGATAATGTTGCTGATACTGAGTTTGATAAGTGTTCTACCTCTACTGAGGTTGCTGGTACAGACGAGGACCAGAGTGCTGCTGTTGTTCTCTACTCTACCCATGGGTGCCTGCTATTGCTGCTGAGAAGAGGCACCTCCTGTTGACCAACGGAAAACAGGGTGATTGCGACAGATGCTTGGTTGCTACGGTTGGTTATACCATATCCCATTGACTTCAGTCAATGGTTCATGCATCTCAGAATATGCTGGGGCATAGGTTCCAAGGGATGATCGCTCTGATACACCACCATCTAAGTGTCAGATGATGGTGTCTGCAGGAATTGCGGATATGTCGAGGGTTGACATGTTAGTTCAAAATGCACATGGTATATATGCTATACCGGAGGCCTCGGAAGTATGCCTCTATCTCGACTACCTGATTTAGCCTGTGATCTCGAAGACCCATTAGAGTCTGCTTGTATTTCTTGAAGGCACATAATCTGTGTCTTCAGATCACTCGGGCATCTCTCAAGCTCGTCAATCTTATTGAGCTTGTCAAAAGTTCTGGTACTTCTTCTCGATTATTTCCATCCGATCTAGCTTCTGACAACTGATCTCCATATCATCTAATGAGGATTCGATCGGAATCAAGACAAAAAAAGACGATTCCCTTCAATCTATGCCACTCAGGAATGCTGGTGATAAGTTGGTGGCTTCGTCTGATTGTAAACCCGAGTCTGGGACATTGTGGTATAGTTCTCTACGATTTTCTAATAAATGTCTCAAACTTGATATTCGTGCATCGAAAATTAAGATCCAGCACAAGCTGCGTTCACCAGTCCCTGTAACTCCGGTGTCATCCCACTAAAGAAACTCTGTACTAGAGTTGGCTTGGAAAGTTAGCGAGGGGGACATCGTTTAATGAGCTCTTTAAAACAGTTCCATGCTTCACGGAACTACTTATTCCCGATAATGATAAAATTGATAGTCATGGCTCTAGCAGCATTTGTTCGATCGAGAGGGTAATACTTATTCAAATATGCGGTTCTCATTTCCTCCCACGTTGGAACATATCTCCCTAAGTGTTTCAGCTAGTAGGCTGCTCGATCAACAAGGGAGAAAGGAAATGTGATCAACTTGATTGTATCCTTGTTCACATGCACATCATGCATTGTACTACAGATCACCCCAAACTCTTAAAGGTATAGGTGCGGCTCCTCAGTAGAAAGCCCGTGAAACTTCGGCAACAATTGGATTATCTGAGGATGGAACTCAAAGTTCCCGTGAATAACAGGCAGAGGGATCCACTGGTGAGTCGTAGTAGCTCCATGGTTGTAAAGTTGTTGCATCGTGCAGTTCGGATCTAGTGACGGTCTCTCTGCTCCATCTGGCTACTTCTGATCCTCAGGTCTTGTATGATCAGCTATTAGGTTCTCAGCATCATGATGGTCTCGTTGCGCTCTCAGCTAAGTCTACTCGGCTTTGACATTGTTCATAATCTACCTTTCTCCCTAATCTAATTCTGTATTGTCTCAAGGGAAGCAAGTATACTACTATTGATTACATCCTTATCAATGATTATAGAGATGGTCAACGGTCCTTTCCCAGCCATGTCTTGTGGAAAGGAGAATGAATTTAAGTCAGGCTTTGCCGAATCAAAATGTAACCGCTGATGGTCTTTTATAGCAGGAAATGATGATGGCAGAGGATGAGAAGGAGAAAAAATCGACGACGAGCTTTCAGGGTTAGAGTCACACATGGAAGTAGCAAACTCGAGTGGATTTCAATTTGGGATGAGAGACATCCCGAACCGATCTAGATGAATGGGTAGATTCGCGAGAGAATGGATTAATCAGAATCAACCAAAGTGCTCACCTTCCCATCATCTTATTGATTTGTTGATCAAGATTTCAGAAGATTGAACTCACAATGCAATCAAATGCAAAGCAAACCCCGAGTTCACCAACACAACCCTGGTGATGATCGTAAGAGTTCGGTCGTTTATATTGTCAATTTTAATGTTGTCTAGCAAACAATCTTCTTCTCACAGATTAGCGAGATCAGATAGGTGCCTGAAACTTCTACGGACCTGAGTTCTCACTAGAAATCACCTAGTCTCAACCAGTATGGAAGTAAGTGTAGACAGTTTCCGGCTACCCGTGTTACTTGAGGATGGAGCCGTATGCAGTGTCCTCTAAACCTTCCACTCTACTAAGTAAACTAGTAGCGTTTCCGGCTACCTGAGCGCACCCACTGAAGACAAGGTCATTAAAAGCATGAATTAAGTAGTACTTTGAAAGAAATCCAGATTCTGGCTCTACCTTATGGGTCTCTCTCACTCACTGAATCTGGAGAGTGTACCTGTGACATAATTACGGGTTCTCTCCCCAAGACAAGTGGAGTCCTTATGTTTATTTTTAAGATCAGATAGAAATTAACAGTCCCTATTTTATTTTCAGTTTTCACTTTTTTTTGAGTATTTTCAGAGAATTCGTCTAACGTATTTTTATCTTTTTGGATTTGGCCGTAGATATAAGTACCTAGGTGTCTAATCTAAGCAAGCATCTAATCTACGATGTGCAGAGAAAGGGGAAAGTCGAGAAATCCTATCAAGCACCTATCTCGAAAAGTCGCAGAAAAATGTTGAGAAAAATCACGAGCAAAAAAGCCACGGTGGTTGCCTTACTTCCCCAGGAGTACATCCCTGGTGAAACAAACCCTAAGAAGAAAGGAGGGAGAGGTACAAGTTATGATACCCTGAAGGGGACCCTTTCTACATTTTTTTACAAAAATTACAAGAAATTCAGCTTTACGATTCCGTCTAGCGCTGCTCAACCTGTGCTGCACAACTCAGAAACAAAAAATAGTGAGGTTAGAAAAATAAAATGGCGAACAGAGAAAAACCTAAACCTAGGTCTACAGTTACCCTAGCGTTGCCTCCCCGGCAACGACGTCATCTAAAAAACACCTCCTGATCACCTCTTTATTCCTACAAAAAAGATAGAAATAATCGATTTCACGATCGTTGTATCGAACATGCGAGTTTTGTCAGAAAAGATTAATTTTTAGTTAATCTTCATTATTTTTATTTATACTCCTAAAATTAAGTGTATATAGGTTAAACACGGGAGTGTCGAACACAGGGAGGCAAGTTGTTAAAAACTATGCTTTAATCTATAGAAACTAAGGTTTAATAGAGTTTCTTAATTTTTATTTTTTAAGGATTTTCTTGAATTTGAATTTCTAATGAATTTGTTTTGTTTTTGTATTTTTTTAAGTTTTTTATGATTTTTTATTATTTTAGAAAATGTTTTGTAATTTTTATTTAATTTTTATTTTGTTATTTTTATGTTTATTTTGTTTTTTCTATTTCATGGATTTTTAGAAGGTTTTTATGATTTTTTTGAAGTTTGATTTTTTAATATGAAAAAGTAAGTGTATGTTGAAATTGTGACGTATTTTGGATTTTTAAAGTTGGAAACAGTGAGAAAACCCTTTCATTTTATTTTTATATAAAAGTGAATGAAATTACCTTCAAAATGATATGTTGTGCGTTTTTTGAGGATTTTTATTTATTTAGTTATGACTTTTGCAAGTTTTTATCTTTATATATTTTTCATTGGTTTTAATATTTGATTTTTATTTTATTTTTGGAGTATTACGTAGAATATGGTAAAATAAATCAAGTGTAATTTTTATAGGACGTTTAAGTCGTTTATATATATATATATATATATATATATATATATATATATATATATATATATGGGGGGTTGATGGGACTGCCCTCTGGGGGCAGCCAACATGGCTGCCCCGCCCGTATTTTTGGCAAAAATTTTTTTTTGAAAAATATCGCCATGTATATTCATCCCTATATCCCTCCTATATGCCATTCGAATTTCGTCAGAAACAGAGACTCCTACGGCCTCCATCCAGACAGAGTCGATTTAAAAAATCCTGCGACCGTTAAAAAATGACGTCTGGATGGAGGCCGTAGGAGTTTCTGTCTCTGACAAAATTCGAATGACATATAAAAGGGATATAGGGATGAATATACATGGTGATATTTTTTCAAAAAAATAAAAAAGATTTGCGAAAAATGGGGTGGGGGCAGCCCCATTTTTCCTATATATATATATATTCTTTTTTTCAAATTTGTTGTGTTTTTATGGTATTTTTAATGAATTACAAAATGTTTTTATTTTTCAAAATATTAGTTTATATGTATATAATATAGTATAGGGTACTTTTATGTATTTTATTATTTTTTTATATTTTGAAATTTTATTTATTATGTATATTATGTATGTATAGTATAATAATGTATACTCGGGGGTATATATGTAATAGGTTGGAAAGCTAGGGCGCTCGTATAATAAGGTAGAAGTCCGAGGGTTTTCGCACAAATATCTCAAGAAATGCATGCCATTCACGTGCTGGCAACTTCTGTGGGACTTGCTCGCAATATGCCCAATGTTGTGGCATTGGCATGCAAAATTACCAAACCATCACATCCTCATCTTGTGCTCCAGCAACTGCAGGATATGTACGCCAATAAGGGAAAGGAAGAGGATATTCACGCAAATTTCACCTGAAATTTCCAATCGCATGCGCTGCATATATGCGGGGGACCTGCTTGTAACTGATGGGAACAGTCGGGGATATCCTGCAAATTCATCCCAAATTATATCCGCCCACGTGCCATGCACGTGAGGCTTTCAGCGGTGGGGTCGGTGCGCGTTCTGGAGGGGCACGTGGATGAACGTGATGCGTTCGATCATGGCTCGATCGAACGTTCTCTGGAGTTTCTAGAGCAGAGCGCGTAGCGCAACGGCCAGCGTTGGATCGAGTCCGATCTAGCGGCTAAAATATCAATCCCAAAGTTAGAGTTGAGAAATGGCGGAGATGATGTTTACACTTCGGGCGATCGGAGGTTGGTCCAAGGCAGTGGTTATGACGAGCGATCGGCAATGGCGGTGAAGATGTTTTGCATGTACACCGATACAACAGCTGTTGATGCGGCTCCCAGTGGTGGATAACGTTGAATGGCTTATTGCGACGGAGGTTCCGACGGATAAATCGCAGGCCGCGCTATGAAGTGATACACTTCAGCTTTGTAGGTCGTTGTTGTGCTTCCATGTCGACGACAGGGGCCTCTCAATTTCAGAGGATGATCCTGCAATCAAAACAACGACTTGAAGCGAACTTCGGTCATGGGTTACGGTAGTCAAATAAACAGCGATGGGCTGTGTGGCAACTTGATCGGGCATTAATCATAGAATAAAAGGGGTTGAAGAGAATGAAACGAATTGGAAGGGGAATTGCAGAGAGAAAGTAGAGTGGATTGAGATGAGGGAAGAGAAATAGATGAATCAGAAAAGAAACCGGAGGGGTTGAGAAGAGAAAGGAAGAAGAAGGAATAGGAGAAGGGAAAGGAAGGAGATCTAACTTGATCGTATGGATTGGAAATTACGCCTGGGGTTCTGGAGTTGATGCTCTAGAGCATCGTGACCTCAGACACTGCGGTGTTAGGACCGTGGAGGCTCTATGCCACGACGGAGCTTCTTCATGATGGCCTCGACACCCGGCGGAGGAGGAGGCTGAGCACGACAAAGAGGATCTGCAACGCCGGCGGTTGATCTCACCAACCACCCCTTTTTCGCTCGACGAAAAGACAAAAATCTCTGTCACAGATCTCGACTTGAAGCTTGGAAGACGAGGTGGATAATGGCAGATGTCTAACCGGCAAGGGGGGTGGAGAGCTTTTATAGATGAGGGGGAATCTCGTCACCGCCAGCGGTGACGAGAGCGAGGAGGTTGTTGGATAAACGACCAACGACAAGGACGTTGGAGCCGTTGGCGAAGGAATCAGGCGGCGACCTGAGAAGAAGGCGCGGGCGCGCAATGGGTTTCACAGAGGAGATAATGAGGAAGAAGGGAAAAAATGGGGAAGAGAGAGAAAAAATAAAGAGAGATTGTCATTTAATTAAATTATTAAATAAATCAATATTACATTTATTTAGGATATAATTAGATTACTCTTTACGTAATTACTAATTAGATAATTAATTAAACTTAATTACTTAAATAGTTAAAAACTTAATGAGTAATTAATTGATTAATTAATTTAAAAAGAAATAATTAAATATTTTGTATTTGATTTAATTTAATAATAATTAATTGTCGTATATTGTACATTATACAAATACGGTCCTGAAAACTGTGTTTTTTTGTATCAACTTCGATTTTAGGGAAACCAGTTTCATTTTGTAGATAACTTAATAATATGAACTTTAAAACCGAGTTTGCCCAATTTGGAGTTCATACGATCGAGTTACGAGGTCTGGAAAATTTAGGTAGCGCCTTCAAGGCTTCAGGTTTTATTGGTACTTTGACTTAATTTCATTTTTATATTTTTATATATGATTTTAGAAGATTTTTATAAAAGAAATTAAGTTAATCGGATATACGGTTAATAAATTAAAAACCTTAAAAGTTTCTACATATAATACACATAGACAACGGGTCCCAAACATCAAAACTCACTAGTTATATTCGAATATTTTTTTTGATATTTTTTAAAATAGTACTAAGTATAAGATGGATTTTAAAAGTGAGTTTGTCTGTTTAGAGTATTCTATAAATAGTTATGAACCTTGGATGTCGGCTTTTGTTGCATTTATGGTTCATTGCGGTTAATTGTTTTTATCGGCAAATTATTTTTCTGATATTTTTATAAAATAATATATATTATTGTGAACAACTTTTATAAAAGAAGTGTTTTGATTTGAGGTGGTTTTGATGATGAAAAAAGGTGAAATATTTACGTTGTGTAAAATGGGTAATTTGTATTTTTGGTCTTTGTTTTCTTGATATTTTATAGGTTAAGATGCTTATCTCCTCTTATTATTTATTTTGTCGACCAAGTTAATATTGACTTGGTTTCAGGATTACGATCAATCTGAATATATTACATATTTATAGCCATCTTTTCTTTTATTTTTATTTTTATCTTTATTCTTTTATTTTGGGTAAAATAAGTGTTAATTATATAATATTAATATTTGTGATTAGAATATTAATTAATTGAATTTAGTGATTATTTACATGTATTTTACCTAAGACTTTAGCCAAAATGAAAGAATAAAAGCGATGAATCGCGGATTCATCACATCGACTTTATTCTTTCATTTTAGCTAAAAGCCTTGGTAAAATACATGTATAAAATCAATAATTCCAATTAACTACCATTTTAATCATAAATATTAATATTATATTTTTAATACTTATTTTATCTAAATACAATAATAAAGATAAAAAGAAAAATAAAAAGAAAAGAAGGATGGACATAATTTTGTACAGACTGATCCTAACACTGATACGGAGTTAATATTGACCAGGTCGACAAAATAAATAAGTAGCGGGAGATAAGGATCTTGACCATATAAAAATGTCAAGAAAAACAAGACCAAAAATGTAATTTATCTTTTTTCACCTTATACATATTTCACCTATTTTATTTATCATCAAGAAAATTTCAAATCAAAACACTTCTTTTACAAACGTTGATCACAAAAATATATATTATTTTATAAAAATATGATTAAAATAATTCAATATAAAAAATATCATAATGAACCGTAAAAGCCGTAAAAGCTGACTTCCGAGTTTCGTAACTATTTATAGAAAATTCCAAATGGACCAAACTCACTTGTGAACTTTTTTTATTAATAATACTATTTATTAAAAATTTCAAAAAATATTCAAATAAAATGGATGTGTTTTGATGATTGGACCTCATTTTATATATGTACTATATGTAGAAACTTCCTAGATTTTTAATTAATTAACCGTTAATTTGATTAACTTAATTTCTTTTCAAAATCTTCTAATATATATAACTTATTTTAGAAATTTTTTGGAAATGAAATTATGTTAATTAGATTTACGGCTAATTAATGAAAAATCTAGGAAGTTTCTACATATAGTACACATATACAACGGGGTTTAAATGTAAAAACTCATCCGTTTTATTCAGATATTTTTTTTTGATATTTTTAATAAATAGTATTATAAATAAAATGAAGTTTAAAAGTGAGTTTGTTCCATTTGAAATTTTCTGTAAATAGTTATGAACCTCGGAAGTCGGCTTTTATAGTTTTATGGTTCATTATTATATTTTATTTTGTGTTGAATTATTTTTTAATATTTTTTTATAAAATAATATATATTTCTGTGATCAACCTTTTTAAAAGAAGTATTTTGATTTGAAATTTTCTTAATGATAAAAAATAGGTGAAATATTTACAAAGTGGAAAATGGATAGATTATATTTTGTTCTTGGTTTTCTTGATATTTTTATATGTTTAAGATATTTATCTCTCCCTCTTATTTATTTTGTCTACATGGTCAATATTTACCCAATCTCGAGGTTAGGATCAGTTTGTACCTAATTATGTCCATCCTTCTTTTTATTTTCCTTTTTTCTTTATTATTTTATTTTAGAAAAAAAAAGTTAAAAATATAATATTAATATTTATGGTTAAAATGGTAATTAATTTAGAATTAGTGATTTTATACATGTATTTTATGAAGGATTTTAGCCAAAATAAAAGAATAAAGGTGATGAATCATGGATTCATCAATGTCGTAGGAGTCTCTGTTTCACACGAAATTTGATTCACTTAATATAGGAATAATAATGAAATCCACGGAAGATTTTATTGAAAAAAATAAAAAATGAGGAAAATGGGAGTGGGGGAGCTAAGTTATCTCTCTCTTGGGGGCAGCCCCATTTTACCATATATATAGGGTTAAATGGGGTTGTCCCCTAGCTAACTTGGCTCCCCTTACCCCATCTTTTTATTTTTATTTTTTTAAATTCTTACATGAATATCACTATATATCTATGTTATGTCATTCAAATTTCATGTGAAACAGAGACTCATATGGCCTCTATCCAGACTGTTATTTTTTAAGGATCATAAAATTGTTAAAAAATGACTATCTGGACGGAGGCAGTAGGAGTCTTTATTTTGCACGAAATTTGAAAGACTTAATATAAGAATATAATAATGAAAATCCATAAATAGAATTTTTGGAAAAAATGAGGAAAATGGGGTGGGGATGGGAGCCAAGTTAGCTCCCCATTTTACCCCTATATTTATGGGTTAAATGGGGTTGTCCCCTAGGAAGCCCTGACTTGACTCCCCCTCCCCATTTTTTCTCAATTTTTTTATTTTGTTTGGAAATTTATTCTGTATAATTTCATCACTATATCACTATATTATGTCATTCAAATTTCGTGTGAAATAGAGACTCCTACACCTTCACCCAGGCAATCATTTTTAATGATAATAGAATTGTTAAAAACGACCCCGATTGGATGGAGGGCATAGGAATCTCTGTTTCACAAGGAATTTGAATGACATAATATAAGGATATATTTATGAGAATTCATTGAAGACATTTAAAAAAAAAATAAAAAAGGGAAAATAGGGCATGGGGAGACATGTTAGCTCCCCCTACGGGGCAACTCCATTTAACCCGACACACACACACACACACACAAATACATATATATAGGAAAAATGGGGATGCTCCCTGAGAGAAGCCAACGGGAAGCTCCCACCCCCATTTTCCCCTAATTTTTTTATTTTTTTGGAAAATATGTATATTCATCAATATATATTAGAAATAGAGACTCATATGCCCTCCATCCAAAACAGATCGATTATAGCAATTCTAAGACCGTTAAGATTATATGTTCTAGATGAAGGGTATTGGGGTCTCTATTTTTGACGAAATTTTAATGGCATGTTAGAGGGATATAGTGATGATATATATATTATTACTTTCTATAAAAATAAAAAATGAGTAGAAAATGAGGGTGGGAGCAGCCCGTTGGCTCCTCCCATGGACCAGCCCCATTTTACTCATATATATATATATATATAATGGGTAAAATGTATATGCCCCCTAGGGGGAGCTAACTTAGCTCCCCCATCCTATTTTATCCATATATTTTATTTTTTTTTGAAAATAAAAATTATGTAAATTCATTATTATATCCTTATATTATATCATTAAAATTTCATACGAAGAGACTCCTAGGACCTCCATCCAGACGGGGTCGATTTAAAAAATCCTGTGACCGTTAAAAAAATGTCTATCTGGATGGAGGTTGTAGGAGTCTCTGTTTTACACGAAATTTTAATGACACAATATAGGGATATAGTGATGAATATTCATGAAGAAATTTTCAAAAAAAAATTAAAAACATGGAGAAAATGGGGCGGGGGTAGCTAAGTTAGCTACCCCCTGGGGGCAGCCCCATTTTACCCTATATATATACAGAGAGAGAGAGAGAGAGTAAAATGGGGCTGCTCTCACCCTCATTTTCCCCTCATTTTTTTATTTGTTGAAAAATAAAAATATGTGTATTCATCACTATTTTCCCCTAATATTCCATTAAAATTTCATCAGAAACAAGACTCCTAAGCCCTCTATCCATAATAAGTCTATTACAACAATTCTAAGAATGTTAAAATTACCTATTCTGGATGAAGGGTATAGGAGTCTCTATTTCTGACGAAATTTTAATGGAATGTTAGCGGGATATAGTAATGAATAAATAAATTTTTATTTTCCAAAAAAAATAAAAAAATAGGCAGAAAATGGGGGTGGGAGCAGTCCGTTGGCTCCTCCCAAGGGCAACCCCATTTCACACACATACACACACGGGGGCGGGGGGGGGGGGGGGTTGGTAAATGGGGCTGCCCAATGGGATAGCTAGCTTAGATCTCCTGCTCCATTTTCCCCATATTTTTTTTAATTTTTTGAAAAATAAAAACATGTAAATTAATTATTATATCTATATATTATGTCATTCAAGTTTCATGAGAAACAGAGACTCCCACGACCTCCATCCAGATATGGTCGATGTAAAAATCTAGTGACCATTAAAAAATGATTGTTTGGATAGAGATTGTGGAAGTCTCTGTTTCTCACAAAACTTGATTGACATAATATATGAATATAGTGATGAATTTTCATGATTTTATTTTTCAAAAAATAAAAAAATGGGGAAAATAGAGCGGAAGAGCTAAGCTACCAACCCCTAGGGGGCAGCCCCATCCCCCCTCCCCCAAATAAATAAATAAATATGGGGCAATGAGCCTACACCGGCTAACGCAGTTAACTACCTACATCTATCCATTTTTTGTTATTTTTATTTTTCTGAATGAAACCTCTGTGTGATTTACTTAATATATAGAGTGGATTCTGCATTTCAAATTTTGTGGGAAAAAACATTTCTAACATGCCCATATGAAAGGGATAAATTTCAGGAATTTTGATATCATTAAAATTTGACTATCTTAATGGATGTGATAGAAGTCTCAAATTAAGTTGAATTTGGAATGACACAATGGTGGTATATGGTAATGTAAATCCCCAATACTTTATTTCAAAACAATTAAAAAATAAAGAGAAAAAACATGATGTAGGAAGTTACCTATGTCAGCCGATGTGGGCTCCATTTTACCTATATGTATGTGTGTGTGCCCTTTCAGAAGGATATGGAATGATCCTTAAGTGCATCACGAAAGCATGAGGATCATATCGTATACGATCGAGAACGACTAGTCATACTCTAGTTGTTCTATGCAACGAAATTTAAAATTTTTCACGTGAATGAAACCACACAATTCAAGAATACTTCTTGAATCGTTGCATCTAAAACACATGATAGATAAAAGGAATACCTCTTGTAGCGTAGTTGCAATCAAACCTATAAGAAAAGAGACCTCATGTCTCAAGTCCAATCTTCGGAGAAGACACTTACAAGTGTGGGGATGAGTTGCATGCTCCTCGCAATCCAAAATGTTGATCCAAGCAAGGGAACTCCTGATCTTGTCGCATGAGATCATACATATTCTTCACAAGAAAAATACACCAAAGAAGATGGAGAACCAATGGTCGTCGAGGCGGCAACACAACAATGAAGTGACAACGACGACTTCTTCCCTCTAGGGCTAGGGTGGACAACCACCCAAGAATAGAGAGGGAGAGAGGGCGTGAGGATGAGAGAGAGGGGAGAAATCTTGATGATGCAAGGGGTGGCTCTTCTTATATAGGGTTTTGTGATTCCATAGATCACAACCATGGACTACACAAAATCAATGGATGAAATTGATTTGTGCTTCTTTCAAAGGACAAAATTTTGTTGGAAAAACACAACAACAATCAATTTAATTTAGATTAAATATATATTGTTAAATCAATATAATTTATTCTCAAAATTAAATCAATTAAACTTGGAGACAATGGAAAGGAGGTTCCCTCCTTCCATATAGGAAGAGTGGACGACCACCCTTTCCTTAAAGGAATTGGTGATTTTTCCCCTCTCCTATTAGGAAAGCGGGAATCTAAATGCAATCTCTGAGATTGCATGATTCCATATATCTCCAATATTTACGACAATAATTGTTGTAATTTTTTCTACAAAAATAATTCATAATTATTTTGTGAATATTGCAATCTTGCTATTGGAAATTTGTGAATCGCGTTCACAAACTAAAATAAAATGTGATTTACATTTTTAATTAATTATCCAATGTGAATCCAATTCACATAAATAATTAATCAACAAATATAAATAATATTAAGCTCTCTCTAATACATTATAAATCACATTTATAATATATTAAGAATAACTGGATATTGTTATCCACATTATTCTCATCCATAATAATTAAATCACATTTAATTATATTGGATCATCATTCTCAGGCATTCAAATTATATGTATCAAATTCACATCATTTATGAAAATTAAAACACATTTAATTATCCATTTCTTAATGCTCAAATATAATTCAACTATGGAATTATTCTTAAACCCTTTCAAGAATGATGCATCTTCTCTACAGATACTTGGAGATAAGGACATGGCGATTGTATGTTCCTTGTAGAGTGACTTGGATATTAAGATCTTATCTTAAATACATATCTCATGGACCTCTCATAGATGCTTGATTAAATTAAGACTGTAAATCTAGTCTTATCATTGCATCTGAATCTCATTGAGATCAATGTCCAACACTTGGACCAAGATCAGATTACTTCTCTACTGGTTTAATTAAGATAAAAAAATCGGGAAAAAATATGATAAAATCAAAGATAATTATTTACACATTAATATAATTTTTTATTTCTATTTATTAAGAAAATTGAAAAATAAAATAAAGTATGAAAGAGAGGACTTTTGTACAGACTATTAGTTAACATTCAGACTTAGTTAATTTCTTTGATTTCGAGCTCATTTTGATTTGAATTTTCATACATTCTAATAAAAATTTTGTCAACGAAAATAAACGAGAAAGAAATAAAAACAAGGTGTTAAATATGTACATAAAATAATAGGTCAAAATCAGATAAAATACATAATGCACAAAAGAGGCTCAAAAACCAACTTTCAGATATGAGCTCTGATTCACTTGAACTTGGTCTTATTTTAAAGATAATTGAATGTACATTAATTCAAAAGTGAGTAGGATCAAATCAGACACTATATGAAGGAGATATCAAAGTTCTAGTCTGGAAATTCTGGATTTAGGATTTGAGTTTATTGTCAATTAATTCTGTTAGTGATTTTTATGCAATTATGAATGATAAAATGCAATTGTTATTTGTGTATACATGAATGCTAATTATGCAATATAGATAAAGAAATGCATGTGAATTTTGGATATCTGAGCTTAATTAATGTCTTTTAAAGTGATGAATCATGGACTGTCCACCAAATTAATTCTTGACTTGGTCTTAGGGTTTAGGGTCATAAAATACATTTAACATTTTATTTTTTTCTTTTCTTCTGTTTGTTCTATAATTTGGGCATTAAAAATAGTATTTTATACTATTTTTAATGAAATAAAGAGTGAATGTTAATTTGTACAAATTAGGGCTATTTACATAAATTAGCTAGGGGGTTTAAGGCCAAAATGATAGAATAAATGTGATGAAATGGAGATTCATCAGCGTGGTCGATGGTAAAGGGCAAACACGTTGCCCAAGAGCCATTGGTGGAGGAACGAGTTCTACAAGAAGAGGGAGCAACGCAAGAGAAAGAGGAGCTTCATATGTGACGGTATGCATCGGTCACGTGAGTGACCAAAGAAGGAGAAGATCAACTCTCTTCGTACGGATGAGGAGGAGGGAGAAGAAGAAAGTGAGATACGCTTGGGAATTATTAGTTCTCTTCGCAAGGTATGTCTCACGGCACTTTGAATTGGAGCTTCAAATTTGGTAGAGGGAGGGAACTCTACCTCAAAGAGCTTTGGAGGTGCCAAGGCTCGACCGAGAATGCAAAGGAGTGTGAAGCTGTGTATTGAGCACCAATGTGTACGTTGGAGCCAAACAACCAAAGCTACATATAGGAGGATATCTGTGTACGAGAAGGTAAGGCAGAGCTCTGGAGGGTGATGCATCATGGACAATGAGATAAACATCCATGAGGGTGGATTGATGATGAACCACACCACCAACATGAGATGAGATACTGAAGATGGTCAGATTGTTGGAGGCGCTCACCTCCCATGATACAAGAATGCCCATGGGACAAGTGTGGAGACGAGTACTCCATAAGTGGAGCTGGATCTGCCACACACCACCGATGGAAATGTTGGATACACCGAGGACATGAGCAGACAAGGAAGCTCCACTTCTCAAGACAAAGGCCAAGTCATGGAGGGACGTAGTGGTTTGTGAGAAGACCAGGTGTGATAAGGAAGGTGGTGCAAGCTTGCACCATCCTTGTAATTGAGCAGCATCAGGAGCTGTACATCGTATAAAGGATTGTGATAGGACATCAACTGTAGAAGACATGCTCGATTACGGACAACCGACTCTTCAAGTAAGGGAAGTTTGTCACACCAGCAAATTATATGATCAAGAACAATCGTACAGACACAATAGTGGATGCATGAGAACGATCAGTAGAGCTAGAGCGAGTCTCTCCATCTAATAAGCTTTGTGAATGTCCTTGTGTGATTGTGTGATTGAGTTCTTGAGCATTCTTGAGCGATCCATAGAGAGTGCTTGTACTTGCGTTGGAGCGTCGGTACGTGAGCAACAATGAGTACAAGATGAGTTGGAGTGTATCCATGACCATTCTATTCGGGAAAGTTGATTAGCTACGGGTTAGCTAATGTTGTACAGGTCAAAATCGATAGAGTGATTTTGACCACACCAACCAATGCTTGCCTTTCACTCACACCAATAACCTTGACAACATTTATGCACATCATAAAAAGAAACGTTTTTACAATAGCAGCATTAACAAATGGTAACGAAAGATATATGCAAAAATAACTATAATTTCATCATCTCTTATGACATATTTGCACTATAATTCACCGACATAACGTGAAATATCAATTATGTTCTTTTCGTTTCAATTCTAGAAAGATATGTCAGACGCCATTAGGAAAATATAAATTGACCATAATTTTTATTGTTTTTATTCCATCTAATTGATTCTTTTTGGTGCATTTTTTCAAGGACGAGTAGATCTCGAAGCATTTTGATTTAGAGCAATCATGCAGGATCATGTATTTAATAAAAAGCCGTAGTCTTCAGACAAGATAACAGTTTATTAGCATAACTTGCTATCCTAGTTTACCATTCTCCAACGAAATGAAAAAACAATGGACTATAATAATTCAATTGGCAAAATTGATCTAATATGATATTTGTAATATTTTTTTTAAAAAACAATTCCAGTCCCTGTTAAAATCATCCAAAGAAGATTCGGACTTCAGCTTAAAATATCTACTTAACACAACAAAGGAATGTGAACATTATGGTCATTTCAGGAGTAGAAGAGAGTCAAATATCCTTCGAACTAAAAATAATTCCCAGTGCATAATATCCCCGAGAAAAAGGAACTGATAATAATTGCATTGCATTAAAAAAAGAAGGAAGCTTCTACCAATCATGTAGAAATTAAAGATTTTATTAGTAACGGAATCATGATTGGAAGTAAAACAATCGAAGATACAAGGGAACTCTCGCAGGATCTGATTCGGCTAGAGAGATATCATAAACCAACAAATATGAAATGGTGTATGGATTTATTTTTTAGTCAAACGATTGGATTTCTTTCATCAAAATAAAGGATAGTTAAATGCCCAACCAGCCCAACAACCAAAATGGATTTATATTTATATTCCAAGGGAAAGCAGTGCAATTCTATCTATTTTTTTGCAATCAGAGCCCGTATTTTTATTTTTAACAGAATATAATATTCAGAAATGGTGGATACAAATGAATTTAATACAATCACCTTAGAGGGAACGGACAAATTACGTTTTCTAAATACATATTTCTCCATATATTATGGTATTTTCCAAATAGAATAAGAGTGTTGCCTGAACCATTTAAAAAAAGGCAAAATATTTAGTTATGAAAAAATCAAGATGTGGTGATTTATTTCAAAAAAGCGAGAATGCCTTTCTTTTACTCTTCTATATAAACAACTAGTGCAACTGGGGAGAACGTCGTTCAGACGATAACCTCTAAATGATCAAATAATTCAGTAGAATAATATTATTTAATACAATTTTAGATTAATACTATAATCACATCTTTCTTTTAAATAAATTGTATAATCATATTTTTCTCTGTATCTATATGCTTATCAGGAAATAAATAAATACTTGTAGTATCATTCTTATATTAACCGTACACACGGCAGATGTCACTGACTAATAGGGTAGTCGAAAATATCATAGACATGTCACTAAGGAAGGTTACCCTCCTGAGAATTGAATAGCAGGAATTGCAATCTTCATCATTTGAGTTGATCTGCTTCTTGATAAGGAATGCCACTGGGTTTCTAAGCCCTCGTTGGCTAGAAACCTCTTTGACTTGCTGGATCGATGCGTAGAGTATTGGTGTGTGGGAATGTTAGTGGAAACAAGCAATTCACAGGAAGAGGGATGCAAAAGCTCACACACACTTTTATTTGAGCAATCACAACTATATATATACATTGCGGGGGAAAATGAAAAAGACATAAAAAAACGGACGTAGCCCACTATCTCATGTACGTCCTCTTAATAAGTTGAATCATGAATGAAATAATTATTAGCCACATAATTGTCTCATATATTATGCTCCAAAACGCATGTCAATAATGGTGCACGTCCATTATAAACATCGTGCATGGCACTAATTTTAGTCCTAAAATGCACGTGCATTGATTTTAATCCATGCAAGGTGTGGATGAAGGTGAGAGATCACAACAAGTTCTCCCCTTCATGACCCTTCATCCCAACAATCTTCTTGTATTCTTGGAGCTTCGACTGTGGTAGCACCTTAGTGAACATATCAGCTCCATTGTCATCCGTGTCCACCTTATCCAGCTGCAAATCTTTTCTCTCCAATGCATCACATATCCAATGGTGCCGTAACTCAATGTGCTTTGACCTGGAGTGAAACGTGGGATTCTTGCTAAGATAAATAGCACTTAATTTGTGCGAGACTGATTCGGGTAGCGCGAAGCACCTCTAATAGAACAAATAGTTTAGCAAGGCTTTCTTCCGCAGCCGCCAGGGGGAAGAGTCCGAGCTTGATTCCGGGATGCCGGGATAAAGGCCTCCACAACTAGACTTTCGAATAGAATACCTTCGCCTGAGCACCTCCCTCTTCCCTCTGAAAGTATGTCCCGGGTTATTGTTAATTAGCTTCATTCGCAGTCATAAGACAGAGTTTCCATGCCCATACCTCTCGACTTCCTCCACTCTGACTGCGTGTCGTACCATAACGTCACTATAGGGCACGGACCGGCAACCGAAGTCGAACATAGGACTCACTTCATGCGTTCAGGGATAGGAGGAAAGAAAGGGCGGTAGATGATAATGATCAAGGGCTAAGCGTCTGGACGGGCGGGCTGAATGGATAAGCGAAAGTATGTATTTATCATGTATAAATCCCAAATCATGCAGCAACTTCTTGCACAACAGAAGTTCTTTGCCAGCCTCTGTCACTGCCATGTATTCGGCCTCTGTAGAGGACAATGCCACACTCTTTTGTAGCTTGGATTGTCAAGCCACGGCTCCTCCTGCGAGAGTGATCAAGTATCCTGATGTTGACCTTCTACCATCAACATCACATGTTCAATCTGAATCCATGTATGCCTCCATGTAAGCTTTACTTCCTCCGTAACAAAGGCATAGACTGGACGTGCCTTTGAGGTACCTCAGAATCCATTTCAAGGCCTCCCAATGCTTTCTTCCTGGATTTGACATGTACCTGCTCACAACTCCCACGACATGTGCAATATCTGGTCATGTGCATATCATGGCATACATCAATGACCCTACAACAGAAGCATAAGGTATATGGGCCATACCTTATCGCTCTTCCTCAGTCTTCAGTGAATGATCCTTTGATAACTTGAAATGGACCATATGTAGGGTGCGAACTGGTTTGCATCCATTCATATTGCATCTCTCAAGTACCTTCTCTACGTACTTCTGTTGAGAGATCCACAACTTGTGATTCACCCTATCACGGGTTATCCTCCTACCAAAGATTTGTCTCGATGCGCCTAAGTCCTTCATTGCAAAGGATTGCTTAGATCTTCTTTCAGCCTACTGATCTTAGTATTATCCTTGCCAACTATAAGAATATCATCAACATATAGGAGAAGAATAAGTTTCTCATGCCCATTACCTCGCACATATGTGTCAGCATTGTTTCTAGTGAAGCCTTGGTTTGACATGAAGCTATCAAACCTCATGTACCAATTCCTGGGTGCCTGCTTCAATCCGTGTAAAGACTTATTCAATCTGAAAATAAGGTGAGTCTTCTTCCTTGATTGGAATCCCTCTGGCTGCTCCATGTACAACTCTTCCTCAACATCACCATGGAGGAAAGCGGTCTTCACATCCATCTGCTCTAGTTCAAGATCTAGAGATGCAACTAGAGCTAGAACCATCCTGATAGACGTAATTTTTACCACAGGAGAAAAAGTCTCATCAAAATTGATACCTTGCCTTTGTTCAAAGCCTTTGACCACAAGACGTGCTTTGAACCTTTTTGAGCCATCAGCTTCGCATTTGAGCCTAAAGATCCACATGTTCTTCAAGGCTCTGGATCCTTCAGGCAGGGGCACAAGGTCGAACACCTTGTTCCTTTTAAGAGCTTCCATCTCCTCCTGCATTGCCTTCAGCTAGTGTTCTCTGTCGCTATATCCATTTGCCTCATCAAACGACTCGAGCTCACCATCATCTGTGAGCAGGAGATACTTGTCGGGTGAGTATCTCATAGACGGTCTACTGACCCTTATTGAACTTCTCAGTTGAGGTTGTTGTACTGCTTCTTCAACATGCTCTACCACTGATTCTTCATGGGGTGGCATCCCCCCTTCAACGCAGTCTTCTATGGCCTTGGATTCCTCCCTTGCGCCATCATGGAGGGCTTCTTCAAATAGGGAGGGCTCATCATCATAAGTGACAGGAGGTTGCGATTGTGGCTTGAGGATGTCCTGGATTTTTGGTCCTCAACAAAATTGACATCTAAAATTCTCACAATTTTCCTTTAAGTAGGATCCCATAGCCTATACCCATACTCATCCTGACCATATCCTACGAAAACCCACACCCTCGTCTTCGAGTCAAGCTTGGTGCGTTCATCACTGGGTACATGAACATATGCAACATCCAAGGGCTGAGACGGAGAACAATTGATCACATATACGGTCGTGTATAGTGCTTCTCCCCAGAAGCTCTTCGGAAGATTCGATTGAGAGAGTATGGCTCGTACTCTCTCCAACAAGATGCGATTCATCCTCTCCGCAACCCCATTCTGCTGTGGGGTCTTTGGCACCGTCTTCTCTATGCAGATGCCATGGCTCCTGCAATAGCCCTCAAACGGCCCTCGATATTCTCCACCGTTATCACACCGGATGACCTTTATTCTCCTTCCGATCTCTCTCTCCACAGCAAGGTGCCATGTTTTGAAGACGTCTAGTACTTGGTCCTTTCGTCTTCAAGGCAAAGGCCCACACCTTACTCGAGTGGTCGTTGATGAAGGTTACAAAGTACAAGACACCTCCAAGCATCTTTGCACCCATGGAGCACACGTCTGTGTGCACAAGATCAAGTGGGTATCTTCTCCTTGACGTTCTCATCTGAAATGATGCACGCCTTTGTTTTCCAGCCATACAATGGTTGCAAACCTCCGAGAGAACTCCGGTGGATGGAATGACATTTTTCTTGGCGAGAATTTGCATACCTTTCTCGCTCATGTGTCCTAGCCTTTGATGCCAAAGAGTTGTTTCGTCTCCTTTAGCTGCATAGGAGCTCCCACATGACCGACCATGAGTCATGTACAATGAGGCTTCCTTCTTTCCTCAGGCAACTATTAGAAACCCCTTGGAGAGTCTC
This sequence comes from Ottelia alismoides, assembly GCA_037367405.1. NCBI lineage: Eukaryota > Viridiplantae > Streptophyta > Magnoliopsida > Alismatales > Hydrocharitaceae > Ottelia > Ottelia alismoides. The sequence goes on along the minus strand of JAZKJV010008141.1, from coordinate 96,566 downwards.
CAGTCGCCTCCGCCAAATTTGCTGGTATACCCTTCATTATCAAGTGCGCTAGTGGACAACAAGTTCATGCGTACTCCGGGGACGTGCCTCATCATTCAGGCTGAGTTTGGTATTGTCTGGTATCTCCAGAACCATTGTCCCGCAACCAGCAATAGGACAACTTTGATCATTGCCCATTCTCACCACGCCAAAGTCACCAGGCGTGTACGAAGAGAAGAGCTCCTTCTTAGGTGTGATGTGGAAGGAAGCACCAGAATCCACCACCCAAGTAGACTCTTGAAGTGAGATATTGACTGATCCAACGTCCCACATGATAACGGCTTCTTCTTGGATAGCCACGGCTGAAGATCTAGCCTCACCGATCTCCCGTGCATCTTCTCTTATAGGTTCTTTGCAAAACCTCTTGATGTGCCCTCTCTTCCCATAGTTGAAGCATGTGATGTCTTTGCGGGGCCTCGACATCGAGCGTCCTCGAGACCTGGCTCTCCATTGAGTACCATCACCACGGCTCTTATTACGGCCTTTCCTTTCATTCACCAAGGCTTGTGAATGATCCTCGCCGCGCTCCTTCCTCCTCAGCTCCTTGTTCATCATACTGTCCTTCACGGTGTTGAAGGAGAGCGTTCCACTCGACGTGGAATTGCTTAGGGAAACCACCAGCGTTTCCCATGAATCAGGTAGTGAGCTAAAGAGGAGAAGCGCCTGCATCTCATCATCGATGTCCATCTTTAGACTGGAATGTTGGTTTGCACAATCTTGGAACTGACTAAGATGCTCGCTGACGGAGGAGCCCTGTTGGTACTTCAGATTCACCAATTTTCGGATGAGGAATGCCTTGTTTTGAGCCATCCTTGGCTCGTACAAGGTTGTAAGCTTCGTCCACAGGTTGCTTGCATTTTTCTCTGTCGAGACATGGTGGAAGACGGAGTCCTCCACCCATTGGCAAATGAACGCCACGGCCTTGCGATTAAGCTTGACCCATTCTTCATCCGATTTGCCATCTGACCTCTTCTCGTGTCCTTCGATGGGGTCGTCAAATCTCTTACAAATAAGAGATCCTCCATCCGTGGCTTCTGGATTGAGTAGTTAGTGGAATTCAGCTTCACCATGGCCGTCGACATCAATTGGTTGCTCGTGCTTGAATCCGTCTCCTCCTTCTATCAACACCATGACGTAGCGATACCGGCTCTGATACCAGTTGATAAGGAATGCCACTAGTTTCTAAGCCCCTCGTTGGCTAGAAACCTCTTTGACTTGTTGGATCGATGCGTAGAGTATTGGTGTGTGGGAATGTTAGTGGAAACAAGCAATTCACAGGAAGATGGATGCAAAAGCTCACACACACTTTTATTTGAGCAATCACAACTATATATATACGTTGCGGGGGAAAATGAAAAAGAAACAAAAAAATGGACGTAGCGCACTATCTCATGTACATCCTCTCCATAAGTTGAATCATGAATGAAATAATTATTAGCCACATAATTGTCTCATATGTTATGCTCCAAAACACATGTCAATAATGGTGCATGTCCATTATGAACACCATGCATGGTACTAATTTTAGCCTTTAAATGCACGTGCATTGATTGCAATCCATGCAAGGTGTGGAGGAAGGCGAGAGATCACAACACTTCTCCACTTCAATCTAGACCATCCACGAGGGTAGCCATCAGCACGGCGGTAAACAGCCTCAGTGCCATTCTGGACAATGCATTGGTAGCACCTGCCAAGCCTCTCTTTGGCAGAACCTGCGAGTGAGCAAATTGTTTCATGATGCAGATAGAGGTGAGTGACTTGTTAACCAAAAGAGTGCTGTTTCATGGACATCTGCACAGGAGCATGGGATGTTGTATGTTTCATTGAAAATATATGTATATCAAGTCTGGTGAAGCTTGCGTTGGTCGTAAGCCTGTCACTTGCATGGATGTTCTTCCTTTCATCATAAGAATCTAAAGCATGTAATCACACCATCTTGCAAGTAGATCTCTCTGTAATTCTCTTTCAATACGGAACCTTATCTGTAGGTTGCTTTCAACTTTTGAAATTTCATAAGGATGCTTTTAGAGCTTGCTGGATACCCATTGTTTAAAAGTTCTGTTCATAAACTTTTGTACTTTCAAAGGAAATGTCAAGATATGGTGCTTCCGTCGTAACTGGTATCTTCAAGCAGATGGTCCTTCCTTTTATGTATGATCTCAAATGAAGAGTAATTGTATGATCTGTAAAAGACGTTTACTAACACCAGACTTTTCTAATGCTTGGCTCCATAGAACCCAAATATCATAAATTAGATGATGATCCATCATCAACACTCAATTGTGGTCCTGATGCCTATATGTTTAGCTCAGAAGGGAACATGTTCTTTAAACCAGCATATTCTGAACTGCTCTGAACTTTCAATTTCAGCATTCTTCTTCATATATCTCCTATTTAAGGTGGGGATCATCCAATCCGTCATCTGAGGCTGTTGTCAGAGGACTTGTGCCGCATTGGAAGCATATTGCACTGCACTCCAAGATAATATTGTAGAACGGCCTCTGACCAAGTTGGTCAAGAATCGCCGCCGGCCATTGCAGAGCCAGCAGTTACGATAATCGGGTCTCTCGGAGGCCGCAACCGCAGGGGCGTGATTGAAGGGGGCAGACGTGGCGAGGGTTTGCGTCCTATAAAAGACCTCCCATGGGGAGGGGAACAAAAACACATCAGAAGCTCGCCAACGGGAGCCTCCTTCCCATCTCCATCATCTCTCTCTCTTGATCTACCCCGTTCTCTCTCTCGCAGCAGCCAAGGGTCAGAAGGCGTACCTCGTCGAGTTCCTTCAAATATGTTGCTTCAAGTGGCACAGAATTAAGAACACTTACAGAGTTTACTGCGGACGTTGATTCTACAATATGGAAGAAGGGTACACCTCAAGTGACACTATTTAATTTTCATATGGCTATTATGAGTCACGTGGCTGGAAGAAGAAGAGAACTATTCGAGAGAGAAGGAAGGATGAAATCAGGCGATCCTTGTACCCTACAAGGAGAAGAACCAAAGGCAGAAGTGTGTATAGCGGTGGTAGTAGCCGCCACCATGTAAAGTTGAAAACCAATGAAGGCCTATCTGCATTTGAAGGGTGCAGACAGACATCAGAGTTTGAAGATGATTCAGGTGAGAAAAAATAAAAATAAGGATTGATCTTAAGAAGGCATAGAGACCATGAATGGCACTAATTTTTGCACTGTGATACTACCGTCGTCATCACGTTCAATCATATTCTTATGTGAAGATTGCTTTCATAAACGTTTCTCCTTTTAAAAAAGATGTGTGGATCAGAAGCCCAATTCTCTGGATGGTATTAAAGTGGGTTCTTAACTCAGGAATTGACAAGAAGCGGGAAACGTGCTTTTACAAGTTGATGACCCACCATTATTGTATGTAAATTTGAAAAGAAGGAATTCGAAGAAAAAATGGTTACATGAATCACATGAACTACACAGTTCCACTATTTATAGCCAAACATCACTTGTGAAGTTGTTATAACCGAGGATTAAACCTAATGTTTGCCGAAGTCTTTGGCAATATACATCCAACCAGTTGGCGTAGGCATTACAGATTGTTTCCCCCTTTCTGGCCTAAAAAAAATCATCCAAACATGTGGGTGGACAAAAAAAAGATCAAGAGAGTTCATTGTTGGGTTACAACAAAGAGAATACGAGGGGATTGCTAGCGGGCATAGTTGCAGTTTGACAGATTGAAGGAGAATTTAAAGTTTCTTGCTTTTTGAAGGATCAAAGAGACTTTGATCCGTTCTTTTGTAGCCATGAAATAATTGGATTGCATCTGTGGGCTTGTAATTGGACAGGCTTGGCGATAATCTTCCCATCTTCACAATTTACTATTGTCATATGATTCATGACCGTTAAGTCATAAAGAGGAAGTGTACGAGCTTTTTTATAATCTGTTTCCCTGGATTCTTTTAATGGAACCATTTTGCGATTCTTGCGAAGTGTGATGGATTGAGTGCACGCATATTAGAAATATAAAAGGTCCTTAAACACGTACGAGAATAATAAATGACCAAATCAACGCTATTGTGAATACGAAGCAACATGAGATCGACGAGAGAAGGCATTCATATTTGCAGAACCACTTGTCGAGGTTTTCGAAAGGACAATCACAGATTTCTAAAATTGTAGAGAAATGAGGTCATGGCTATTCGAACGATCGCTGCAAGCCCATATTTCAGGAAGGGCTCTAAACGACGTTATCTGTATGAGTAATCTCTTCAAATGTCTCGGAAGAGGAGGCAGAGCACTTCTCAATTCTTTACAATTGGTTACCTTCAATCATGGCCTCAATTTTTGGCGAAATTCGACAGAATTTCGATCGAAATGGTCGATGTCAACCGAAATTTGAGGGGTCTTGTTCAAAAACAGATCGAAATGACCGAAATTTTGATCGAATTTCGACCTAAATTCGACCGAAATTTTGTTTCGATCAATCTCTGAAACGAAACCGAAATTTGACATTAAAAGCCTTGCCTCCAACAACTACAAGGAAGGATACCAGTTGGTAATTCGAGCTTCATGAAAAGTATATTCCTTCCACTCATCCGATACATCCAAATGACACAAATACAACTTTTTTGAAGATGGGAATACCTCTCTTTCAGTGCCATAAAATCCACCGCCTATACATCGGAGACTTCTTAAATCGTTAATATGTGAAGACTCGAGGTGAGGAAGATGCCCAAGAGGCGGCAACTCCTTCACATGGTGGAGATCAGCTAAAATAAGTTCTGCTAGCTTCAAGAGGTGATTCCCAGCTCCCATCCAGGTCGGGAATTGATCTCCCACGTAACCTTTTGTTGTATTTAAATTAAGTAATTTAAGTCTTAATTAGAAAATCTATGTAATTACTATAAGATCAATTTATTTTCGATTGGGAAATCAAATGGCTTGGAGGGAAAGTTGGGAATTCTCATATTTGAAACATTGATCAAGTTTGGGTAGAAGTTTAGTACAATACCTAGTATCTCTAAACTTTTGGTGGGCTTATATATGAGTTCACACCCCAATCTCTTGTAGCAATAGTAGAGAGGAGTAATGGAGGGCCACACACATGCAAACGCACTCGGCTTGGGCTCGGGCTCAGGAGAATCAATTCGGATCTTGGATCATGATACTTTTGCTGCGGGTTTCATTTGACCGATCGATTAAATTAATCAAACAGATTAATTTGGATTCGGTTGCATTGAGAATCCGAAGGGACACACCGTTAAGGGGCATTTTCGGAAATCAAAAGGTACCGCTTGGGCACGCGAGCTCCCCTTTTTATATCTCTCACCCGACGTCGTTTTTCTTCACTCGCAAGAAAAACTCTTTCACGTCGTCGCTTGTGCTCTCTGTTCCCACCACATATACGACCTGATCTTCTCGGCTGCAAGTTCTCGGAGGTATTTTCGAGGACGGTCTCGTCGGTGTGTGTGGACGAAGACCGTAGACCGTCGTTTAATCAGTTCCTGCTTGCATTCTGTAATCGGACAATGGATTGAAAATGCATGATTATAATAATGTTAATCTGTAATGCTTTTCTTTCTATTCATTTGAATCTGTGTAATTACTATTTAATATATACGATAATGATCCTATTCTCAACAATCTTAAAGAGGATTTCAGAAATCGATTTTAAAATCATGTCAGAAATACTATTTAAATCGAGGGTGGATATGACAGATATGCCTGAGAAATTCGGTGGTCAGAACTTTAAGCGTTGGCAACAATGCATTAAGATCTGGTTAACCACCATAAGACTAATCTCTATTCTTAAATCGATTGACCTATGGTGGAAAAGGAAAACCTCTCAAACGATAGCCATAAGGCACAATCTACGTGTAAAGAACACGATCGTAGATGTCATGGTTGCACCATATTGGCTCTGTCCAACACGTTGTTTGACGTATAATGTTCGTCCACGCAGACTGCGAAGGGGCTATGAGAAGATTTGGATCGGAAGTATAATACTGAAGCCCTCGGTATTGAGAAATACTCCGTGACTAAGTTTTTAAAGTTTTCCACGACCGAAGGGAAGTCGGTTTCTAAACAGGCACACGAGTTTTTACTCCTGCTCCATGGTTTAGAAGATGCCAGAATGAAATTTCCTGAAAAATTTGAAGTCATGTGCATCATTGAAAAAATTCCCCAAGTCTTGGGAAGACTTCGGTATGACCCTCAAAAACAGGAAGGGAAAATTTTCTATGGATGACTTGATGGTGGCAATTGCCATAGAGGAAGAATACAAGAAACAAAAACATGCGCTTCCTGTTGATATTCAGAATTTCATGACCTCAAAGGGCAAGGATAAGAAGGGGAAGAGTTCGAACAAAAATAAAATGAAGTCAATGGACAAGATTCAGAAAAAGACAAAGAATAAACCTTGCTGGCACTGTAATCAGGTTAGTCATTGGAAGAAGGATTGTCAGTCCCTAAAGGCTCAACCTAAGGCTGCAGATGGGAGTCCACAAGTGAATATGATCACTATGGGACTTGGCTCTAGAGAGAGGTATGTCTCTGTAAAATCTAAACTATACCATATTCATGATTCAAATGAGTTGCTCGTAGATACGGGAGCCAATGTAAATATTTATTCTGAGAGAATTTTATTTTCTTCTTATGAGACATGTAGTGGTGGGACTGTGAAGATGGGGAACGATTCTCCATCCAGGGTGCTAGGGTCAAGACAAGTCAACTTGAGGTTCTTCTCTGGATGTGTCTGGACGTTGCATAGGGTGGTGAATGTTCCTAACATCAAGAAGAATGTTCTATCTGGCTCTATTTTAGTTAGAACTGGTTCTGAATTGAACTTTCAATGTAATAAAATTGTCATTCTGAGACATTGTATTTTTTATGGAAAAGACTATCTGGCTGATTTTGATTTGTTGTTTAGAATTAGATGTGATTCAGTAAACATTGATGGAATGAATATTTTGAATTCTGAATGTTCTAATTCAGTGTCTCATGTAGTTAATAATCTACAATCTTGTGATCTGTGTCATGGTAGATTAGGAGATGTAAACTTAAATTCAATTAAAAGGATGATGAATTTAGAGTTGATCCCTAAATACACTATTGATAAAACTCAAAAATGTAAAATTTGTGTGCAAACTAAGACACCTAGGAAGTCTTTTCAGTTTGTCTCTAAAGACAGTGTGATCTTGGACCTAGTGCACACGGATATCTGTGAGTTCAATGGTGTGTTGACCTGAGACAATAAGAAATACTTTATCACCTTTAGAGATGATGGGAGTAGATACTGCTATGTACATCTAATGGAAATCAAAGATGAAACCTTATAAAAATTTCTTATATTTAAGAATGAGGCTGAGACACAAATTGGGAAAGTGCCTAATCACCTTAGGTCAGATAGAGGAGGTGGATATATCTCTAACTTGTTTGATGAACAATGCAAATCATTTGGCATAGTTCACAAAGTTACTGCTCCATATTCACCACAATCAAATGAGATAGCAGAATGGAAAAATAGAACTTTGACTGACATGATCAATGCTCTCCTACAGAGTTCTGCACTTCCAACCTATATGTGGAGAGAAGCCTTGAATACGACTAGCCATATTCTGAATAGGGTTCCTCCAAGGTATATGAAAAAGTGTCCTTTTGAATTTTGGAGAAATAGAAAACCGAGCTTAAGATATCTCAAAGTGTGGAGCTGTCTCGCTATTGTTTAAGCCTCAGAACACAAGAGAAAATAAGCTTGGTCCTAAAATTGTTGATGCGGTCTTCTTAGGTTACTTGGAAAATAGATATGCATATAGGTTCTTGTTAATTCGGTCCAAGATACCTGGCATAGATGTCAATACAATTGTTGAACTTTGTGATGCCACCTTCTTTGAGGATGTCTTCCCTATGAAGATTGGGATTCCTCAGAATCTGACCATTGAGAGTACCTCCACATCAGGATCTATATCAGTTCAAGTGGAAAGGATAACGAATGTGGGGGTTGAGACTCAACTTTAACCCAATGATCTTTCATAAGAAATTGAGCAAGGAGGAATAAAAGACCTCAGATAGCCAAGGACTTGGGTAGCGACTTCGTCGTCTACCAGACTGAGGGTGATCCACCAAGTTACAAGGAATCCATGGCTTCATCTGAAGCAAAAAAATGGAAGGAAGTTGTCAAATCTGAGATGGATTCCATTATGGTTAATGGAACTTGAGAATTGGTTGATTTACCCAAGGATGCTCTACTATTGGATGCAAGTGGGTGTTTAAGAGAAAGCTTAAACTTGACGGATCAATTGAGAAGTATAAATCCATATTAGTTTCCAAGGTCTTTAGGCAAAAAGAAGGTATCGATTACTTTGACACTTATTCCCCTGTGACTAGGATGACTATAATCCAGATGCTCATAGCATTGGCATCTGTATATGATCTTGCTTCCACCAGATGGATGTGAAGACCGCCTTCTTACATGACGATCTTGAGGAGGAGATCTATATGGATCAACCTAATGGGTTTGTGACTACTCTGAATGAGGGAAAGGTTTGCAAGCTCATTAAATCCCTATACAGATTGAAACAAGCACCAAAGTAGTGGTACAAAAAAATTGACAAAACCATTTTATCATGTGGCTTTACGGTTCATGAATCCGATGAGTGTGTCTATTCAAAGGAGAAAGGTGATGAGTGTATTGTCTTGTGCTAGTATGTTGATGACATACTTTTGTTTGGATCACATGTAAGGATTATTAATGTGATTAAAGCATTCTTAAGTAGGAAGTTTGAGATGAAGGACATGTGTGTTTCTGATGTGATCCTGGGTCTCAAATTGACAAGGTCAATTTATGGAATTATAGTTTCTCAATCTCACTATGTTGAGAAGGTACTTGAGAAATTTGGATATCAAGATTGCAAAGCTGTAAGCACTCTCTTTGTTTCATTCAAAACATTGTTTAAGAATAAAAGTGGAGTACCTATAGCTCAACTAATATATTCACGAGTGATAGGGAGTTTAACGTATCTTGCAAATTGCACGAGGTATGATATTTCATTCTCGGTTGCAAAGCTGAGTAGATACACTAGCTGTTCTGACTGTACTCAGTGGGAGGCTCTGGATCGAGTACTGAAGTACTTGAAGGGAATTATTTTCCTTAATTTGTATTATGGTAGACATCCATCTATACTAGAAGGATATAGTGATGCAAGCTGGATAGGAAAAATAGAGGAGTTTTGGAGTAATGGTGTTATTGGGTATTTCTTTACCCTTGGAGGCGATGCAGTCTCCTGGAGGTTTGTAAAGCAGACCACTATTGCTAGCTCCACCTTTGAGGCCGAGCTGTGTGCTTTGAACACCACTAGAATTGAGGTTGAATGGTTAAGGGAACTTATTTCTAAAATTCCCATGGTATGTCAGTATGTTCTTGCGATCTCGGTATATTGTGATAATATGACCACAATTGTCAAGATCAAGCGTTCAAAGTTCAATCAGAAAAACAAGAAGACTCATACATATTAGACTTAAGACGTTAAGGGATTGGGTGTCTCGAGGGGTGTTGGATGTCGATTTTGTTGGATCCAAGGACAACACGACATATCTGTTGACCAAGGGACTTGATAGATCTTTAGTCCTAAAGTCTAGATTTGGGATGGGACTGAGACCCATTAGGAGTTCCTCTACAATAGCAACCCAACCTATCTAAGTAGAGATCTCACAAAGTAGGTTCAATGTGGTAATAACAAGCTGTTTGGAGACTTGGTTGGCACTCTTAGTTTAATGCTTTTGCACGGGTGTCTTATCTTTGGAAGCATGAGTGCCATTTAAGCTGCATGTTTAGGAAGAGCATAGACTCTGAATGGGTTCAAGCCTTTGGGCAGGAATGTTAGCAATGCATCCTTAGAGAATGCCGCATGTGTGAGTGTTACAGTGCGTCGCAGTTAAAGAAAGAAGGTATTTCCTAAACACACTCATGAAACAGGATAAGGATGCATGGTCTTTAAGAGCACCAACTCTGAAGATTATACCAAAAACAACACTTTGTTGTTTCTACCGTATATTTTAACACCAAGATCTGATGTTCAAGACGTAGTTCACTTCGTTCCTGTTAAAGTGAAAGTAGTAAACTCAGGAAAAGGTTCAAACCGGAAGGTACCTTTACTGAAAGTAAAGTGTGGAAGCCAAAAGATATTTTTTAACTCTCTTTGAATCTCTTTTTCAAATTGGTGAATTCATAGGGGATTGCTGTATTTAAAGTAAGTTATTTATGTTTTAATTGGAAAACCTATGTAATTACTATAAGAGTCAATTTATTTTAAATTTGGAAATCAAATGGCTTGAAGGAAAAGTTAGGAATTCCCAAATTTGAAATATTGATCAAGCTTGGACGGAAGTTTAGTACAATACCTAGTATTTCTAAACTTTTGGTGGGCTTATATATGAATTCACACCCCAAGCTCTTGTAACAATAGTAGAGAGGAGGAATGGAGGGTCACACGCACACGCGCATGCGCTTCGTTCCATCTCTGACACCGGCATCTGAATCGACACTGACTCAGACACAAGAGAGTCAATTCGGATATCAGATCTCAATACTTTTGCTGCAGGTTTCATTTGACTGATCCATTAATTCAAATAGATTAATTTGGATTCGATCGCATTGGAAATCTCACTCGATCCAATCGGCTCGTTTTAGACACGATTTTGGAATCCAAAGGGACACACTCGTTGAGGGGTGTTTTTGGAAATCAAAAGGTACCGTGTGCTAGGGCACGCGAGCTCCCCTTTTTATACCTCTCCCCCGACGCTGTTTTTCTTCACTCGCAAGAAAAACTCTCTCTCACGCTGACTCTTGTGCTCTCTGTTCCCACCACATCTGCGACCTGATATTCTTGGCTGCAAGTTCTCAGAAGTACTTTCTAAGAGAAAAGGAGATGAATGGAAGAGATTTTATGGTGAAAAGCTACTATATGGAAAGGGATGAATTTGTGGGAGTACGTGAATGTGTGTAATTGCTTTGGTAATTAGGTGTTTGATGAGTTGAGATGAAAAATAAATGATGGGATGGGTAATGGTATGAGTATTGTAGAAAACTGCATTAGAGTATATATATATAAATGAATGGAGAACTTGTTAATTGGGATGAGTGATAATATTAGTTATTGAACAATTTAATGGAAGAAAAGATGGAAAGTGATGATGATTATGAGAGACATAGGTGTATGGATGTAAAGAATGATGAAAAACTAGATCTTTTTTACTGTGGATTTTAAGAGGACCATCTTAAATTCGGAGTTTTTTTCCACCGTAGAACACATTTACTTTAAGTGTACGGAAGAATACATGTTTTAAGAAAAGTAATGGATTAAAAGATCACTCTCAACAGTATGACATTAGATCTTAGAAAAGGAGAGGATTGTTAGGGGGTATTTATAAATTATATTGAATTATCCTTCTTGAGGAAAAAGAAGAAAAAAAGATGATGAGAGATGAACGGGTGGGGACAATGGATTAAGATCCCATGTAGAGTTACTGATCTTTAATTTTCCGTTCTCCAACGATTTGGTCTATCATGATATAATCCTATTTATACTTGTAGTGAAGTCAGACTCAAAAGGATTGTTCTAGAGTTTGAACGTAGATATTACTCATATAAGAGGAGAGGATTTTTTTGAATTAAATAATATTTTGTAATTCCTCTTGCTAAGTTGATTACCTATTTAGTGGTTGTATTTTTTGACAACATGGATATCTAAGTGTTATGTTAATATTAAGACACATGAAAAAAAAATCCACGGAGATCATCTAATAGGGATATGTATTTGATTTCAATATAGAACCTTGAGATGCTAAAATATGAAAAACATGTGGTGAAGGAAAATAAGAGTGAAACAAGAAAAACTTGGGACTTCACTTCATACTGGTTAGGGTCGATCATTCGGATCGAAATTCGTGGTATAGCACAAGAAAATGTGACTGATCAGATATTAATCCATGATAAGTCACAAGATTTTTCAGGCCTAGAAAGTAAACAAGAAGGAGGGACTCTTGGAATAGTCACTCGAGAAGTGAAGACTTATCACTCGATCCAAGTAATAGGCATGTGCTATAAACTCGAGAGTTAACAAATCAAGAGACCGCTGGTAGATTAGGGTACCTGCTAGCTACATGTTATCTTAACCACTAGGGAATTCCTAAGATGAGTTACGCCATCTGTACAATAACAACTATCATAACCAATATATGATGATTGGTATTGAAAAAGAAAATTGAATGCAGACTGATTAAATACCGAAGAAGAAACAAGAAAAAAGAGGAAAGAAAACCTCCACCACCTGTAGACTATAAACTACTAATTTCATCACACTTATATCTTTTATATGTCATCAGTGAGTCTTCGCTCACTTCTTTAGTTGACAAATCAACTCAGGTGATGGTCAAGACTCACATCACTACGCGAAAGTCCTTCCGATTGCCTCGACTTCAGCTCCGCCCACGATCAATGCCGGCACACCCAACTCTACCACCAACCATTATGCTCGTGGCCCCACAAGAGGATAGCAAGCCGAGCATCACCTCCTAGTAACACATATAAGGAAAAGAAGATAAGATTCTCATCATGCTTTTGGAAACAATAATTGTGATGTCTAATCTCATTTCAAAGTTGAAAACACTGATCTGCTACCATCGCCAATACTCATCATCTCATTGTGACGATGAATGATGAAAATATGCTTACTTCATGAAAGATTTTTGTTATTTTTTTGGAAGTTTACAATTAGAGATATAACATTTTGTAGTCCCTTATTCTGTTGAACACCTTTTGGTTTCCTAACGTCAATAGTTTAGAGGTGGATGGTGTTTAAAATGCAGTCCTTCCTTTTTGTACAACCTTGTAAGAGAAAACTATTTGGGAAAGTTTATGGGAATACATGATTATATCTTTGTCGTACATATCTCCATATGTCTATTTTCATATGTTTTTTTGGGGATGTTGGGCATCGAATTTTCTGCTCTATTGCATGTTCTTTCCTTGGTGAATTGTTGGGCAACATGTTATAAGCATCATGTACAAATCAAATCCGGACATATTGGACATTGGGGATCAAAACGTGATAGAAGTGGTATCGGAGCATTGGTTGTCCTAATCTATCTAGGAATTATTTTGAAATGAAGTTCTGAAGATCTTGTACTTTCTAAAGTAGGATTATTTCTCATCGCATTGGAAATTTCATTACATTATCCTAATCAGATATTGAATTTTCAGAAAATGCCACCAAGGAGGAGAATACAAAATGATATTCTGGTGGAAGTCGTTGTGGGAGGAGTACCCATGGAAACAACTTATGGAGACGATAATGAATAGACTTGATGATTTGGAGTCCCAATTTCCAAATGTTATAGGCAATAGATACAAGTAAGAAGCAGGGGTTGAGAAAGATGTAGAGGATTCAAGGCAGAGTCGACCTAAAAGGCCAAGAAGAAGGGAGCAAAATTTGCAAGACATCTTAAATGATGCTAAAGAGGAAGATGATGAAAGTTATGAAGAGAAACAACTGCCAGATTCTCCGATAGGATCACATAAAAATGATGAAAAGTATGATAGAAAAGAAGAAATTCATAACAAGAGCCTTTGAAGTATTTCGAAGATTCAAGCTACCATCTTTCACTGGGGATGGTGATCCTACATTGGTTGAGAACTGGATCCAGAAGATGACTAAGGTATTCAGGTTCATGAATTTAACTAAATACTCTTGGGTCTCTTTTACCACCTTTCACTTTGACGGAGATGTAGAACGATGGTGGAGATCTGTTAAAAAAATACCTTGAAGAAGACCATTAAATGTTTTGAGAGAAATTTATTGAGATTTTCAATGAGCAATACTATCCTGTGACTTGGAGGGCAGAGAAGAAGTTGAAATTTTTCAACTTTTGTCAAGGGTAAATGACAATCGATGAATACAAAATCATGTTCTTGGAATTGGCTTGTTTTGCAAAAGAATATGTGACTACCAAGAAGGAAAAGAAATTGCATTTTGAGCAAGGTATGAGACCATCTATTCGTAACCTCATTGTAGGGTTAAGGCTAAAAACTGTCGTAGAAGTAGCTAACATGGCAAGGATCACGAAAGAGATAAAATGAATTACATCGTAAAAGGGAATGAAGAAATAAGGATCATGCTTTCAAGAAGGACATGTTTCAGTTAAGGAAAAACTGTCATTTCACCCCATGCGATAAACATTATCGAGCAAGCAATATTCTGAGGATGTATCATATTCAAATCCAAAATCAGCCAAGCCTTTTGTAAGTTATGAAAAGTCTGTGGTGGTGGGGGCGGGGGGGGGGGCAAGTTCTGAGAATCTGACATATGCATCATGTGAGAAGCAACAATTTGAAGCATGTTAGAAGAACATGACATGTTATATTTGTGGGCAGATAGGGCACCCAAAGAAAAACTGCCCAAGAATCCAATAATATGGAAGCTACGCTGGATCAAATGCGGATCAGATCACGTGGCAAGCCTATAGTCTCTCCATGAGGGAATAAAATGCATCTGATTCTATGATGCGAGGTATGATTTTGGTTGATGAATTTATTCTTCATACCCTATTTGATTTAGGAGATACACATTCTTTTATATCGCCTGAATTTGCATTTAAGATTCAATGCAAACCAATCATATTAAAAGGAACCATAATTAATATTAGTCCATGAGGAACATTTATGAAGGGTATTCAACTAAAATTGGAGGAAGAGAGCTACATATCAATTTAATGGTTATTGGGATGGTGGATTTAGATGTGTTTCTTGGAATAGACTGGTTATCGAAGCATCATGCATTCTTCGACTATCATGAGAAAAGAGCAATCTTTAGCATTCCGATTGAACCAATATTTGAATTGATAAGAAAGTTGGAGTATAAATCATTGCCTAGAATCACAACACTACAAGTAAGAAAATTGCTAGATAGTGGTTGTTTAGGATATTTAGCATGTGTTACTCTTCCACCTAAAGATGAAAAGGACATAAGCATTATTCCAATCATTTAGGAGTTTCAAGATGTCTTTCCAGAAAAATTTCTTGGACTCCCTCCTAATCAAGAGATCGAGTTTATGATTGGTGTAATTTCTGAAACCAACCTGATATTATTGCTCCTTATTGTATGACTCCAACTGAATTATGAGAGTCGAAGAGTCAACTTCAGGAATTATTAGAGAAAGGATTAGCTAGACCCAATACTTCTCCCTGAGATGCACCATTCCTATTTGTATAGAAGAGGGATGGATCACTCAGGTTATGAATTAGTTATTGTTAGTTGAACAAAGTAACTTTACAGAATAATTATCTTTTACCTCGTATTGATGATTTATTCGATCAACTGCAAGGTGCATGTCTTTTCTATGATTGACTTGCTCTATGGGTATCATCAATTGAGGGTTAGGTTAGAAGATATAACCAAGACAACTTTTTAAAGACATTGTGAGCATTATGAATTTTCGGTGATGCTATTCAGATAGACTAATGCTCTGTCAGCTTTCATGAACTTGATGAATCAAGTTTTTCGATCATATTTATATCAATTCATTGTGTCTTTTATTGATGATGTGCTTGTCTCTTCTAAGGATGAATCCCAACATGAAGAGTACTTACGAATTATTTTAGGAACCTTACGAGCACATCAGTTGTTTGCAAAATTCAGCAAATGTGAATTCTGATTGAAAGAAGTTACATTTCTTAGACATGTGGTATCAGGAAATGGAATTTATGCAGATCCAGCTAAAGTGGAAGTAGATTTGAATTGGGAACGTCCAAAGATAGTAACTGAAATCAGAAGTTTCTTGGGATTAGCGGGCTACTACTAAAGATTTATTAAGGATTTTTCTTAAATAGCATTAACCTTGACAATGCTTATTCAGATGGATATTCCATTTATTTGGATAAAATAATGAAAAGAAAGTTTCTCAGAACTCAAAAAGAGAATGACATCTGTCCCTGTGCTAGCCATCCCTCCAGGAAGTGGAGGGATTGCTATTTATAATGATGTCTCTCATCAAGGACTAGGGTGTGTACTTATGAAGAATGGTTGGGTAGTGCCATATGTTTCTAGATAATTGTGTAATCATGAAAGAAACTATCCACTCATGACTTCGAGTTAGCTACAATAGTTTTTTGCATTAAAAATTTGGAGACATTATCTCTATGAAAAAGTTTGAAATTTATACTGATCACAAAAGCTTTAAATACTTGTTTTCTCAGAAGATTTTTAATATGAGACAAAGAAGGTGGTTGGATCTACTAAAATATTATGATTGCACAATCCTATACCAATGAAGAAAGTAAATGTCGTTGCAGATGCCCTTAGTTGGAAGCCACCCTTAATATTATCTCAATTGCAAGTCTTGAAGTGGGATATACTCGAAGAAGTAAGTACTCAGGGATCGATGCTTCCTACTAAAAATTAGAAGCTGTAGTAGTTTCCAAACACATAAAGAACGATTTGCTCAAACATCTAATAATAGCTCAGAGGCAAGATGCCAATTTAGAACAGATGAGAAACAAGATGGGTGATGGTTATCTTGATGATTTCATTCTGAAGGATGTAGCATTAACCTTTCAAGGGAGACTGTGTGTACCCAATGATGAAGGGCTAAAGAGAGAGCCATTGTCATAAGATCATTGCACAACGTTAATGATCCATCATAGAAGCAATAAGATGTATCAAGATTTAAAGAAAGATTTTAGGTGGGATAGTATGAATAGAGAGTTAAGCGATGTTTGGTTTGCCAACAAGTAAAGGCTGAATACCAAAGACCTTTAGAATTGCTACAACCACTTCCAATTTCTAAGGGGAAGTGGGAAAGTATATCTATGGATTTTCTAATTGGTCTACTTCATACACTCTTGGGACATGATGCAATTTGTATCATAGTTGATTGACTAGCCAAATCAACACACTTTCATCCTATCAAGCTTATATATACACATCCAAAACATGTGATCTTATATATCAAGGAAATTGTACGCCTGTACGAGGTACTGAATGAGATCATATTCGATAGATATCCTGTTCTACCTCAAAATTTTGGAAAGAATTGCAGAAGGCTCTCGGAACAAGATTGAATGTCAGCACCGCCTATCATCCTCAACAGATGGTTAAACCGAGAGAATTATCCAAACATTAGTAAATTTATTGTGTTCTTGTATGTTAGAATGGAAAGGAGTATGGGATGTGCACATGCCTTTGATTGAATTCGCATGCACATTCCTTTGATTGAATTCACTTACAACAATAATCACCATTCTAGTATATGAGTGGCACCATATGAATCCCTATCTGGTAGGAGACGTATATCTTGCTTGTGTTGGACTGAAATAGGAGAAAGGAAGATATGTGGGCCTGAGATGGTTCAAGATACTATTGATGTGATCATGAAGATCAAGAAGAAGTTGGAAAAAAGTATTATTACGACAATCGTAGTAGAGATATAAAATTTGGTGTCAGAGATTCGATGTTCGTCAAGGTGTCTCCTATGAAAGGCACTCAAAGATTTGGAATCAAAGGAAAGTAAAAATCAAGGTGCATTGGTTCTTTTGAGATACTCGAACATGTAGGTCTAGTGCTTATAAGTTGACGCTCCCACCACACTTATCTAAAATTCATAATGTCTTTCACATATAAAGCTTAAGAAAATATATTCCAAATAATGCCCATGTAATCCAGTATGAAGATTTACAGTTGCACTCAAATCTTACATATCAAGAATAATCGATTGAAAATATATATAGAATGGAAAAGAAGCTTCGGAAAAAGATGTTGTAGCTAATAAATATTCTATGGAGAAATAAAAAAAGAGGTGAAGTTACATGAGAACTTGAAGATGATATGCATGTAAAGTATCTACCATTGTTTATAATGAAAGATATGACAAATTTTGATGACGAAATTTCTTAACGGGTTAGAATGTTACAATAAAAAAAGAGTAACGTTAATTCTCACACAATAGCAAAGTGAGAAACAAGATTCGATAGTCCCATTCCCTGCGCCTTTGTCACTTCCGCCCAGCATAGAGGGAGAGAAAGAAGAGACGGGGAAAAGAGGAGAAAAAAGGGGAAAAAGGAGGAGAAGAAGATAAGGTAAGGGAACTATACTCTATCCCTTACATTTTCTTTGAGTAAAGTGTGTAGACGATTGTGATTCTTGAGTGATTATAGGGTTATATTTTGATATAATTTTAGTGTTGTTATAATAAGGGGAAAATGAAATTTCAGATTTTTGGCTTGATGTTATGAGAGGGTGATATGATCTTGTTTTTATGTGAAAATATGTGATGTATGAATAGAACTTGGAACAAAAAGAAATAGTGGGGATATTTGTATTGTTGGAACAAATATGATGATGGTGAATGGCGTTGGAAACGAGATTTAATTTTCATTTAAAAACTTACGATGATGATTATCATTCCAAATTTCATGGATTGTATGTTAATTTTGAGATTGTAGGTTGGTTTTGCTTAACTTTTATGGATGATTGATGGTGGAATAACGTACTTTCTTATTGATTATATGATGATCATTAGGATATATCGATTTAATGAATAGAATAGCTTAAATAGTAAATAATGATCCATTTGAATGAGAGAGTCAGAAATGAATGGAAGAGATTATATGGTGAAAAGTTACCATATGAAATGCGTAAAAGTGTTGGTGTGAGTGAATGTGTGTGCGATTGCTTTGATAATTAGAAGTTTGATGAGTTGAAATGAAAAATAGATGATGAGATGAGTAATGTTATGAGTATTGTAGAAAAGTGCAGTGGAGTATATTTATGTAAATCAATGGGGAACATGTTAATTGGGATGAGTGATGTCACTACAAAAAAAGACGAGATTGGCGTGCACATGATGGCTCGTAATGTGCACGCCAAGTGCACGCCCTGGGCGAGCACATGTGATTGGTCACTGCATGATCGTCGATACGAGAGTCGTCCCGGCAGGTGGGCAAGCACATTGGGACGTTATGTCCTCGCCCGCTTGTTGGCGTGTACATATGTGCTCGTCGAAATGATCGCCTCTATAAAAAAGGGCGATCATTTTCAGAGCCCCTGACGAGCACATGTGCTCGCCCAAACTGATATGCAGAAAAAAAATATAGGTTCGGTGGGGTTTAGATGCCCCGTCGAACCTGTATATTCTACCAATAAACCACTGCAGGTGCTTATCAGAGCTCGCTAAGCATATATATAGTATACCAGTTCGTCAACTAAATTAACTAGCATTGACAAGTCGAACTCACACAATATACATAAACTTAGAAACTAAACATTGATATTTAACATCTAAATACTACAAATATATGTTCGAAGCAACAACGACAAGTAAAATTACAATAAATTATACTATCAAAGTTCATATAAATTAAAAGACGTGCTAAAAGTTTAACAACAACACAAGCTAATAGCAACAACAATTCACTTCTTCTTTGATCTAAAAATTTTAGATATTAAACTCTGCTTTGATTTCTTTTTTTCCTTCTCCCTCTCTTTGAACCTAGCATACATGCGTGCCTCTTCTTCAGGGTCATTCTCCTCCTCCTCTTCGTCATCTGATTCAATCTCCTCAGGTTGAGATGCATGCCCTTGTGACCTATATTACACATGGAAGATATATACCTATTACATGCATTTTGTAGATATAGAAATATAAAATTATTACTCATTATAAGTAGAATACTTACATGTACGCCGTGAAACTTCTCGGAGCTTCATCACCTGCTCCACCATCATCGCCATCTGCGACTCCATTGGAAATGATGATTGGGATGAATGTGGTTGTGTGTACGACGACTGGGAGTATGCAGAATAGGAATGGTGATGTTCCTCCACATAGTATGGAGGAAGACCACCAAGCGTATGCTTCCTATTCGCCACACCATCCCTCTCCTCCAACACCTTATAAGATTTTCATTGTTTAATACGAAATTATATATAAAAATGAATATAGTAAGTTAATATTTATCTATACCTGCTTCCAGATTAATTTATCAAATGGTAGTTGCTCTCTAGTTGGATCACCACCCCATTTTTCTGCAGATAGTCTCAAATAACGATCCTGAAATACAATATGAAATATAGAAAATATGAGTTATAATATATCTTTCAATTGCAAATAAATTGATAGACTTACCAACAATCCTGCTTCAGGAGTGGACCATTGTGACTCTCTTTCTGTCCCACTCATGTGGGACCTCGACTATCACTCCTGAAAAGAGGGTTCTCTTTCCAACCTAGCTACCTGAAAAATAATTTTAAGATGTAATAAAAACATTGCATTATGTTAAAGTAGATTTGAAAGATTAAATTTTATATTGTAATACCATCTCCGCTCTAATCTCATTGTGGCTTTTAGAGCCACTAGTCGATTTAATCCTTTATTTTTGGCGGTTTGTCCTTTCCACTGTGGATCTCCTCATAAACTTCACATCCGCAATGAATGCATCACAGAAACCCGCCCATCTGCAAGGAATATGTTATGAATATTGATTACTTTAAAAAGTATATTATAAATAAGAAATACAATACCTATCCTCCGTACACTATACTGGCGGGAACCTCTTCATCTCCTCAAAATTCATCTCCTCGCATCCCATCTTCGCATGCGAGTCTCTCCTTACCTTGAAAAATGTATCGCTCATTCTCTTCTCCGTCAAACGAATAAAGGCTCGACGATAAGCCTCCTACCCCAGACCCGGAACAAGGCGATACCTACTCTGAAAATTACAACAAAATATTAGAAGAAAACGTGAAAAACAATTTCTATATCACTTCTTAGAAATTATTCTTATCAGAAACATGTTAAACAGTCTCTCATGTTCTATAGCAGGGACGTGGCACCATCTAAATTGCATGCAAGTCAAGTGTGTCTTGATTATGGTGGTTATCTCCTTTTCCACCCTGTTGCTATTCAAAAAATCCATGCATTTGGTAAATTTTGTAAACATGGTACAATTTATAAATATTTGGTAAAATTAAAATGATGAATTTATTAAAATCTTACCTCCCATCCGTCGTAACCTCCAACAAAGGGTAGGACGTCGAAGTCTGTCCAGTTACAGTAGGTAAAGACACGGAGGTGCTCGGACGTCCAGAAGAAAGAGAATCAGAACCCATCAATGTCCGTGCAGGTATGAGGACCGGGATCGAGAATCCAGTAGGAGCGGCTGAGGTAGATGGCTCTCCATAGCCGCCTACATAAAAGGGTGGAGGAGGGTAACCAAGAGATTCGTAGTAGGCTATGACCCGCCGGAACTCATCGGACTGTGAATCTAAAACAATATCCGTGATGGGCTACCTACTAAATGAAGGTGTGTTTGAGGAAGATGGACGATTGGATCGATGTGATCCATGCGCCCCTCCACGTCCAAAACCTGCCATGACTGTAATGATAATGTAATAGTTAATTACATAGTTATTACTAAAGATTTTATCTAATTTGATTATAATAGTTTGAAAAAAACTTACAACTAATCCTCATCATTTATTTCGATGGGATTAAAGGATATTTCTTCGTTTTCTTCATTTTTTGAGTTTTCTGAATCATCGTTTGTGGAGTCGGTATCATCTTTTAGGTCAACACATAACACCTCATTATCAGCCAATTGAATCATTTCAATGATTGGGACCTCTTCTGTTAAGTTTATTCATTCATGTGTCGGTGTGAATGCTTCATCTATGTCATCTTCATGATGAGTGTAATCATTAGAAATATAGCCTCGAGAATTTATCTTCACAACAGTTAAAGTTTTAACGCTCTTTCTCTTCTTTGACACTTGTGAGAGATAGCATACTTGATTCGTTTGAGAAGCTAAAACGAAGGGTTCAAATCTGCATATAAGTTTTCTTGGTACCACGTTGACATTGTTATTTCTCCTATCGAGTACTACACCTCCATTAGGTTCATACCAATCACATAAGAAGAGAACTACTTTATTCAAGCCTGGAATACTATATTCCACTTCTAGTATGTCTTTTAAAATTCTATAATAATTCATATGATCTTCCTCATAGCAAGATCTACGAACCATCACTCCATGATTCTGAGTTGTCAAATATTTACCGGAATTGAAGGTATGAAAACAATAACCATTGCTGCAGAAAGAGTTGTAAGATCGGACCTTATAAACAGGTCCTTCTCTAAAATATTTTAAAATATGATTATAAAAGTCACCACCGTCCAACCGTTTTGAGTGGTCTTTAAATCAAGCTGGAAATTGATTCCTATGGATGCTCAGAACTTTGTCATCTGAATACATAGGATTTTCCCCCATAATTTTCTTCCTAAATTCCCTAAAATTAGTAAAAGAAACATCAGAATTACTTGAAATTAAATTTGCATATATACATAAAGTAATACAAATACATACTGAACATATGTTGTTATTTCCTTGTAATTGTCTAATACGTATAACTCTGCTGTATCATTCTCCTGTTTCGATAAGAAATGTTCAATTGCCTTTCCTATAAGCTGAGTGGATTGACGAAAGATACTGATAAAAGGTACTTCCTTCGAGTAAATTGTCTCATTCCTCCTAAATATGTTGTGGATTGTCTCCACATCTTCTGGAAGATACTTAGTGTAGAATGTTGCGACTTCCTCATATATATATTGTGAACTTATTGATCCTTCAACATTTACTTTTGTTTCGGACCTTTCTTTTAAGAAAGAACATAAACCTATATGAAAATAGGTTAACATTTTATTCAAATAGTAAAGAATGTAAGAAGATTATAATTTTTATAAATATATTTCAAATGGATACATCCAACGATATTTTACCGGCCCTCCTACTTTTGCTTTATATGGAACATGAATCATCAGATGCTCCATTGAATCTAAAAATGACGGCGAAAATATCTTATCCAAGTTACACATAATCAAAGGAATATTATTATGAAGATATTCCATCTCCATGCAGTGTATGCTTGACGAACATAGAACCTGGAAAAATCTGTTGACATTTGAAAGAACATCAACAACATTTTTTGTTAACAATCCTCTGAACACTATCGGTAG
This sequence comes from Ottelia alismoides, assembly GCA_037367405.1. Taxonomy (NCBI): domain Eukaryota; kingdom Viridiplantae; phylum Streptophyta; class Magnoliopsida; order Alismatales; family Hydrocharitaceae; genus Ottelia; species Ottelia alismoides. The sequence goes on along the minus strand of JAZKJV010008141.1, from coordinate 73,500 downwards.
CAATCTTTCCATGAAAACATTACAGTCATGACTTTTCATTCCCTTAAATGAAAACTTCTTTAAATCAACTAAATTGGAAAAAATTGATGCATATCCGTCTGGAAACTTCAATTTGCTTGTCCATTCGCAAACAAGCTTCACTTGATTTCTGTCTAAGGTATACTTCGCTTTAGGAAGTTCAACCCATCCATTATCATGTTCCTTTATATGCAACTCTGGCCGGTTGTATATGATTTGTAAATCATGACGGAACTTTACTGTATCTTTTGATCGACCGGTTACATTCATAACAGTATAGAAGATGTTATCAAATACAATTTTCTCTATATGCATGACATCTAAGTTGTGTCCTATCAGTAACTTACTCCAATATGGTAATTCCTAAAATATACTCTTCTTAATCCAATTATGACTGTCACCAAAAGCAGGAAGATTTTTAGTTTTATCTCCATTCTCTAAGGCTGATTTCTCCAATTCTTCCAAGCTTGATAATATCGTATCGCTTGTCTTGAATGGTGGGGTGATGAAACTCAGTTTCATCATCTTAATGTTCCATTATTAACCCCCTTGCTTAAAGTTTTATCAATAAAACCCAGTTAGTGTCCTGTAATTAACAGAGTCTTAAATAAATTACAAATCACAAAAAAATGACAAAACAAAAATTCGTGGTATTTTTAGACTTAAAAATACCCTCAAAAATATTTCAGGTCTTTGTTTGATCTCATCTTCAGTTTTAGTCAACATGAAACTTGTAGATCTCACCAAGATCTACAACTTTCATGTTTTGAGTTTTCTTAAATTCGGCCTTTTTAACCCACAAAAATCAAAAATACCCTCTAATAAATCTGATTGGGCCACGTGGCTCATTCTGGGGGTGCCACGTGGCCCGCTTTCCTTGTCTCATCCGCCTCCATCCGTGACTGTTGCTTTGAATCCAACGGCCCAGTTACCTCCACGTTTGCTCATAAACCTCAACCATCAGATCATCTCCATCTCAGATCCTCACCGCCCATTAGCGCCTAAGCCAGGAGCTTGACACGTGTCACATTGCGCGCCCTTCGATCGCACTCCTGATCGTCCATCTCGGCCGATCATTCCTCTGACGCTCCTCATCCGCTCGATCGGCCGTAGCTTCCCATCGTCACCGTCCGTTCGCGTCGCTCCCTCATCATGACACGTGGCTGCTCTGCAGCCCTCCGATCACTCCACCCCGATCTAATCCGCACCGCTCCTTCACGCAACGCTTCCAACCGTTTGATCTACCTTCATCTTTAATCTCCGCCATTTCTTCCCGCCTCGCTCAGCATGCGCCACGTGTCAAGATCTCCACCATCAGATCGGCGTTTGGAGATGCAATCCCCACCTCCCGTTCCCGCTGCGTCTTCAACCGCTCGATCACCTATAGCTTCTAATCTAAACCGTCTGTCAGCGCTCTCTCCGCTGCTCGACATGTGGCGGCTTCAAGGCCCGTTGATCGCATCGCCGCAGATTACATCCTATCCTCTCGTTCACGCCCAACCGTCAGCCATTGGATCTCCAGATCCAACGGCTGATCTTCATCGTCAACCTCCCGACGTCCACTCGTGCCCACGTTCTCCACTCCGCGCAGACCTCTCCCCCTTCCCTTTTTCTCCATTACTCCAGTGACCACCTCCTCTCGCCAACCGCTCCAAGGTCTTCTCCACTCACCCATGAACCTCACCAGCGACTAAGTAACCCACGAACCCCTCTCCTTCGCATCATGCACGCCCTCCAAACCCACATCCTACCACCATAACCAGCCACCTTCAACCTTCAAATAACCCGCCGCCTCCTCCATTCTCAGCTGTCCATCTTTACGAGAGGCCCAGCCCTCCTCCTCCTCCCTGTGACAGGGGGAGGAGCGAGGATAGAGCGAAGACGACCTTCATGCCCGGTGAAACCCTCCGCCATCCATGGCGGAGTTGCGGTGCTCCTAGCCCGCCAAGCTGCTCCCCAAGGCTGGGGGAGTTCAGCGATGACCCAGAGCTCCACCATGGAGCTCGAGCACAAGCCATACCTCCACGATCGCTCAGGTAAGCTTCTAACTCTTTCTTGTCTTTTTTCTTTATTCTTTCTTAAATTATCTAGGCCGTATCACTCATCCTCGACCTCCATAGAGCATCTCACGAGCTCCGCCAACACACACCCATCCACGCCAGTCCCTCCGATCACCATATATCCCTTCTTCGCCCCTGACCACCTCCGATCCACCTCATCTCCGATCACCAGAGATCGAGCTCCGGTTCCTCATCTCCACTCGCTTGCATGGAACCTCACTCCACTCACGCACACACTACACCTTGCTTCAGCTATGTTTCTAACGATGCAGGTCCTTGAAGCATCAATGATCGGAGGACCATCGGAGCAACCCTTCATCAGCTCCGACTTCAACATAAGGGTTCCGATGGTCCATTCCAAGAGGTCCTACGGCTTTCTCTGAGCTCCAGCTTCATCGCCCAACCCTTATGGAGCTCTTGGGAGGTCCATGTCATCCAGGAAAGAGAGGCGGAGGAGGAGCTCCTTCGTCGGAGCCCTGTTCTCGCCGCCAGTCGCGGAAGAAGAAGACGGAGCAGTAGCCGTCGGATGGTCTTCGTCCAGCGATCATCTGATGGCCCAGATGAGGCCGCATCATCGACTTCAGCAGCCCTTGGATCATCTCGATCCAACGGCTTTCAAACGCAGCCACATCGACACACAGATCATAGAGCAGGCACCGTTGGATCCTCATCATCCAACGACCCCGATGAGGCCACGATGCCAATTTCAACAGCCGTTGGATCCTCTCGATCCGACGGCCTACACTCCGCCACGCGTCGACACCAGAGCGACCCCGAGCCTTAGCCATCGACCCTCCAGGTCTGGAGCACCCGAGCCTCCCCGAGCTTGCATCGAGCCTGAACCAACGTCCAAGCCAAGCCGAAGCAACACCGAAGCTCTGCCGAGCCCGAGCCAACCTCCGAGCCTAGATGGCGTGTGCCTGGCACGGGATGTCTGGGCAATTTGCAGAGACGCCCTCTAAATTTCTCCTTTTTGCTTTCAGGTTCTGTTATCACTTGCCGTCCACGTGCACTGTGGTTATTTTGCAACCACACCCCTGCAGGATTCTATATTTGCAAAAAGGCCCTTGTGCGTGTGGGCAAATTACAGGGAAGGTCCTTTTCTTTTACATAATTTCATTTTAGTCCTCCCAGGGACCTATATGCAATTTTATTTCATGTTTTCTTTTCATTTATGCCCTTGTCTTTAATCTTGCATATCTTGAGCTACATATGTCCAATTGAGTTGATTTCAGTTCCGTTTCGAAGCTTGTTTGACACACTTTCTAATGGCATGTTTAATTCTCATTTTCGGATACATCAATTCTGATGATTATTTTATTTGCCATGTGTCTCTTTAAGCTTTAACTTGTGCCTAGTCTAATTTTGTTTATCAAGCTTGATTGAGACTTGAACTTGAAATTGACTCGTATTAATTTGCTCATCATATTAATTCTGTCCTAGGGCATAGATTCATTGCATTTCATGGCATTTATTTGCATGATAAAAATTGATAAAAAAATGCATGTTTATTTTTTAATGCATTGTTGTGTCATCTTTGCATGAATTTGACCTATATATGCTTTAACTCCACTCTTAATTAAATAGACTAAAATCCGACTAATACAAGAGAGGCTCGTGTCCCTGAGTTCGACCTTGGTATCTTACCAAGTAAAATAAAATCAGACCATCTCATTTTGATCCATTATATACATATTTAAATGAGATAGTCCTTTGATGACCCGAATTGGCCCGACTACGATGATGATTCCAAGTGCTAAAAACACTCTTTTAAAGGGGCAATTTTGCGACTCATCATGGGGGATCTGAAAGATCAATTGTATTCTATTTAAATGACTGCTTATGTCTTCGATATGGATGATTTTTTGGAAGAAAACGTCTGTGACAATAAAAAACATGATTTCTGGCCATGTTGAAGCTGGAATGATTTAGTACTCTTCATACAATATGGATAACTTTTACGTCCATGCGTACTCCATCCAGATAACATTCCATATGCCGGGAAGTCATTTATCATCCAAAGCAGAGCTACTTTCATGTTAAATGTTTGACTTTTATTTGCATCATATGTATCATCTCCATCGACCCATAGCATTTTCAACTCATCTATAAGAGGACGTAAATAAACATCGATGTATTTTCCCAGATGTGTAGGTCCTGGTACCAACAGCGAAAGAAACATAAACTGTCGCTTATTAGAAAATCATGGGGGTATATTGTATGATGTTGTCATTACTAGCCAACAAGAGTAAACTTTACTTCTTCCATGACTATTAAACCCGTCTGTACATAAATCTATAACAAAATTCATCTTTTCTTCGTAAAATATAGGAAAAGCTGACATCAATACTTTTCAACAATCAGACTCGGATGGATGCTCCATGTACTCATCGACTTTATGTTCTGCGTGCCATGTCATATGCTTCGTCGTTTCTTTGTAATAATATAGCCGTTTCAATCTTGAAGTAAACGGGAAATAACGTAAAATCTTTCTCGAGATTTTTGTCCCACTCTTACTAGCTTCCTGATATCTTGGCTCTTCACATTCAGGATACCGTTGTAAATGCTGGTGTTCCCCGTAATATAAAATATGGTGATTTATGCAAGAGTCTATTTTAACTTCCGCTAAATCCATCTTCTACATCATCATTTTCTTTTTATAATAATTATCAGGTAATTCTGCATCTTCTGATAGCATTTTCTTGATAATCCTAAGCATTGCATCAAAATTACGATCAGTCATATTATACTCCATCTTCATCGATAGAAGATCCGAAACCACAGAGAGTTTTGAATATGCCTTGCAATCCAACCACAATGGCTCTTCTACTTTTTTCAGCAGCTCGTAGAATTCTGTGGACTCTCCATATGGTTTCTCATCATCTAAAAAAGTAGCATTAAAATCTGGACCCACAATGCCCATAACCATATCTACAAAAGGATTACTATTGTCCGCTTCTTCCGCATCATTCATCATGTCCTCGTAATCCTCACCATACCTCCACCAAATCTGATATCCTTCCATGAAACCCATTTTATAAAGATGTAACTAAGTTTCATCCTTGGATCTCTTCCTCATTAAACACCATTTTTGACACGGACACGAGATAGTTCCATCTGAATCCATGACACAAGAACCTTATGCGTAAGCGAATTATACAAATTCCTGAACACCTCTTTGAAAGGTATTTACTACGCGACCATCTACTACACTCTTGTACATCCACTCTCTATTAGTCATATAATCAACCTGAAAGAAATAATTTATAATATCAAATGTAAGAAAATATGTGAGGAATACCTAAACCTAACCCATTGTTGAGATAAAAGATGAGAAGAGAAGTGTCTTAATTATGTTATCACTTGAGCCCGTCCACAAGGATTCAAACTTACTAAAAGATGGTTGTTGTCACAAGCTTGTTTATTTTTGATGAAAATTCGACAGCATAACCCTGCACCTCTCTTGTATACCTCATAAATCAATCACAATCAACTTTCAAAATAATCATATTAGTGGTTACTTCGATAGTAAACTACGATTGATTTGGTATACCGAAGAGGAAGAGGTTATGAACCGAATTTCCATCAGAAATAAAGTGCTTGTTACAACGATCACCTTTTAGTAAGTTTGAATCCTTACGGACCCCCTTAGTCTGGTATCTCCAAACTAAGGAAAGCTAACATAAATGTAATACTTTAAGATCACTTTACGTCACACATTTATATGTGCTACAAATGGGACTATAAAATAATCTTAAAATATTTATTCATTTATGTTAGTCGGGTAATTACATAAATTTGGTTGGTCAACGATAGGGATAGAGATAAGTGTGATCCAAATTTAGTGCTCAATAGAGTTGATTAGCTCAATAATATTAGATTGGTACCTGCAAAAAAACCGAATTTTAAGCCTGCAAACATCAAAATCAACGACCATTGGTCTGGGGTAAACATCACAAAGTGAGTCCAATTGTGCTATGAAACACTAAAAAATATAACACAATTAGAGATGATCAAATCCTCCAATGTGTTGCACACACCTCCCGGTGTGCAGGGCCATACACCACCCGGTGTGGAGAGATGCACTGTATGTGAATGATTTTGTGCGATTTTATAATAATTAATGGTTAGTATTTTAGACTTATCATTAGCCTAACTATAAGTTAATGTAATATACTTGATCACATTAACTAGAACTTAATGTGATAATACAATACCACAGAAGAAATATTTCGATTTATAGTTATCGTCACGCACCAACAATTTGAACTTAAATAATGAATAATTTAGCATTTGATTATATAGTTCTTATTCCCATAGGCTTTGCATCTCTCATCCCCTCTTTCAATGAATCTAGTGTTATGAAACTAGGGGTAAGGCTAGACATGAACCATTTTGATGGAACTAGTGTTATGGCATAATTAATATTCTCTATTTCTATACCAGCATTCACCTACTTCTCTATTTATGCACTATACTTCTTGTGACATTAAATCAAACACTTGACATGCGTATGGTATTCCATCTATATTAGACAATTATATACTCAAATCTAACAACAACTACATATTAAACAACTATATGAAGCATAAGCAACAAGAATAACTACTAGTAATATTAAAATTAAGAAGAAAACAAGCAACTACATCAAAACCCTAAACCTCTAAACAAGTATGAAATCGAATGAAATACAAATAAAAGAGAGAAAAGATCATAAGATATACCTAAAGAAGGGTGTGTGTGTATGATTGAATAGTCAAACGGAGGTCCCTCGACGTGGGAATCCTCGAGGACGGTCATTGGAGGGGAGAAACAAGGAAGGAAGTCACGCTGGAATGAGGAAAGAATGCTGCCTGATGAGAGACCCGAGCGACTAAGGTAAGAAAGTATAAATGGCCGTTGCGACCTCAACCTCTCGGATCGAGCTCAATCAATAAAATCAAGACCATCAATATAAAAAGTTAAATCAATCATGCACAAATAGCGGTCTCGCTATTTTATTTCACTTGGTATAGCTAAAGGGACAAAAACAAGGAGCACGGTATGCCTATGCTACGAAGTAGTCGAAAATCCAAATAAAATAAAGAAAACAAAATAAAATGGTGGATTTTAGGTTTTTCAATTTTTTGTAATTCTTAAAATGAATAAAAGGTGTAAAAGAAATAAAAAAGGTATAAACACACAATTATTTAACACACCAAAAATGCTTAGAAAATTAAATTAAAATATTTTTGGTTTTTATAAATATTCAAGTGTTTTTAGTATTTTTCTTGAATTTTTCTGTTTTTATTTAATTTTATAAAAATGAAACAAGGTAAAAAATACAAAATAATGTGCAGCCAAAACCTAAAGGCTATTTAAAAATATTTAATAGCCTATAAAATTTGAGCAATAATTTTACGAGAAACTAAAAATAAAAATATAACTATAAAAATTGAAAATGTATTTTTTTTAATTTTTATGAAATTTTAATAATTTTTCTAAGGTTTTTAGTATTTTTTAATTTTTAATGTTTTTATAAATTCAAAAACAAAAATTTTTTGGAAAGAATAAAAAACCAATCAAAACACGCAAACATTATTATTTTTTGGATTTTTAGAGGGTTTTTAGTATTTTTAATTGAATTTTAAATACTGATAGAAGAAATTTTTAAGGTTTTTGAATTTTTAAAAATACTAAATGAAAACAAATAATAACAAAAAATTCAGAGAAATTTCTACAACATGGAAGGGGCCATGTATCCAAATCTCACGATTTTTGGATGAAGTTTGCTATTTATTCAAACTAACATAAAGTACACAATACACATGGACTAAGTTGCAAGAAAAATAAGTTCCAGGGGCTAAAGAATAACTCGCGTTAAAAGTTCCAGGACCCTACTGTAATTTTTACACTAATTCAACACGTCCAAATCCAGCACGCACATGGGTATAAGTGCAAATAGTAAAACTATAAATTCAGAACATAACAGAACAAAAGTCCAAGGTGCTACATGCAAATAACCCACATATATACATGACGAGGCACATGCTGCTACTCAAGAAGGATTAAAACATAAATATGGAAAACAACAGGACTAAAAGTGCAAAAAGGTCCACAGTATAACTATTATTTTACAAACTAATTAATAAATGAAAACAACTGCAGGGGAAGCAGAGCAAATTTCCCAGCCGCATGTGCGTCGCATGTGAGGTGCCAGGTGTCACGCTCGGATTGGATGAGAAGCGTGGGTGTACGGAGGCCATTAGATGTTAGATCTAACGACATGACAAGGACATGCACTGGACAGTGGCGATCGAATCTGGGGCGAGGGAGTGATCAAACGATTGAGGAGGATACTGGACGAACTCCGCCTGGATGAAGTTCACTGGAGCATCGGCGGAGATCTGGAACTCCGATGGACGATCGGGTAACAGTGGCCAACACACAATGCTCCTCCGCATCGGGTGGACAGGTCCGATTGACTCGCCAACGGTCAGATCTCTGAGAAGGGGTACGTGACCTGGGCGAGCTCCGACGAAGTGGGGTGGATGCGACCTGGGGCGTAACTGCGCACACTGTGACCTGCAGAGGAAAGCTTCAACTCAGAGGGACACTCCGGTTGGGGTTATTTGACCTGAAAGTATGTGAAGCGATGGTGAATGGGGGTGGAGGTTTCGACGACGTGATGGAAGGAACCTCAGGCCTAATCTTGGCTATCCAAGCCAAGCCTAGGATGATCAGGCTGTGGGATAAGGGTGACGTTGGTCTGCGGTGTCGATCTAAGCGGGTAGTTGTGACTGATGGAGCTCTGACCGCCAGGTTGGAGCTAGCGGAGCGACGGATGAAAGATTTGAGATAAATGGAATTAGGATCGAAATGGGGTCTACCTGAAGGTCCAAGATGAATCCTTAGCTCTAGGGGATGAAGTCGGAGTGGGTCTTCACCTCGACCACGCTGCGGAAGGCGGGGAGACTCATCGCGGCGGAGGTCCGGCCACGAAGGGTGAGCATCGGCGGCAACAGCTCTCTCCGATCACCAAGATTCTCCTCCGGTTACTGTCACCAAGGGGAAGAGGTCTAGGGTAGAAAGAGAGTGTGCGTCGTTAGCTGAGGGTCTGGGAAATCGAATGAAGATTTTATATGCAGTCTCAGGTAGCTGGAAAGAATCGGAGCCCGCACGCCAACTAAGGAAGATTCGTCCTTCCCTAGGGATCTGCGAGGATCGTGGATCCAAGGGGAAAGAGCGAGCAAAGAAATCGGGGCAAGGGAGGCCAAGATCCGATCGTGAAAATTTGAAGAAAATGGGGCGCGACTCGGATCCGGGCAAAGAATGGTCCGGGAGGGGGAGTTGACTAATGAGCGACCCGAGCGACAAAGGTAAAAAGGTATCAATGGTCGTTGCGACCTCAACCTCTCAGATCGAACTCAATCAAGAAAAAGGAAGACCACCAATATAAAAATAATTCAATCAAGCAAATCAAAGACAAATAGCAGTCTCGCTATTTTATTTTACGTCGTATAGCTACTAGGGTCGAATACAAGGAGCACGGTATGCCTAGGCTACGAAGTAGTCGGAAATCCAAATAAACTAAAGAAAATAAAATAAAAAGGTGTTTTTTTATTATTTTTCAAATTTTTTGTAATTTTTAAAATTATTTAAAATTAAGAAAAGATATAAAAGAGATCAAAAAGGGCACAATCAAACAATTATTTAAGGTAGCAAAAATAACAAAAAATTAAAATAAAAATATTTTTGGTTTTTATAAATATTCTAGTATTTTCGGTATTTTTCTTGATTTTTTCTGTTTTTTAAATAATATTCTAAAAATGAAATAAGCTCAAAAACACAAAACAGTGTGCAGCAAGAATCTAAAGGCATTTAAAAATACTTAGAATGCCTATAAAATTTGAGCAACAATTTTATGATAAATTAAAAAATAGAAATCTAACTACAGAAACTTAAAATGCATTTTTTGAATCTTTAAGAATTATTAATGATTTTTCTAAGGTTTTGAATGTTTTTCAATTTTTAGGGTTTTTATAATTGCAAATGTGACAAAAATTGAATTGATATCAAAACACACCAAAACAAGCAACAAGTAATTTTTTTGGATTTTTTAGAGGGTTTTTAATATTTTTAGATTATTTTTAAAACTAGTCAGAAACATTTTTTACGGTTTTTAATTTCTAAAAATACTAAATGAAAACAAAACGAATCCAAAAATTCAGGGAAATTTCTACACCATGGCAGGGGCCATGTTTCTAAATTTCACGAATTTTTGATTAAAATTGCTATTTAGTAAATCAAACACAAAAGCACAACATACATGGACCTAAATGCAATGAAAACATGTTCCAGGGACTAAAGAATAACACACATAGGAAGCACGAGGTCTTTTCTGCAAATTTTCCACAATTTTTAGCACATGCCTAATAGTAGCACGCACAGGGGCATACATGCAAATACTAAAACTAAAATATCAAAACATAACATCAATTTAGTCCAGGGTAGTACATGCAAATATCCCAAAAATACACATGACGATGCGACCACAAAGGAAGGACTAAACTGTAAATATCGAAAACTACATGGGCATAGGTGCAAAATAGTCCACTGTATACTTTTTATTTTACGGACTAAACGACAAATAAAGTAAAGACAAGGGTAGTGGAGCAAATTATCCAGGCGGCTCGTGCGACTCACGTGGGGTGACAAGTAGCGTGCTCCAAATGGGTGGTGACGTACGGCTCTGGCGCTGACAGCTGGCAGATCCAACGGCCTGACGACGAAGCGAACGTGGGGCATACGGGGGCCGTTAGACGTCAAATCTAACGGCCTGATAGGCGCAGGCGATAGACAGCTCTGATATGAACAGACAGAGAGGCGAGATCCAACGGCTGAGGAGGGTACTGGAAGAACTCCGCCTGGGCGAAGTTCACCGGAGCACCCGAGGAAGATCGGTGGCTCCGATGAACGATCGGACGGCTGCAACACGATCGTGTGGCTTCTCCGTATTGGGTGAAGGGGTCAGATGTGATATCTATAGGTCGGATCTCTTGGAAGGTGGACGTGGCCTGGGATAGCTCCGGCGAAGCTGAACTGAGGTGATCTGGGATGTATCCACGCAGACACAACCTGCGGGGTAAAGCTCCAGCTCGGAGGAGTGCTCCGGCCAAGGTTATTTGACCTACATGAAAAGAAGGCAGCAACGAATGGAGATGGAGGTTCCGGCGATGCGACAGAGGAACCTCGAGCCTAATCTTGGCTCGTGCAGCCAAGATTTGTATGATCAGGGTATGTAAGAAGGGTGAGAGTGGTCTACGGTGTCGATCTAAGGGGGTAGATGTGACTGATGGAGCTCCGACCACCGGGTTGGAGCCGGCGGAGCGGCGGATGAAAGATTCAAGATAAATGGAACTAGGGTAGAAATGAAGGGTACCTGTCGGAGTGGGTCTTCGCCTCGACCATGCTACAGAAGGCGGGGAGGCTCTTCACGGTGGAACTCCGGCCACAAAGCTTGAGCGTCAGCGGCATCGGCTCTCTTCGACCACCAAAGGGTCCCTCCGAATGCTGTCACCGAGGGGAAGGAGTCTAGGGTAGAGGGAGAGTGTGCGGCACGAGCTACTGCTCTGGGGAGTGGTATGAAGACTTTATACGCGTTCCCAGGCGGCTGGAATGAATCGGGTGAAGCGCGCAATCCAGGAATGATCCGCCTCTGCCTAGGGATCCACGGGGATCGCTGATCCATGGGGAATAAGCGGGCTATGAAATCAGGGCAGGAGACGGTCAGATTCAAGTAGGAAAATTTTGAGAAGATGGGGCGAAACTCGGATCCAGGTGAAGAAGGGTCTGGGAGGGGGAGTTGACCTGGGCCAACATCCCTCCTGGACCAATCAGAAAATTCCAAGGTCAAAAATATTTGAAAAATAAGTTAAAAATAGAAGATGATTTTATTTTAAAATATGTTCAACATGAAAAATGTTAATTATTTTCTGAAATATGTTTTTTGTGATTTTTATTTATTTTTATGAAAAATAATTTAATCTATATACATTATGTTATATTATATACAGGTATAAAATACCTATGTATTTTATATAATTGTTTTTATTTTCTTATTTTTGAAAATACCCCAATTTTATATTTTATTTATTTACAACATATTATTTGGAGTATAAAATAACTTTTATTTCATTTTTATTGATTATTTACAAGTGTAAAATAAATATGTGATGATACATATATACATGTGATATGTACAATGTGAGAGAGAGAAATTATTTTGTTTTTATTTAAATTTTATTTTTCTAAATATTTGTTTTATTTTTAATATATAAAAGGGATTATACACACATTTATATTTTATTTTTGTGAAAATAAAATATGTACATATAAGAAGGACTATGCACAAGGTGGAGTGGCCCTATCTCTCTCTACTTATTTATTTGGCGACCAGGCCCATATTGGGTCCTCTCTTGGGTTTAGGTCACTCAATATTTATTCTGAATATTTACTTCTTTTTCTTTTATTCTTTATTCTTTTATTTTTGCACAAATACATGCTAATTATTAATGTTTAACAAAAGCATGCTTATTGGTAACTTATTGTATTCACATCTATCTACATGGTATTTTGCCAAGATAATTAGCTAAAATAAAAGAATAAGGATTTATGAACGAGTATTCATCACCCCCTATACTTTACTTTTACTAGTCCCTTAGCAAACACTTATTTGAAAAAGGAAGTGAAAAGAGAAAGAAAAAGAAAAAGAAGATGAAGATGGATCAAGGTTGATTATTAAACTTGACTTCATTAAAATGAAGTATGGAGCTCAGTCAGATCTTTGGATTATTAATTTGTTATTTGGACTCAGGTTTAAAACTCAACAACCTCTAAGTTCCACTAATCTATAGCCAAGACTCCTCAACAATCCAAATCAGAACAAGTCTACATACACAAACTCTGATGACCATGAATCTTTTCTTGTACGGTGTAAGTGATATGTAGCTCCCCGCCTCAGAAATGGCAAAGTGACAACCCCCTCAACAAGGTAACTCTAATACCCTAGTCTAGCAACTCTTTCCTCGAGGAGCGGGGTATTCCCTTCTAAGTTCAAGTTCAACTGGCTCAAGAAGAGGAGGAAGAAGAGAATGGACCATTGCCAGTGTAGCCATGTATCCTAGGGAGCCTAACCCGTGTAGCTAAGTCTCCCTATAGCAAGCTTCATGAGATGGGCATGGGTAACATAAGGTTTGCTTTATTAGACTATATACACTACGGTGGGTATTTCATTTTCTATCAGACCCACCACTTTTTTGGAGTTTTTCTTTTTGCATATTTTTTGATGTGCATATATACAACATATCTACATGGTGTAGCATATATACATAAGGAGTTTTTCCTCTTGAGCCAGTAGACTATCCCTCTTTTGAAGCTTTATTGCAACCCACAACTCTTGTCTTTAGACCTCACTTCTACCAGACCAAGTTGGGACACACTTTCTTCACTAAAAGAAGAAGAGATGTTCCACCTAGAAGTACTACCCTCATATGCTACCCCAAGTCAAAGAAGACTGCCTCTTCACCACCTCATCTGTAGAGAGCTAGGTGTAAAGTGCTAGTGCACGTAAAGCCATTGTCTGTGAGAGTCATGTGTGTGTTGTTAAGTGTTCTACTTAGGCTCATCAAGATGACATATGATCATAGCTTAGTGGACTCAAAGAATTAAGTCACCATGGACCTGAAAAGTCTCAACCCTAAGCCCTATAAGGTTCCTCTTAGAATTAGGTGGATTAAGATCTTAACCAAGCTCCATTTTTCAATTTAATTCCAGGCTAGTTTAAATGTCAACTATGATTCAGAAAAACTATACATATATTTACAAAAATGCAATTTTTGTAGATTTTTGAAAATATGCAAAATTTTTGAAAATGTTTATAAAAAATGGATGTATGCATGAATGCATAAGTTTTACAAAATATTTACACACATTTATAAAAGGGTTTTTGCAAACTTTTTTTTCAAACAGTTTACAAAAATTTTGTACTATATACATAATTTTGGTATCAAAATATTTACAAACTCTTTACAAAAAACATTTTTACAAATTTTTACAAAATAATTTTGTAAATAGCTATGTATGTGCAATAAAGAATTTTATGTACAAGAAAAAATTTTAATTTTTATGGGTTTTAAGGATTTTAGCCATTTTATTTATTAACACACTCATACAAAGTATGAGTTATGGCTAAAGTATATACGAAATATATATGACACCCCCCTATACATAGCTCGAACGATGTCTTCAAAGTGAATCAAGAGCGATGAAGAAGACATCACTCGTGCTTAGTATAGGGACGTGAAAAGAAAACTATACTACAACGACGAATGAAAGAATAGAATGGAAAAGGATCTCGGGGTTTCCCCCCTATTCTTAGGATGAAGTAATCATAAGTATAGCAGACTATACACAAAGGGAAATCTGAGTGAAGAATGTAAAGGGCCTACCTCCCTATAATTAGGGTGAAATATACCTAAGTATAGGAAGCAAAACATAGATAGAAAAGAATCAAAAGAAAATCAAAAGTCTCATACCCCCTATACTTAGGGTAAAGTACACCCTAAGTATGACATAATCAAAGATACAAATGGGGTGTTGGACTGAAGAATGGCGTGATATGGACATCTGGATCTATACACGATGGAAGATAGTGATAATCAGGTGTGATATGCAATAGACGTGACTTAAGAGACCACATCTCACGCAAAATGAATAGGGGCGACGTCAACAACCAGTGGCTCATGATCTAGATATGGTTTGAGCCACTGCTCGTTAACACGAAAGGTTGACTCATATGACATCTCGGATATGTCGATGCTTCTATTGTCATGTACCTTTCGAAGCAGGTATGGTCCCTTCCATTTGCTCTGCAACTTCCTTGGAAATAATCTAAGCCTAGCATCGAACAACCATACTCTCTGTCCTGGCTCAAACTGCTTGTGGATGATATGAGAATCATGCCACTCGTTCACTCTCTCCTTATACTGTAGGCTGCTCGAAAAGGTTGCGTCTCTAAGCTCGTCCAGGGATGCCAACTCTGCCCTCCTCTGGTCTCCTACACACATTGGATCCAAAAATATATCTGTGATTGTCCAAAGTGACCTATGTCTCAGCTCAACAGGTAAATGGCAGGGCTTGCCATAAAAGAGGCGAAAGGGAGATGTATCCAAAGGAGTCTTGAAGGACGTCCGATATGCCCACAAGACCGAGTCCAAAAGCTGTGACCAATCCTTTCGGTCAGGGCGGACGACCTTCTGCAAAATAGTCTTGATCTCCCTTTTCGACACTTCAGCAAGACCATTGGTCTGAGGATGATATGGTGTGGCTACTCGATGGTCAATGCTAAACTCGCTAGAAAGGGCCTTTACCTTGTCGTTGATGAAAAGAGACCCCCCGTCAGATATCAATACTCTAGGCACCCTGAACCATGAAAAGATATTCTTCCTCAAAAATCGGCATACAATCCTAGCATCTGCGGTTCGGGCGGGGATGGCCTCAACCCAACGACTCACATAATCAACGACCAACAGAATGTACTCGAATCCCTGACTCGTAGGGAATGGCCCCATGAAATTGATGCCCCATGCGTCAAAAACCTCACAGAAATGAATGTGCTGCATTGGCATCATATCACGTTGTCCACAAGTGCCCTTCCTCTGACACTCAGTACACCTCTTCACGAATTCGTCAAAATCCTTGAAGAGGGTAGGCCACCATAGGCCGGATTGGAGCACTTTCTGTGCCGTTCTCCTCCCAGAGTAATACCCTCCTGCATCAAGCTTGTGGTAGTAAGTGAGGATGCTATGGTGCACCTCCTGAGGAATGCACCGACGCCAGACGCTATCCCCTCCTTCATGATAAAGGACGGGATCCTCCCAATGGTAGAACTTGGCCTTCGCGAGGAAGGTCTCAAGTCATTGCCTGAGACAACCTTGTAGAACATTCTTGGCAATAAGATAGTTCACAATGTCGGTATACCATGGGAGAGAGGCGATAGCATCGATCACCTTATCTAGGAAGGTGTTAGAAATAGGATCATTCTGCTTAGAATCCTCAAGATGCTCTAATCAGGAGAGATGATCCGTGACCACATTCTTTACTCCAGCTTATCCGTAATCTCTATATCAAACTCCTAGAGTAGAAGGATCCATCTGGTCAATCTAGCTTTGGCATCCTTCTTTGCCATGAGGTACCTGATGGTGGTGTGATATGTAAATATGATCACCTTAGATCCAATGATGTATGATATGAACTTATCTAGGGAAAAGGCTACGGCTAGCATCTCCTTCTTAGTGACGGTGTAGTTCCGCTGAGCGTCATCCAAAGTACGGCTAGCGTAGTGAATGACAAATGGTGCTTCGTCCCTCCTCTATCCCAGCACAGCCCCTATGGCAAAATCGGAGGCATCCGTCATGATCTCGAATGGGAGAGACCAATCAAGTGGCTGTAGGACAGAAGCCTCAACAACTAGACTCTTGAGAGTCTCAAATGACGCTAGACACTTATCATCCACAATGAACTAGGTGTCTTTCATCAGCAAATAAGTCAACGGCCGGGCAATCCTACTAAAATCATGAATGAATCGTCGGAAGAAACCGATGTGCCCCAGAAAAGACCGTAACTGTCGCAAGTTGGACCGTGAACTGAGTTTCCTAATGATATCTACCTTGGTCGGATTAACCTCCATGCCCCTGTTGGAGATGATATGGCCAAGCACCATCCCTTGAGTCATCATGAAGTGACTCTTCTCCCAAGAAATCAGAAGATGGACCTTAATGCATCGCTGAAGGATGCGGTCTAGGCAGTCAAGACAAGCATCAAACCCATCGCCATAAACCAAAAAGTCGTCCATGAAGACCTTCAAGCACTCACCCACCATGTCTGAAAAGATGGACAACGTGCACCTTTGGAATGTCGTCGGAGCGTTACATAGACCAAAGGGCATCCGTCTGAAAGCATATGTCCCTAAGGGACAGGTGAATGTGGTCTTGTCCTGGTCTTCGGATGCAATGGCCACCTGGCTGTATCCGGAGTACCCGTCCAAAAAGTATTAATAAATCTTCCCGGCTAGCCTCTCTATAATCTGATCAATAAAAGGTAGCGGGAAATGATCCTTCTTGGTGGCATGGTTCAATCATCTGTAGTCCACATAGACCCTCCAAGAAGTGGGTACACGGGTAGCGATCTCCTCTCCAGACTCACTCACAACTGTAGTGATGCCCGGCTTCTTGGGCACCACATGCAATTGCCTAACCCACTTGGAGTCGAAGATGGGGTAGATAAACTCGGCGCTCCACCATTTCGAAATCTTCTTCATGACAACCTCTCGAAGATTTGGGTTTAGCCGCCGTTGTAACTCACGCGACGGCTTCGCATCCTCTTCGAGATAGATATGGTGGGAGCACAAGGCCGGACTTATCCCCTGGAGATCGGCTACGGTCCATCCTAACGCCTTGCAGTTCTTTTCAAGAACCTCCATCAAACGAGATTCTTGTTCTCCAGTCAAATCTACTGAGATAATGACTGGGTGCATCTCATGCACATCCGCAAGTAACCTATACTTCAGCGATGACGGTAAGGGCTTCAACTCTGGATAACTGGGTGCTGGCGGATCTGGCCTCTGAGAAGTCTGAGTGAATGCGACCAAATCTGCATGGGAGAACTCTCGTTGAACCTGGAAATCCCGTGAAGACTGCTCTGCATGTGTGTCTGTGCTTCGAATGGGATCAATCTCCACCCTAGCTGCTGGCTCTGTGGAAGTAAGACATGGAATCTTATCATCAAAATCTGCCCAATCAATGTCTAACTCCAAGGGATCTGAATCTGTATCAAAAGAATCAACTGCCTCGCTACCAGAAACACGATCTGCTGCTTGAAATGTATCCTGTACCAGGAATGCACTCTCCAAGCTCTCCTCTGCAGGAATATGTGCATCAACGAACTCTGAAGGTGAGAGGATAGCTCGTGAAACTGGGTCGGACCAAACTGCCTCATCATCTTTAATCACAAAATCACAATCCTGGTGGATGTCTCGCTCTGCCTCTATCATCTGCTCTGAATCTGTGAGTGGCTCTGAGCAAGCTAAATCTCGCGCTCTGGTCTCATCGATCGTCTCTATCTGTATACTCTCGCCCTCGACGCGAAAGTTCACCTTCCTGCTATCATGGTCGGACATTGCCTTGGCTATGGAAAAGAATGGGTGTCCTAAAATGATGGGAGTATCGGCCACAGACTCATGTATCTACATATCCAACACAACGATGTCCACGGGGAATTTCAGGCCCTGAATTGTGATGATAACGTCCTTCAGCAACCCCTTCAGCCTCTTGACAGATCGATCAGCAAATTGAAGGACCATCCTGCTCTATCAAAGAGGGCCAAACTTGAAGCAGTCGAGTAAGGCTGTTGGAAGTAGGTTGATGGAAGAACCGCTGTCTAATAGAGTCCGATTGAACCTCTGCTCATGAATGTGGAATCTGACATAAGGAGCTCTTGTATCTGGCCTCTTGGCTGGCAGACGGTTCTGGATGGCGAAGAAGGTGGCATGAGTGAGCACATGGATCTCTGACGGGTGATTCCTCCTCTTCCTGCAAATAGTAGTCCTGTCTCTAAGGTTCCTCTGGAAGAAGGGGATGTGCTCCAAGGCCTTTTGTAGAGTCAGCTGTATATGAAATTTGTCCCTCATATGCTGACTGAACTCTAACTGATGGGATTTTTTTAGGTTTTCTTTTTTGTGCCCCTTAGCCAAGCGGAGTGCTTAGGGAAAGTGGATAGATGGGCCCTCCTCAGATGGAGGGCTAGGATCGGGTCCCTACTGGTGTGGCAAAGTAGAATCCATACAAATATCTCTAATAATCACAGACAGACTCGTAAATGAAGAACCCTTTCTTTTATTCACAGAAAAGTCCTGAGATACATGAACTGAAGGAAATGCAACAGGAATAAAAATGGTGGCATCAGTACCACCCAAGGCATCTGGAATTGCGGCATCAGTACCGCGCTCTGGCTCAGCGTCATCTCTGGTGGCATCAGCACCACCTCCTGTATCAGGTGAAGTGACGACCTCAGTACCGTCAGCTGGATCAACGCCATTGGTGGCATCAACACCACAGTCATCATCATTATCATGAGCGGCATCAGCACCGCTCTCCTCCTCATTTAGCGCTCCTGAAGTTGCATGGGGTCGTCGCTCAAACGAGGCACCACTAACTGGCATCCTACCGCTCCTAAGTGTAACAAAGTCAGCATCAAAAGTGTATGAAGTAATATGACCAAGTGAATCACTAAGAGTGGTAATCTCTATAAACTCTACCTGCTCAGACTTCCTCTTGAGGTTGTTCGGGTTCGGCTCAATCTGGGCATGGATGGCGGCCTTTCCTTTCACGATCTCTCTCATCTCCTGACGGAATTCGTCCATCTCCTATCAGAAGGTAGCCTACTGCTCGAAGATGAGACGAGCTAAATCGTCTAAGACTGGGTTCTCATAGGAGGGTTCATAAGAACCTGATGGGTGACCTCTCTGGAAGTGAGGCTGCTGCTACTGAGTGTGAGAGGGAGACTGCTGAGGATGCTGTTGCTACCTCCAAGACTGTCCCTACTGATAGGGACGAGGACCATGCTGCTGGTAAGACTGTTGTGGATGTGGATACTGCTGGTGTGGGAACTGGGGCTGCTGGTGCTACTCTTGCTGCTGGCCGTACTAGCCACCCTGAACTGGAGGCTACTACAGGGAACTGGTACCTCTGGTCGACCAATGGAATCCGGGATGGTCTCTTCAGATCTCAGACTGAGGTCGGTCATACCAAATCCCATTGACGTCCATCAATGGCTCCTGCTCGTAGGTGGGTGGGGGAAGTACTGCCAGTGGCTGGTCTGGCTGATACACCACCATCTGGTTGTCCTAAGATGGTGGTGGCTGAATATATTGCTGCTACAGCTGCTGGAATAGCTCCGCCTAAATATGGTGAACCTGTTGGTACTGGGCGGAGGGATGGGTCAAGCTGCTGTTGCCGGTATCTGCCCGTGACCTGAGACGGGGCTAGGAAGCCGTCTGCGCCTCCTAGAGACACATGATCTGGGTCTTCAGGTCACTCAGTGTCTATGCCATATGGTCGATATGCATCATGCCCTAGCACTGCTTCTTCTCAATCAACTCTATCCGGTCCAACTTCTCATTGATAATCCCCATATCAGCGGCCGTCGACTCTGCTTGTGCTGCGGCTGCTGATGATGTTGAAGGACCAACATCTACCCATGCTATCCTCTGATAGGACACGGCCTGTGGCGTGGGCTTCCCCTGAGTATAGAGTCGGGTCTGAGACATCACAATGTAGTTCTCGACCATCTCCTCGTAGATTGCCCAGACCTGATCCTCATCCTTGGCAAAATACAAACTGCCACAGGATGCATTAACAAGCCTCTGCAACTTCGGTGTCAGCTCGCAGAAGAAACTCTGGACGAGATTGGGCTTCGAGAT
Source organism: Ottelia alismoides (assembly GCA_037367405.1). NCBI lineage: Eukaryota > Viridiplantae > Streptophyta > Magnoliopsida > Alismatales > Hydrocharitaceae > Ottelia > Ottelia alismoides. Next base: position 52,905 of record JAZKJV010008141.1, on the reverse strand, counting down.
ATCATGGTGGGGACACCGGTCTATGAGCTCCCTAAAACGATCCCATGCCTCGTGAAACTTGTCATTGGGGAGCATGGAGAAATTGTTGATTAGGGCCCTAGCTGCATTGGTCCGGTCGAGTGGATAGTACGTGTTGAGGTACTCGTTCCAGAGTTGTTCCCAAGTGGTGACGAATCTCCCTAAATGCTTTATCTAGTTGGCTGCTCTGTCTACCAGGGAGAAAGGGAAGGTCATCATCCCGATGGTGTCCTCGTCCACATGCACTCTTGGACGGTACTACAGATCATCTCAAACTCCTAGAGATGAAGGTGCAGCTCCTCCGTGGCAAGTTCATGGAAGCGGGGGAAGAAGCTGAATCGTCTGAGGTGGGAGCTTGAAATCTCCCAAAATAGCAGGTAACACTATCCATCTGTGTGTGAGGGTTGCACCAGGGTTATGCAACTCCCTCATCGGTTTCGCGGCTGGTGCTGACTGTACGGACTCCTCAGGCTATCGGGCATAGGGACCATCTCCTCCTCCTCCTCCTCCAACGGGTCTATGCTGCTCTTTGTCGGCTCGCATCTGCTCCATCTCCCGACACATATCCACCATGAAAGCTCCCTGATCCCAGATCTGTCACTGCATCGTCTCAAGGGAGGCTAAGAGGGTATTGTTGATGGCACCCTGGTCAAGTACATATGTCTGAGTCCCACTGGGTCCATCGGTGCGCTCCTCGCTGCTGGCCATGATCTCTGCAAAGGCAAAAGACCCAAACTCAGGTGTCGATAAATCAACTGGTTGCTGTGGTATCTGCTCGAGCACCTCAAGACTGGTAGAAGGGTGGTCGTGGGGGAACAGGATGTCGTACTCGAGTTCGGAGAGAGGGTCTCAGCTCTCGCGAACCAACCTAGATGAGCAGGTCGGAGTGCTCGAAAGCGGTGCAGCCAGAGGATGCCTAAGGGACCTCCAACCCATCATCTTAATCTGGCGAGTGAAGGCGGATGAGATCTGAAAAGCAAACAAGATCGGACAAGCAAACCCTAGATTCACCTACGCACTCAAAGCTGATGACCGTGAAGGTTCGGTATTTTATCTTGTCAATTTTATTAGGTGATCAAACAATCTTTCAGAGCGATTAAGCAAGCTGTTGGGAATCTAACGCCACCAGGAGACTGTCCCTATCCAAAACTAGATCCTTCCCAGCCAATACAAGCCGCGGACTGTTTACCGGCTACCCGATCGACTCGCTTTGTTAAGGATATCGTGGCCCGCTTTACTGGAGACCGGAGCGATCCTCACTGGAGAATGACTAGCTCGAGATCAGTAGTTTGAAGAAGGGTCGGATGTGGCTCTATCCTAGGGTATGGGTCACTCTCTCGCTCATCCAAACCATACAAGAAGGGGATTGCTGTCCCAAGACAATTTTTTTGGTGAAGTATTTTTTAGTTCAAGTTTGCTTAAACAGTCCCAATTTTATAGCTTTTATTTTTAGATATTTTTCAAATGAAATAATGCCTAACGAATTTTTCGATTCTCCTGATTATTTATAAGTCCAAAAACAGAGGGAGAAGGCGAAAAAGTCGATGCGCGACTAATCACGATGATGCATGCCAAGTAAGAGATGCGTACCTTGCCTCCAGCTCTCTACATGCAAAGTGATCCGCATTAAAAGACAGAAATAAAACCTATCTATATGATGCACGGAGAAATCAGCCTTAAGTAGAAATTTCTACTTGCGAAGCACAATAGCTAATTGGTAAACGAGAGGGGTCCGCAACAACAAATCCTGCCAGCGCTTAATTCGGCCTCTAGTGGAACGTAACCCCTCAAGTGACCATGTTAACTTTTTTATTAGTGAATTAATTAATAAGGTATAATTATTCGATCTATAGGAACATGCAATGAAATTAGGGTTGGGCCTTAATAATTACATCACAGAGCAAGAGAAAATCCTAAGGCTAAGGTTAAATTCTTCAGGAATCAAAATAAAAATAAAAGCAATAAAACCAAAATCGACAAAAATCATGGTGAGATCCCCAGAGCACACCGGTGCTCTACGAAACAGACCCTGGGAAATCCACCAAGTCTGAGAGTCTGTCCTATCCTATATTATTACAATAATAATGGGCTGAAATAAAACTAAGCTAAACCTAAGCTAAACTCCCCACACTCCTGCTCTCTTCTCTCGCGCTCTCATGCGGCTCTACGTAGAAAAGAGCCGCCTCCAAGTCCCGCGGGTGCATTGACTTCTTGAAGAAAGCCACCCTCGATCCTCAGACCATCGCAAGAAAATCAAAAAGAGGTGTGTCAGTCTACAATTATTATAATAATGAAAAATAAAGTAAAATAAAAAAGAATAAATGCAAAAAATAAATAAATAAAAAGAAAGGAAATAAAAACACAAATAAAAATAAAAAAGAAAACAAATAAAAGAGAAATAAAAGAAGAAAAAGAAAGAAAAGCCGACTACTAAGCCGTGCTCACCGGCAACGGCGCCATTCTGATGAGCGATCCAAGCGACTAAGGTAAAGAGGTATCAATGGTCGTTGTGACCTCAACCTCTCTGATCAGACTCAATCAAGAAAAAGGAAGGCCACTAATATAAAAATAAATCAATCAAACAAATCAAAGACAAATAGAGGTCTCGCTATTTTATTTTACTTGGTATAGCTACCGTGGTCTAACACAAGGAGCACGGTATGCTTAGGCTACGAAGTAGTTGAAAATTCAAATAAACTAAAGAAAATAAAATAAAAAGGTGGGTTTTATATTTTTCAAAATTTTTTGTAATTTTTGAAATTATTAAAATTAAGAAAAGGTATAAAAGAAATAAAAAGGGCACAATCAGACAATTATTTAATGTAGCAAAAATACTCAGAAAATTAAAATAAAAATATTTTTGGTTTTTATAAATATTCAAGTGCTTTTGGTATTTTCTTAGCTTTTTCTGTTTTTTAGTTAATTTTCTAAAAATTAAAAAAGGTCAAAAACACAAAATAGTGTGCAGTCAGAATCTAAAGGCATTTAAAAATACTTAAAATGCTTATAAAATTTGAGCAACAATTTTATGATAAGATAAAAATAAAATTCTAACTACGGAAATTTAAAATGCATTTTTTTTGAATTTTTAAGAATTTTTAATGATTGATCGAAGGTTTTAAATGTTTTTCAATTTTTAGGGTTTTTATAAATGCAAATGTGATAAAAATTGAACCGAAATCAAAACACATTAAAACAAGCTACAAATATTTTTTTTGGATTTTTAGAGGGTTTTATATTTTTAGTTGATTTTTAAAACTAGACAGAAGCAAATTTTAAGGTTTTTGAATTTCTAAAAATACTAAACAAAAACAAAATGAACCCAAAAATTCAGAGAAATTTCAAGACCATGGCTTGGGCCATGTTTCTAAGTTTCACATATTTTGGATTAAAATTGCTATTTATTAAATCAAACATAAGAGCATAGCATACAGGGACCTAAACACAATGAAAACAAGTTCTAGGGACTAAAGAGTAACACACATAGAAAGCACGAGGTCTTTCTGCAATTTTCCACAAATTTTAGCACATGTCCAATAACAGCACGCACAGTGGTATAAGTACAAATACTAAAACTAAAATATCAAAACATAACATCAATTAAGTCTTAGACAATAAATATCCCAAAAATACACGTGACGATGCACATGCAACCAAAAAGGAAGGACTAAACTGTAAATATCGAAATTACAGGGGCACAGATTCAAATTGGTCCACTGTGTACTTTTTATTTTATAGACTAAACGACAAATAAAGTAAACACATGGGTAGTGGAGCAAATTACCCAGGCGGCTCGCGCGACTCATGTGGGGTGACAGGTGGCGCTCTTCGATTGGGTGGTGATGTATGGCTCTGGCTCTGACAGCTGGCGGATCCAACGGCCTGACGACGAAGCGAACGTGGGGCGTACGGGGGCCGTTAGATGTCAGATCTAACGGCTTGACAGGCGCAGGAGATAGACGGCTCTGATATGAACTGGCAGAGAGGCAAGTGATAAAGCGGACCTGAAGGCTAGGGTATAGGTGCTAAATTGGTCGTTGCGACCCAAGCGATCAAATCAACTTAATCAAGAAAAATGAACCACTCGAAAAATACGTAAAATCAAAACAAAGCGGTCCTGCTAGGAGATTAACCTTGTATAGCACCCAGGGTCGAACACAAGGAGCACGGATTGGATAAAAAGCCTACGAAGTAGTCAAAAAATCAGAGAAAAAGGGAAAACATTTTTAGTGGTTTTTAATTGTTTTTAATTTTTTTTTGGATTTTTAATATGTGAAGAAAATGAGAAAGACTAAAAGCAATCACACTTCAACAAATTATTTAATGCATCAAAACTCAAGCAAAAATTCAGACAAAAATATTTTTATGTTTTTTAGATTTTTTAATGTTTTTGGTGAATTTTTGGGATTTTTCTGATATGTATTTTATTTCCTAAAAATCAAACAGTAGCAAAAATGTAGGGTACTGTCCAGCCAGGCCCAAAGTCCCTAGATAAAATATCTAAGAACCTCAAAAGGGCCTGGAGGTAATTTTCCTGTAAACTAGAGAAAACAAGGAAAATTCGGGTACCAGAATTATTGTTTTTGGGGTTTTAATGTATTTACTGGAATTTTTATGGGTTTTTGAGGGTTTTTAAGTTTTTAAGATTTTCCAGTGATGAAAAATAGCCAAAATTGGCTAGAAAATCAAGCAACACACAATAAACAGTACCTAATTTTTATGGAATTTTTAGGGGGGTTTTTATATTTTTTTGTGAATTTTCAAGTTAAACAGTGCCAAAAATAGATGTTTTTGAATTTTAAAAAATATCAAGCAAGATCAGAAATGTCCTCAAAAATCTACAAAAATCCTACACCATGGCAGGAGCCATGTGTGAAATTTTTGTTGGATTTGGAGGTGATTTGATATTTTATTCAAAAATGACAAGAGGGCACTGTGCACATGGACCAAAGTGCAAATACCTAAAGTTCTGGGGGTCCAGGTGCAATTAACCCAGCAAGTCACGCACGCGGCGCGTGCCTGGGGCACTCAGGGACCTTCTGGTAAAAAAACAAGTCCGAGGTCCTTTTGATAACTCGTACCAAAAAGTCCAGGGGCTGTGTTGCAATTAACCCACAAAATAGGCGCACATGCGTAATTAAACACTCACAGGGGCATATATGCAATTACCAAAAAGTTTTCATTCAATAACAAACATCCAGAACTACAGGGGCTAAAGTTGCAATTACACCAAATATACACGTGACGAAGCACGTGGCTCACACAAACAGGGGTATAAATGCAAATAAACTAAAGTACGAGGTCCAGTGTGCAAATAACCCAACGTGAATAAAAGGCACAAAATATTTACAGGACTGAATCTAAAAACATAAACTAAGAGGGGGCCTACGGTAAATTACCCCTTTATTACGTCGACGGCCAGATGTGCGCCACGTAGCTGATCTGACGGTCCTGGACGACGGGCGCTCCTCTCCTTCCGCACGTGGGCCCAATCGACGTCTCAGAGGGGGCCACGTGGAAGATCTGACGGGTGCTGGTGAATGGCGCCTCTCTCTCTGCTCTAACGGTCCCGATCAACCCTCGAAATGATCGGACGGTGTCTGCTCCTCGATGGATGGATGGTCTCGATGGAAACTGGAGCACTGAGGGTAATCGGACGGTGGTCGAGGACCCTCGAAGAACAGGTGGCCGGCGAGCTTCGCCGGCCTCGTGCGCGTGTTGTGGTCCTCCTCAGCTGCCTCTGAAGATCGGAGAAGGTTGGCGATGAAGCTCCGCAGCTGTTGGTGTCCTCCGATGGCCCAGCCGAGCCCTGGAGGGGCTCCGGCGAGGTCGGCGGAGGGAAGCTCCTGGCCTGGATGTAGGGAAGCCTCAGATGGCCTCCTCCAGACCTGCAAAGTAGCTCAGAAGCGTCGCGGGTCGAGGGCAAAGTGCCTCGACCCGATTAGGTGATGTGGAGGTGATCTGTGCGTCGGGATGAGCGAGCTCCGGCGAGCGACGGACGGTGGAGCTCGAACCCCAGCTCCTGTGCGAGCTGGGTTGAACGAAGGGGCGGAGAAGGTGCGCGGAGGAAAGGCGATGGTGAACGTGGGTTCCGATGATCGAAATGATGCTCGAGATGGTCGGAATCAACGGAATACAGCGGAGCTACGATTTGGGGCAAACTCGGAATTAGGCGAAATAGGAAAGCTAGAAGGTTACCTGGGCGGTGTGGAAGACTGTGCTGGAGCTGAGGTAGCTCCTGGTCGTGGCCTCGAAGGTCGTCAAGTCTTGAGGCTCGGGCTCCTGCACTGGGCGGAGCACGGCGGCGCTAAGTCGCTGGATCAGTGGTCCGGCCACCCCCTCCTCGCTGCGACACGGGCAATCGAGAGCTGTCACCTCAGGGACTGCGGTGGAGGTCACGGGACAGAGAATGGGGAACCAAAGATGCGTGAAAACGGGGGCGGAGCTCAGAATATATACAGCTAGGGATCCGGCTAGAAGGGAGTCGGGCGTGAAGCACGGAGCGCGGATCCCAAGGCTATCAGTCGGGCGTGGATCAGGGATGATTAAGGGACAAATGGAGCCCGGGGTTTGGGTTAGTGGAGATCGGATCTGTTCGCGGAAAGGTTGAGAAATCGGGTCGGGAATCAGATCCGCAACTCTGTGGTCCAAGGGGGGGAGTTGACCGGGGGTCAACAATCCCCCGTGGACCAATCAGAAGCCGCCACGTATTTAATTTTTGTTTATTTATTTTAGGCTAGAAAATGATGGAATTAGCGAAAACTTAAAACATGAAATATTTTTCTTTTATTTTTTTCTATTTTTTGGTGATTTTTAATTAATTTTTGGAAATAAATATAGGGTATTTACATAGTATAGCTATACATAGGTATTTGTACAATGTTTCTTTTTAATTTTTTTGATTTTTAATTTGTTATTTTTGTGCATTTTTATTCCCATTTTATATTTTATTTATTTATAGTATAAAATTAGGAATAAAAGGGTACTTTTATTTTATTTTTATTATTTATATACAAGGGTGAAATAAATATATATGTATATCTATATACATGGCATATGTACAAGGTATTTTTATATTTTGAATTTTGTAATTTTTATTTGATTTTTGTTTTGATTCTTTTTATTTTATTTATTTACAATATATAACCTAGAATATTTACAAAAAGTTTTGAAAATAACATCATTTATTTACAAGGTTAAATAAATGTAGAAGCATGAGCTATGTACATGATGAAAAAGGGTATTTTTGATCTTTTTAATTTTTTTACTTTTTATTTTGTTTTTATCTTTTAGCAATATAAATAAGTATTTACAAATGCATTTTTGGTGAGGAAAATATTTTGTTATTTTATTGACATAATTATTTACACATGAGCTCCTATCTCCCTCTACTTTGGCTTTGATACGGTCAGGCCCATGTTGAGCCCTCCCTTGGGTTAGGTTGCTCAATATTTATTCTAAATATTTCCCTCTTTTTCTTTTTACTCTTTATTCTTTTATTTTTGCACAAAACATGCTAATTACAGGTTTTTACACAATGCATGCTTTTGGTAATTATTTGTATTTACACATATCTACATGTATTTGCAAAGGTTTTTGTAGCTAAAATATAAGAATAAAGAGTGATGAATGAGTATTCATCAGCAAGATCCAACGGCTGAGGAGGGTACTAGAAGAACTCCTCCTGGGAAAAGTTCACCGGAGCACCGAGGAAGATCGGCGGCTTCGATGAATGATTGAACATCTGCAATAGGATCGTGTGGCTCCTCTACATCGGGTGAAGGGGTCATATGGGATATCCACTGGTCGGATCTCCAGAAAGGTGGGCGTGTCCTGGGATAGCTCTGGCAAAGCTAAACTAAGGTGATCTGGGGTGTATCCAGGCACGACACGACCTGCGGGGTAAAGCTCCAGCTCGGAGGAGTACGCCAATCACGGTTGTTTGACCTAAATTAAAAGAAGGCAGCGTCGAATGGAGATGGAGATTCCGGTGATGCGACAGATGATCCTCGAGCATAATCTTGGCTCGTGCAGCCAAGATTTGGATGATCAGGGTATGTAAGAAGGGTGACAGTGGTCTGCGGTGTCGATCTAAGCCGGTAGATGTGACTGATGGAGCTCCGACCACCGGGTCGGAGCTGGCGGAGCGGCGGATGAAAGATTTGAGATAAATGGAACTAGGATAGAAATGAAGGGCACTTGAAGGTTCGAGCGGAATCCTTAGCTCCAAGGGATGAAGTCGGAGTGAGTCTTTGCCTCGACCATGCTGCGGAAGGCGGGGAGGCTCGTGGTGGAACTCCGGCCACGAAGCTTGAGAGTCGGCAACAGCGGATCTCTTCGACCACCAAAAGGGTCCCTCCGAATGCTGTCACCAAAGGGAAGGAGTCTAGGGTAGAGGGAGAGTGTGCGGTGCGATCTGCTGCTCTGGGGAGTGGAATGAAGTCTTTATACGCGTTCCTAGGTGGCTGGAAAGTATCGTGTGAAGCGCGCAATCCAAGAACGATCTGCCTCTGCCTAGGGATCCACGGGGATCGCTGATCCATGGGGAATGAGCGGGCTGTGAAATCGGGTCAAGAGACAGTCAGATCCGAGTAGGAAAATTTTGAGAACATGAGGTGAAACTCAGATCCGGGTGAAGAAGGGTCCGGGAGGGGGAGTTGATCGGGGTCAACATCCCTCTTGGACCAATCAGAAAATTCCAGGTCAAAAATATTTGAAAAATAAGTTAAAAATAGAAGATGATTTTATTTTAAAATATGTTCAACATGAAAAATGTTTATTATTTTCTGAAATATTTTTGTAATTTTTATTTATATTTATGAAAAATATTTTAATCTATATACATTATGTTATATTATATACAAGTATAAAATACCTATGTATTTTATATAATTATTTTATTTTCTTATTTTTTTTGAAAATACCCTAATTTTATATTTTATTTATTTACAACATATTATTTGGAGTATAAAATAAATTTTATTTCATTTTTATTGGTTATTTACAAGTGTAAAATAAATATGTGATGATACTTATATACATGTGATATGTATAAGGTGAGAGAGAGAAATTATTTTGTTTTTATTTTAATTTTATTTTTCTAAATTTTTATTTTATTTTTAAAAATATATAAATGGTATTATGTACACATTTATATTTTATTTTTGTGAAAATAAAATATGTACATATTAGAAGGACTATGCACAAGGTAGAGTGGCCATATCTCTCTCTATTTATTTTATTTGGCGATCTGGCCCATATTGGGCCCTCTCTTGTATTTTGGTCACTCGTTTATTCTAAATATTTCTTTCTTTTTATCTATTCTTTATTCTTTTATTTTTGTATAAAGACATGCTAGTTATTAATGTTTAACAAAAGCATGCTTATTGGTAACTTATTGTATTTACAGATATCTACATGGTATTTTGCAAAGATAATTAGCTAAAATAAAAGAATAAGGAGTGATGAATGAGTATTCATCATTGACCGGGGTCAACATCCTTCTTGGATCAATCAGAAAATTCCATGGTCAAAAATATTTGAAAAATAAATTAAAAATAGAAGATGATTTTATTTTAAAATTTATTCAAAATGAAAAATGTTTATTATGTTTCAAATATTTTTTTTATGATTTTTATTTATTTTTATGAAAATGTAAATCATGATATATACAGTATATTATATTATATACAGGTATAAAATACCTAGGTATTTTATATAATTATTTTTATTTTCTTTTTTGTATAAATACCCCAATTTTATATTTTATTTGTTTTCAAAATAAATTTTAGAGTATAAAAAAATTTTATTTTATTTTTATTAGCTATTTACAAGTGTGAAATAGATAAGTAGCTGATGATACATATATACATGTGATATGTACAAGGTTATAGAGAGAGAAATTATTTTGTTTTTATTTTTATTTTATTTTTTCTAATTTTGTTTTTTCTTTAGGAATATGTACAAGGGAATATAAATACATCTTTATTTTTATTTTTTTTGAAAAAAATATATACATATAGGATGGAATATACACAAGGTTGAATGGCCCTATCTCTCTCTACTTATTTTATTTGGCGATCCAGCCCATATTGGGCACTCTCTTAGAATTAGGTCACTCAATATTTATTCTAAATATTTCTTTCTTTTTCTTTTATTCTCCATTCTTTTATTTTTGCATAAATTCATGCTAATTATTGATATTTAACAAAAGCATTCTTATCGGTAACATATTGTATTTATAGCTATCTACATGATGTTTTGTCAAGATAAATAGCTAAAATAAAAGAATAAAGAGTAATGAATGAGTATTCATCACTGCCCGACGTTCTATTTACGGGCGTGGATGACCACACTTATGTGCTTGCTTAGAGCTCGCTAGGTGCTCGCCCGGTATTTGACACACTCAAATCTAGCTGTGCCTTTAAATTCAACTGGGCAAGCACATCCGGGCGAGCACTTGTGCTATTAAAGTGCTCGCCCATATATGAAAATATAACCTCGCCCCCATATTCAAAAGGGCGACCGGCCTGGCGAGCACATGTGCAACCTATGTGCTCGCTAGGGAATAAGCGAGCACATGTGCTCGCCAAGTGCACCCCATCGTGTGCACACCAATCACGCTTTTTTTTGTAGTGTGTCATTAGTAGTTATTGAACAGTTTAATGGAAGAAAAGATGGAAAGTAATGATGACTCTGTCGGACATAAGTGTGTGGATGTAAATAATAATGAAGAACTAGATTTCTTTTGTAAAATTTAAGAGGATCATCTTAAATTTGGAGATTCTCCATAGTAGAACATATTTACTTTAAATGTATAGAATATTACGTGTTTTAAGAAAAGTAGTGGATTAGAGGAGGGCTCTCAATTGTATAGCATTGGATCTTAGAAAATGAGAGGATTTTTAGGAGTGTATTTATAGGTTATATTGGATTATTATTGTTGAGGACAAAGAGAAAAAAGAAGACGAGAGATGAATGAATGGGACAAGGGATTAAGATTCTATGTAAAGTTATTGGTCTTCAATTTCTCGTTCTCCAACGATTTCGTCTATCATTATATAATCCTATTTATACTTGCAATAAAGTCAGACTCGAAAGGATTGTTCTAGAATTTGAACATAGAGATTACTCATATAAGAGGTGAAGATTTTCTTGAAGTAAATAATATTTTTATCATTTCTCTTATTGAGTTGATTGCATATTTAGTTGCTGTATTTTTATATCACGTAGATATCTAAGTGTTAAGTTAATATTAGGAAAAATGGGAAAAATTCATGGAAGTTATATACATACATACAGACATACATATATATATATTGGGAGGTATATTTGATTTTAAGATAGAGTCTTGGGTTGCTAAAATATAAAAACATGCGATAAAATAAAATAAGAGTGAAACAAGATAAACTTGGGTCTTCTCTCCCTATTAGCTAGGGTAGATCTTTATGATCGAAACTCATGATATAGCACAAGAAAAGATAACCAATCAGATATTAACCCTTGATAAGTCACAAGAAAGTTTCAGGCTTGGAAAAATAAAAAAAGAGTGACTCTAGGGATAGTCATTTTAGAAATGACGACTTCTTGCTCCGTCCAAGTAATGGCCATTCGCTATACACTCGAGGGTTAACAAATGAAGGGGTCGCTAGTAGGTTAGGGTACGTGCTACATAAAAGTTATCTTAACTGTTAGGGAATTCCTGAGATGTGTTACGTAATATGTACTATAACAACTATCATAACCAATATACGAGGATGGGTAATGGAAAAGGAAATAAATGTGAATTGACTAAATACCGAAGAAGGAAAAAGAAAAAAACAGAAAAGGAGAAAAGAAAATTTCCACCACCCGTATACAAACTGCTACTTTCCATCATAATTATGTCTTTTGTATATCCTCGATGAGCCTTTGCTCACGTCTTTAGTTGACAAACCAACTCAAGTGATGGTCAAGACTCGTATTATTGCTCGGAAGTCCACTCTACCACATCGGCATCAGCTGCCCACGTTCAGCGCCGATACACCCAACTCTCCAAGAAACCATTATGTTCGCGTCCCCACTAGAAGATACCGAACCGAGCATCATCGCTTTGTATCATATCCGCAGAGAAGAAGATAGGATTCTCATTTTGCTTTTAAAAACGATATTTGTGATGACCAATCTCACTTCGAGATTAGAAACAATGATCCACTACTGTTGCCAACACCCGCCACCTCATGATGATGAATGATGGGAAGATGTTTATTCCATGTAATAGTTTTGTTGTTTTTGGAAGTTTACAATTTGGGATGTTACTTTTTGTAACCCCTTATTATTATGAACACCTTTTGTTTTACTAACCTCATTAGTTTAGAGGTGGATGGTGGTTAACATGCAAGCTTTCCTTTTTGTTCAACATTATAAGAGCAAACAAGTTGGGAAAGTTTATGGGAATACATGATTATGATTTCTGTTCATACATAGCTTTTCATATGCCTATTTTCGTATGTTTTTGTGGTTTTATTGGGATATTGGAATCAGATTTTCAGGTCTATTTTATTTTCTTTCCTGGTAAATTATTGGATAATAACTTATAAACATCACGTGTCAATCAAATCTGATCGAACGGAGCACAGGAGATCGGGACGTGACATCTTCACTCAGTTTCCTTCACCAAAGATTTTTTGCAAGACTGCTTCGTTAAGTCCATCACCCAAGCACACCCACTCCTTTATCTGGAAGTGTTCATCAAAATCCGGAATAGCAAAAATGTCCGAGCACGAGTGGTCTTTCCTATTCCGTCCATTTCCATTATAAGGACTAGAGAAGGATTTGATAAAGGCTCCAACTCTAACTTAATAAGCTCATCCTTGTCCTGCTCTGTCCTCACCAACTCAACATCTTTCCTTAGCACTTCATCCATGACGGAGCTGTGAAGCCTCCGCCGTTTGTTCCCCTGCTCCACCAAGAACCTTTATTGCATTATCCACGAATTGTGACACCTTATCCAGACATCTCCTTTGTCTTTCCAACTCACCATACAACCCCTTAATCTGATTCGCGATCTTCTCGTAGAAGAAGAGCGAAACCAATTCGCGGCCACTAGAATGGAAGCATAAGGAGGAAGGGATGCAGTCGCATACCAGTCTCACGAGGGTTGAGATCTCTGCTCACCCATCAACAAACCGGCCCACGCTAAGAATTGAACCGGCGTACACTCTCGTTCAACCGCCGATCTGCAATTGGACACGGGATACACCGTGCGAGTACCGTATCAAACTCATCCACGATGTGTTCGGCACCCTCGAATAAGTCTTTGAGGACTCAGCGCTGCTCCGCCATCTCCTCCAAAGTCACTTCTTTATTCAGGCACTACAAGGAAAAGGGATAAATTTGTAACGACGGATAGAAGACTTCTAAATTTCTAATGATGGAAAATTATATAATGACAGTCATTTCATCACTATTGCCCCCATCTCCAAAAGTCAGGTGACCACAATGGCTAATCTGCCACCACAAAAGTGGTGTGGTGACGGTTTAATAAGTCACCACAACCTTGAGAACTTGGATTTTTTAAATAATGGATATTTTGCATGTGAGAAAAGCGTATATGATCAAAACCAATATACATACAATAATAGTGCACACAAATTAAAAGACAAGCATTTTTTCCTTTAAATTTATAGTAGTGTTGTTACACACATAGATTGAAAAAAATGAAACAAGAAAGAATAAATAAGCGACTTACTATAATGATGTTAATCATGAAAAATAATTAGCAGTCTTCAGACAAATTTTATAACAGTTCTTAATAGTTGAAGCATGCATGTTCTCCAATGGGCATCTCAGAACTCCAAATCTCCTCATGATCTTCACCTTGAACTCTTAGATGCCATAATTCAAATAGATAACAACAAATCTGATATCTTTGCTAGAAAAAACGGGAACTCATCTTCATAAAATGATATTAAAGATAATAAAAAACGATCAGCACAATGGTTTTTTCCCTGCGCACATCCCTCATGCATACCTGCAACCAAACGTATAAAAATCAAAACCGTACAAGACAATAATTCCTAAATATGCTATCAACCTTGAAAGAGATGGTGAAACGAGAACAAACGAGATGTTAGAAGAAACTTAACCATACTTCTTTTATTGTCATCTAGAATGTTGCTTGAGCATGATATTTCAATAAATAAAAGAGGACTATTTCACCCAATAATGATAAGATAAAAGAAAAAGTAACTAAATAAGATCATAAGAAGGCTGTTCAATAAAGATACATAATTGAATCACACAACCTAAATTTATAAAGAAGAGAATCGGAATATCTACAAGACAACTTCCATTGGCTGCTTCTAACGATAGTTCACATGATACATATGAACCTTCTAGTTCCAGCACCTCCACAAATAAGATTCAACGTGATATTTAAGTTTTATTGTTAAGTCATATATATCTCGAAAATACAAGCTTACAGATTTTTCGTTCATGGCTGATGTTAGTAGGGCCTCAATATAGAAAACATGCAAACATGCTCAAAAGTAAGAATCTAAAGATATGTTAGAAATTTAGAAAGAAAATGTTTGTAGATATTGATGAATCTACATTTCATCATCTTTATTCTATCATTTTGGCCTTAAAAATCCTAGTAAATGCGTGTAATTACTGTTAATTTAGGCATTTTAGCATTCATGCACCATTGTGTAAATATTGTATAAAATGCGGTTTTTAAAGCCAAAATTATAGAATAAATAAAAGAAAAGAAAAAGAATAAAATATTGTAAATATTTTATGACCCAAAACCCCGAGACCTAGGCATCTCGATGACTAGGTCGACAAGGAATAAAGTAAGGGGAGATAAGGGCCAAAATACAATAAAAATACCTTTTATTTTATTCATCCTTTATTCATTTTGGGACCTATTTTTGGTTCTACTTTTTATACTTCAAATAAAGAAACTTTGTACATGAAAGTTGTAGATAATTAAATATAGAAAAATACAAAATTGATTTCACTGAAAAATAATGAACAAATAAAAAGTTATGGTCTGAATAAATTTCCAGAATCCCAACTTCCCAGACCCGTATCTCATAAACAAAAACTCCGAATGCGTCAAACTCACCTTTAATTGTATATAGTTCGAAATAAGCTATTTAATGGCGGTGGTTTCGCATTTGGCAAAGCTACGATTTGAAAGTTGAGTTTTGGACCCCTATTGTATACTTGTACAGATTAAAATAATCATTTTATTTATTCATTATTTTTTTATATTTTTATAATTTTGTAAATATTATCTATAATAAATATGTGTATTAAAATCAGAATAAAAACATAAAAGAAACACAAAATAAAAATACTTGTATATTCTACATAGGTATAATACCAATACTTATACTTGTATTATACATACTTATATTTTATTAAATATACAAATTACTTCAGAAAAATAAAATAAAAATACTTTTAAGTGTATAAAAATATTTTATAAATTTATAAAATAATAAACAAAAATAAATACATTAAATATACAAAATAAAAATAAAATAATAAAATATATAGATAATATACATATAAATGGTATAAATAGTAACTTGTAATTATTAATCTCGAAAAAATAAATAAAAATCATCATAAAATAATTTATAAAATAATAAACATTTTTTATTTTATAACCAAAATTTAATAAGTTCAGTTACTATTTTTAAATGATTTTTGAAGTATTTATTAGGGGATTTTTCCTGGTTGGTCCACGTGGACCAATCAGGTTGGTCTGACAGTTGACCTCCGGTCAAGTGTCTAACCTCCTCCCATAGCCTTGTCAGGACTTCGTTTTTCGCCCTCTTTCGCGATATTTTCGAGGCCGCTCCTTACACCATTTCATGATGACTTCTTCACGACTTTTTGTCCTCGAAGATTACTCTTACACACCCATGCATCACTTCGGGGATTCGATCAAAGATCCGCCCGTGTTCACTCCTTGAACCTCGCGCCAGAGCCACTTCTTCAAAATATTCCCCATCCCTTCCTTGCACCTTTGAACCCCATTTGCTCTAGCCCAAGCTTGCCCCTCTTGCTCCGGATTGATTCCTGTGACAGGGGAGTCTCCAGTGAGGTCCAGCGGGCGTCGGCGAGGCTTTTGGTGGCTCCACCACCATCTCCGGCCATCCACGGCCGTGAGGTCCAACATCTCCTGGTTCCCCAGATGGTAGAGGTCGTTTCCTATTTGTTTTCTAGTCAATAGTTAGCTGTTAGTTTCAGTTTTCAGTTCGTATATTTAGTTTAGTGTTTAATCAATTCGTTGCTGTAGAGTTTGCTTTCGAACACATTGCCGGAGCCCTTCCGCTCCGGCCACCACCGACCACCCATCGCCCGACCGCTTTTCACCCTCGCTCCCACCTAATAACAACCCAGCATTCTCCGTCTTCGTCTTGTCGCTCTTTTGCATGTCTTTGCAGGATCTGGAAGGCCCCATCTGAGGGGCACTTTGCCAAAAGAGGACCTCCAGGCCTACCTCCGCCGCTAGCCCTTGTCGGAGCTCATCGGAGCATTTTGAAGCGTCACGTCGATAGAAAGGCACCCTGGGAGGTACTTGAGATCACTGGAAGCAAGGAGGCAACGTTGAGCGTGTAGATTTTGGTTGTCACAACTCATCCAACCCGTGTTCGTCGACGGTTCTTGCTACAGGCCTCGTCGCCGTTCGATTCTCCCCCGTTCGTCCAGGCGCACAGTGGCCGTAGGATCCAGCTCTGCTTCAGCCGCCAGATCCTTAAAGATCCATCTAATCTCGGCCGTCAACGCCAAAGGGGTATCGCGCGGTCTGGTAGTGCCACGTGGCGTAAGTGACCAATCTGCAGCCGTTGGATCGCACCTTAGGTAGGGTATTTTGCATGCTTAACCCTATCAGTTTTGCATTTAAATATTAAGCCAAAACATTAATCTGCTGTGTAACAATTTTTGGTATTTTTGCTTAGTAGCCCTTCACACTTTCTCAAATCGCTTTCGCACCCTTGCCAGCGAGGCGCAAGTGCGTGAGCACGTGCGCTTGGCTATTTTGCATTCAAGGGTCCATTGTTTCGTGTATTTCTCTTTAGTACTGAAATATGTTTGTAACGTGCTAAGTTTCTGGCTATTTTATATTAAAGCCCCCGAAGTTTCAGGATTTGCATAAAGGCCCTCACCAGGTCACGTGATTCGTACATGTGACCCTGGCGATTTTGCAGTCATAACCTTGCGACTCTGTCTATTTGATTTTAGTCCAGATAATTATTTGCTATATTATATTTCTCTGGAAATTTTGCAATTAACTCCCTGGATGTTCTGCTAATTACACAAATACCCCTGTCAGCATGATTTTTCTTTATGTTTCTTTTATTTTTTGTATGCATCTCTAAAGTGCCAAAAAATCTACAAAAAGTTGCATAGGTTCCTGTTGCATTATATTTTCACGTCATATTTTTATTTTGCATATTTATTGCATTTGAATATTTATTAAAAATAAAAAAGCATTTTTGCTACTGTTTGCATTATAAAATCCATAAAAATTATAAAATCACATCAGAAAAATCCCAAAAGAGTATATTTTGCATATTTTAGTGTGTTTTAATTCCAGACAAAAAATCATAAAAAAATACAAAACAAAACTCCTAAAAATTTGAAAAGCCTAAAAATCTTAAAAAAATATTAAAAATTCATATAAAACCCTAAAAATCTAAACTCTTTTCCTAAATTTTCTTTGTTTTATTATCTTTATTAGAAAATTAATTTGGGAATTTTTGATCACTGGTTACTATTTTTCATTTCCATTTCTATTCCAGCCATTAATTTATTTCACTGTTTTCAGTATTTTTGACTTTAAAAATACTAAAAAATAAGGAAAAATCTAGAAAAATCACAAAGACATTAGACAAATATAAAAAACCTAAAAACATTTTATTTCCCAATTTTTGAGTATTTTTACTTATTTTTATAAATACACCATTCTCTTTTTTCTTATATTGTGTATATATCTTCTTTATGGAAAAAGAAAATAAAAAATATATAAAATATAAAAAGAAAATGTAAAATCAGTAAATTTAAAATCAAAATACAAAAATATAAAATTGAAAATTAAATAAAAAATTAAAAATTTAAAACCCACAAAAAATATAGCATAGATAGACAAATACATCACATACACTTTTGAGCAATTTTTGCCCCGTTCTACCTGTCTGCTCCATGTGTCCGACCTCTACACATACTTGCACCTATACACATCTTTGTTGTAGAGTTATAATAAATTTTAACTCCGCACCACTTTTTATTGCTTGATTTATGTTGCGGGTTAATTGTTGTTCGAAGATCGGTTTCTTGTGGGTCGCCTCAGCGACACTGTGATCCCGCCTTGTGTGGATTACTTTAGACCCGTGAGAAATTGTCTTCAACAAATGGCGCCGTTGCCGGGGAGCAACATCGCGTAGTGTGGTTTTTTGCTTGTGTTTGTGATTATTTGTTTATTTTCACGGCTTTTTGTGCTTATTTTATTTTTGATATATCTGTTGAGCTGTCTAACCTTCTCTTTTGTTGACCTTGTGCGAGGAACCGTGGATCGAGGACACGCTCCATCCTAGGCACCTACACACCCACGTGAAGATGGCATCTGCTAGCCGAGCATCAAGGAGACGAAGAGGAAATTTTGAAGACCGAGCTCTACTTTAGTTGTAGCATTTATTTCCTTGCAATTATTTTTGTAATTTAAGTGAGAGAGAGACTCTAATTTGTAATAATACACGTACATCGAACATTGGACACTCAGGCCTAATTTTTAGGTGTTTGTCACCGCAGCTTTTCTTGCGTTTTCCTTCGCATTTTTTATTTTGTTTCTTGATTTTGTTTTTATTTATTTTGTGTGATTGAGCCCTTAGTGTTAGGAGTTTCTTGACGATAGTATTAGGTCCAAACACTTTAATATCTTGCATGTACCTATAGTGCGCTTTGGACTTAGTTCAAATCTTTAAACAACCGCATCATCATCTTCGAGCCTACGTGCTGCGAGCCCTCCCTGCCAAGTGCTGCTCCTGAACTCGATTTGTCGAGAGGAGGAGGGGTGAGCCTAGATCGGACTCTTGGATTGAGGATCGATGACCGACTTTTGGTTCTTCACGATAATAGCAATTTCTGAAACTTAGGGCAATTTCATCGTCTTCCATTTGCATATATATAGGTTTCAATTCTGCTGAGCATCCTTGCATGTAGAGTGCTGGAGGCAAGGTGAGCATTTCTCTTTAGCACACATCATTGATTTGCTGCTTGCATTGCTTTTCCGACTCTCCCTCTGATTTTGCCAACCTAGGTGCTAAGTGAAATTGACTCCTCGTTAGGCTCGTACATCTCTCATTAAAAATCCAAAAAAAGTGATAACCAATAAAATTGGGACTGCTAACATTACTCGACCCTAAAATCAACCAAAAAGAAAAAATTGTCTTGGGCGAGTAATCCCCTTATTGTCTTCGTTCTACATTGCTCGCGCACACACTAAGGTTAGTGCCCAAATCCCATTTCAGCGCCTACGTGTTTGCGCAACTTTTTGACTTCTCACCTAACTCTAAAACAGACAAGATAAAAAGACCGCTCTTTTGCGGTCTCTACCGAATTGAGTAGGTGAATTGAGGGTTTGTATTATTTTCATTTTTGCTTGTGATTGTTTTGTGTGTGTTCTAGATCGTCTCTGCGCATTTGCGCCTTTTTCTCACTCCTCTTGACTTGACCTTCGTGCTCTCCCAATTATTTTCCTTTTGTTCCGAGATGGTCGACTGGAGTATATTTTGTCCGGACTTTGCAGACCCCTCACTCGCTCCAGCCGGTCCACCTTACTTGTCCAGGAGAACTTTGCTCCTGATTTTTGTACATATCCGACCAACCCACTATTTCAGGATTCAGACTTTGATCATCACCACTCATTTCCACCACCAGCTCCTACACATTTCGACAACCCGCTCTTCCTTGAGTATCCTGATCCGGAATGTGATTTTTGTCCACACCCACCAACCACATTCGACACACCCGATCCTGAAATTTTGGAGTCACCTTCCATGGTATCCACACTTGAGACTTTGAATCAGATAATGGAGCATATGAATTCAAGGATTGCCGACCTTACTAGTTTAAATAAGAACCAAAATGTCGCTCCATTATTTGAGGATATGGAATCATTTGAGGATTATCATGAGAGCTTGCAATCACCGAAAATACAAAAAAATGAGAAAAAAATTAAACATCCAAAAAGAGTTCGGGAGACACATGACTGAGTCTGACTGTGAGGAGAGGTACCACTTACCAGACCTTTGACCACACAACCTCTCACACCTTGTCCCACCTTTGACCCCGAGGATGCCGCTGTACAGACTGCTCTTGGCATGCCTCGTGTATATGCTGATTTCGACTTCCTCCCTTGTATGGAGGAGGTCCAAAATTAAAAAAAATATTGACTGAACCCGAAGTGGTGACCACCATACATGAGATCATCCGTGCCCCACTTCAGCAGGCCATGACTGATTTATCTGCTCCTCTTCCTAAGAAGAGAAAGCGGAGGAGCAGATCTGAGCGTCATAATTTGACCATGCCCACTACCCACGCCATCACACACCTTCCCATTCCTAGGAAGAAGAACACTGCTACACCTTTCATTAGCTGCACCATCTCTGACTTCACATGTGATCACACTCTCCTAGACGGCTGTGCTTCGATTAGCATCATACCCTTCTCGCTGGTACAGTCTCTTCACTTAGGGCCTCTCAAGAAGACTAGGATGATCGTTCAGTTTGCTGATGGATCAATAAAGAGGCCGAAGGGTATCCTTGAAAACGCCGTCATTTCGATTCAGGGCATGAGCTATCACGTTGAATTTGTCTTGTTGCCCATGGAGACCTCCACAGGGGAGCACTCTGCAATCATCCTGGGACGACCATTCCTTGCCTCTGCGATGGTCGTTATTGATTATGGATCAGGAGAGATTCGCTTTCGTCCTGTTGACGAGAGCGAAGTGTCGATCACCGCATCCACAGTTGACCAGAGATATGCACCTGATGCGTCCACACCTATCTTGGCTGACCTTGAGGACCATGACCTTGATGATACTATAAGAGAATTTTGTTGTTTATTGGATTCCACTGAGACCCAAGAATTCCTCCCTGTTGAGGAAGACTCGGAAAGTATGGACCTCGATGTTCCTTCCTATGGGACTTGGCATTGTATTGATGACATCCGCGGGATTTAACGACCGATACCATTGAGCGGAGGGCAGATTTAGAGACTAGACCATGCGGACATGATTTGACTACTTTCACTGATGGATCCGTGCCTGTTCACTTAGATTCAGATGAGCCAAAGGCCGAATTTGATTTGATAGCTTTTACTCGGGAATTCGGGCCTTTTGATGAGAAAGATGACCCGGTTGAGATTATAGAGGACGAACATAGTTCGACTACTTCCACTGATGAGTTCGTTCCTTTTGGTTTTGACCAGGATGACACCTCGCAGGACGACTCCGAGTACACTACTTCCGATGATGATGAGTTCGTCCCTTTTCACTTCGATATCAGCGAGACACCCAATGCCGGACCTAGTCGTACTTCTTCCACTCACCAGTCTGTGCCTTCACACCCTAGGGCCCCTAAGGATATTCACTCTGTCGACCCTGATCAGCTACCGTCCACTGTGGACCCCGATGTCGACCTACACCATACCAGATCTATTCCTCAGCGGTACCGCAAGAAGGTTCGCTTTCAACCTTCTTGACCATGTGGACATCCATCTCTGTTGTACATCCTTTTTTGTTAATCTCGGTTCTCTGCACCATATTGCTCGTCCACCCATTCTCGTGTTTGCCTTGCTTAGGACGTACTTTGTCCTAAGTATAGGGGGGTGGATGAGCCGAGTGTTCATTCATTGTTCCGTGTCATCACTCCTGTTGTTGCCTATACTTAGGGTTTCTTTTACTCTAACTATAGGGGGAGTGATGTGTATATCCTCTGATCTCTCCTTCCATTTTCAGATCTCTTTTCTTCTTTTCTTCTTTTCTTCTTTTCCTTTTCTATCTTCTTTTTGTATCCAAAAGATGCCGCCCCTTGTTGTCAGTTTTCTATACGTAGGATGTACTTTGTCCTAAGTATAGAGAGGTGTGCACCCCGAGTTATGCTATTCTTTTTGATCCTCTCCATTGTCTCCTCTCCTTGTCTATACTTAGGGATATCTTACCCTAAGTATAGGAGGAGACAATTTGAGTACGATTTGTTCATTCCCACCCTTGACCCTCCCTGCGTTGTGTACAGACTGCTATACTTAGGATTATTTGATCCTAAATATAGGGTGGACGGTCAACTACTCATTCGTTCATTTCTCCATTTATTTATTCTTTAGATTTTCCTATACTCAGTACGAGTTATGTCTTCTCTTTTCTCTCTGATCTATGAGGACATAGCTCAAGCTAAGTATAGGAGCGTCATATATGCTACGTATATTCTTTAGCCATAACTCGTACTTTCGTATTTTCTATAATAAATATGGCTAATAACTCTTTAAAATTCATTAAAATCCATAATAAAAAAATGTGATTATTCCTCAAATTCTTTTTGTATTTACTGATTAATAAATCAGGTGAAAATGTTTTTTTGTAAAATGTTTGAAAAATAGTTTGAAAATCCTTGTGAAAATATTTTGAAAACTATTTGGAAAATGTTTTGTTACATGTTTTCAACCTTTCTAAAAATTATTTGTTTTGAAAATTTATTTTCTTTGTGTGAAATAAAAATGTTTGAAAAATGATTTGCAAATGGTTTGAAAAATGGTTGCAAAAATATTTGAAAAACTATCTATACTGTTTGAAAAACCTTTGCAAAATAATTTTCAAATGTGTGTGTTTGTAAAATATTTGTAAAAATTATTTTGGACTATAGTTTTCAAAATTGTTTGAAAAACCTTTGTGAAATAAGTTTGAGGAATATTTACATCACACCAAAATCCATTATATATATGTATAAAATTGATCACTTACCCTGTAAATTCTTAAAATCACTTCTTGTAAATATAAGAAGCATCCCCGTGTAAATATTTTAACCTAGCTTTTAGCCAAAAACTTTTTGTTTTCAAAAAAATCCCAAAAACATTTGCAAAATTAAAATACCAAAAACATTTGAAAAATCCTTTTGAAAAATACAAAAAATGCATATGCATCATCATTTTTTCAAAAATCCATAAAAAGTTCAAAAACTTTGAAAATTGGATCACAAAAATATTTTCTGCATTCTGCATAGCATGGGCATTTTTTTCGGATTGAGTTTGATAGTCGAACAAGTCTAAGTAAAATCCGGAGATTGGAGCTTGATTGGACCTTAAAATCTACCTAATAACAGTAACCTTATAGGAACTGGGTTTGAGGTACTTCAGGTCTAGTTGACTTAATTCTTCGAGGATCACAGGACTTGGTTCAATGGATTTTTGACTGCCTAAGTAGAGTATTTTGGAGCATACGCACGACTCTTGTTGATAATGACCTAACTTGGACACCTGCATCTTTCACATGGCTCAACTCAGTTGGAGTGGTGAGGGGATTGGATTTGCCGGTATGAGACGCACACAAGTGGAAACACTTGTCCTCCTCTAGGGAGGGAAGTGCACCGCAACCCGTCCAGTGATAAGGAATTCTAAAGATAGGAGAGTGTGGGTTGCAATAAAGCTTCAAAAGAGGGATAGTCTACTGGCTCAAGAGGAAAAACTCCTTATGTAAATGCTGTTGTATATAGTATTTCAAAAAAAAGAGGAAAAAAAAGAAAAAAAAGAAAAAGAGACAAGCTTGTACAGAAATAAAATGCCTGCAAAAGTATGTGAATATGTTGTAAGTCAATAAGCAAGCTTGAGCATCAAAGTCAAATCATGTGAGCCTGCAGCTGGATGACTTGACTACTGGTCTTGCATCCTAGGATAGGTAGCTACACTGGCTACCGTCCATTCTTCTCTTCACCCCCTCCACTTGAGTTGGTTGCCACTTGAACTTAGAAGGGAATACCCCGCTCCTCGAGGAAGGAGTCATTGGATTGGGGAATCATAGGGTTGTCATGTTGGGGAAGTCAGTCTCTTTGTCATTCTAGTTGGGGAGAGCCACTATCACTTACACTGTACGAGTCAGCTTCATAGTCGTAAGGGTTTGCGTATGAGTTGAGATATTTCTGACCTGGCTATTGAGGAGACTTGAACAGAGTTTTGGGGTTCTCAGGGAGTGTTGGATTTCAAATTCGGTTCTCATTAAGGTTCCACCCACGCTAAAATTCCAAAGGTCCTACTTAAGCTCCAAACTTTGATTTTGTGAAGACAAGTTTGACAATTAAATTTAGTCCATCTTTCTTCTTTTTCTTTTCATTGTTTTTCTTTTCTGCACTTATTGCATAAGTGTTTGCTAGGGACTAGCAAAGGCAAGTATAGGGGGATGATGAATCTACATTTCATCATCTTTATTCTATCATTTTGGCCTTAAAAACCCTAGTAAATGCGTGTAATTACTATTAATTTAGGCATTTTAGCATTCATGCACCATTGTGTAAATATTGTATAAAATGCGGTTTTTAAAGCCAAAATTATAGAATAAAGAAAATAAAAGAAAAATAATAAAATATTGTAAATATTTTATGACTCGAAACCCCGAGACCTAGGCATCTCGATGACTAGGTCGACAAGAAATAAAGTAGGGAGAGATAAGGGCCAAAATACAATAAAAATACCTTTTATTTTATTCATTCTTTATTCATTTTGGGATCTATTTTTGCTTCCACTTTTTATACTTCAAATAAAGAAACTTTGTACATGAAAGTTGTAGATATTTAAATATAGAAAAATACAAAATTAATTTCACTGAAAAATAATGAACAGATAAAAAGTTATGGTCTGAATAAAATTCGAAAATCCCAACTTCCCAGACCTGTATCTCATAAATAAAAACTCCGAATGCGTCAAACTCACCTTTAATTGTATATAGTTCAAAATAAGCTATTTAATGGCGCATTTGGCGGAGCTACTGTTTGAAAGTTGAGTTTTGGACCATTGTTGTATACTTGTACAGATTAAAATAATCATTTTATTTATTCATTATTTTTTTATATTTTTATAATTTTGTAAATATTATCTATAATAAATATGTGTATTAAAATCATAATAAAAACATAAAAGAAGTACAAAATAAAAATACTTGTATATTATACATAGGTATAGTACCTATACTTATACCTGTATAATACATACTTATATTTTATTAAATGTACAAATTACTTCAAAAAAATAAAATAAAAATACTTTTAAGTGTATAAAAATATTTTAGAAATTTATAATATAATAAACACAAATAAATACATTTAATATACAAAATAAAAATAAAATAATAAAATATATAGATAATATAACTATAAAGGGTATAAATGGTAACTTGTAATTATTAATCTCAAAAAAATAAATAAAAATCAGCATAAAATAATTTATAAAATAATAAACATTTTTTATTTTATAATCAAAATTTAATAAATTCAATTACTATTTTAAAATGATTTTTGAAGTATTTATTAGGGGATTTTTCCTGGTTGGTCCACGTAGACCAACCAGGTTGGTCTGACAGTTGACCTCCGGTCAAGTGTCTGACCTCCTCCCATAACCTTGTCAGGACTTCGTTTTTTGCCCTCTTTCGCGTTTTTTTCGAGGCCGCTCCTTACACCATTTCATGATGACTTCTTCACGACTTTTTGTCCTCAAAGATTACTCTTACACGCCCATGCATCACTTCGGGGATTCGATCAAAGATCCGCCCGTGTTCACTCCTTGAACCTCGCGCCAGAGCCACTTCTTCAAAATATGCCCCATCTCTTCCTTGAACCTTTGAATCCCATTTGCTCTAGCCCAAGCTTTCCCCTCTTGCTCCGGATTGATTCCTATGACAGGGGAGTCCCCAGCGAGGTCTAGCGGGCGTCGGCGAGGCTTTGGTGGCTCTACCACCATCTCCGGCCATCCACGGCCATGAGGTCCAACATCTCCTGGTTGCCCAGACGGTAGAGGCCGTTTCCTATTTGTTTTCTAGTTAACAGTTAGCTGTTAGTTTCAGTTTTCAGTTCATATATTTAGTTTCATGTTTAATCAATTCATTACTGTAGAGTTTGCTTTCGAACACATTGCCGGAGCCCTTCCGCTCCGACCACCACCGACCACCCATCGCCCGTTTGCTTTTCACCCTCGCTCCCACCTAATAACAGCCCAGCATCCTCCGCCTTCATCTTGTCTCTCTTTTGCGTGTCTTTGTAGGATCTGGAAGGCCCCATCCGAGGGGCTCTTTGCCAAAAGAGGACCTCCAGGCCTACCTGATGACCCGAAAAACCCGAGCAACTAAGGTGAAGAAATATAACAAAGGTCATTGCGACCTCAGTCGCTCAAGGGTCAATCGGTCAATCAAGAAAATAAAGGATCAGACCACCAAAACAGAATAAAAATCAAAGAAACACACTAGTGGCACTGGCTATTGGATTAGCCTGGTATAGCGACCAGGGTCGGACTCACGGAGCACGTGATGGCCTCGCGACCTACGAAGTAGTCTAAAATAAAATAAAATAAAATGCTTTTTGGTGGATTTTTAATGTTTTTATAAATTTTTTTGGATTTTGTAATTAATAAAGAAAATAAGAAAACAAATAAACAAGCAAATTGGATGAATTATTTAACTACTCAAAAATCACCCAAAAAATTAAACAAAAATGTTTTTATGTTTTCCTGTGTTTTTGGTTAATTTTTGGTATTTTTCTGATTTTTAGGGAATTTTAGAAAAATCAAACAAGGCAAGAAAAGAGTGATGCTGTCCAGTCAGAATTGGAGGGCCAAATTAAAATTCAAAATGGCCTATCAAGGTCTGAAGGTAATTTTCCTGTAAAGTAGAAGATGCAAGGAAAATTTAGGCATCAAAATTATTAATTTTTGATTTTTCTTTTAATTATTAGAATTTTTATAGGTTTCTAAGGGTTTTGTAATTGTTATAGGTTTTATAAAGCAAAAAATGATCAAAATTGGTCAGAAAATCAAACACTGTAAAACAAACATACATAATTTTTTTTGTAATTTTTAAAGTTTATTTAATACTTTTTTGTGATTTTTAAAGCTAGACAATAAGAAAAATGCTTGTTTTTGAATTTTCAAAAATAATAAAAAGCATCAAAAATGTCTCCAAAAATTATAGAAAACTTTACACCATGGTAAGAGCCATGTGTCCAATTTTCATCAAATTCGGAGTTGGTTTGATATTTTATTAAAATAAAAAACAAGGGTACAGTGCACAGGGACCTGTACGCTATTAAGAGAAGTTCCAGGGGGTCCGGTGAAATTTCTCCAAGAACTCACATGCCAAACGCGTGACCTGGGCACTCAGGGACCTAATTGCAATAAACTTAAGTCCCTAGACTATTTAGTAACACGTACTAAAAGTCCAGGGGTGTAAGTGTAAATTACCCACTATATATAGCACATGTGCAAATAAAACATTCACAGGGGCATTCCTGCAATTACTAAAAACTTAACTTCATTCATTAACACCCTGAAACATCCATCCTATACATGCAATTAACCCACAAAAACACGTGACGAAGCACGTGCACCACTACGTACAAGGGTATAAAAGCAAATAAACTAAACTACCAGGTTCTAAGTGCAAATGTACCAAAATAAAAACAACTAATACGATATTTATAGGGCTAAATATTAACAACTAAAAAGAGGGGGGGCCTAAGGGTAATTTACCCTTTATTAAGTCGAGGGCCGGATGGATGCTACATGGAGATCTGACGGTGGAGAAGACGCGCGGCTAAGCAAAGGGGCCCTCGACGCTCATCCAACGGCAGGGGACGCGCCACGTGTAGATCCGATGGTCTAGATGCACTGGGTCCTCTTCGCTGGATGGAGGGTTGAGAGGAGGCCACGTGGAGATCCAACAGTGGCTGCTGGCCTCCTCTTAACCCTGATCGGACGGTCCTCGGAAGATCTGGAGCTGACGGGCGATCAGGGAGGATGCTCGATGAACTCAATGCCGGTGAAGTTTATCGGGCTCGTGCGCGTACGGGGGAGCTCCTCGGAGGGTGCTGAAGATCGGAAAAGCTACACCTTGGCCTCCCACGTCTAATGGGATCCTCCGATGACGCAACAGAGCTCCAGAGAGCTCAGGCAACGTCGGCGGAGGAAGAGCTGCTGTTCCAGAAGGTCGATTCCTCAGATGGACTCGCTTGGACCTGCAAAGCAAAGATACGAGCTCCTGGGTCGAGGGCAGAGTACCTCGACCCGGTTAGGGGTGGTGAAGGTGATCTATGCGTCGGGACGAAGGGGCTCCAACGAAGCGACGACGGAGGGACCCCAATCCCAGTTCCGTGGCGAACTGGGTTGGACGAAGGGGTGGAGAAGATGCACGGGGGAGAGGCGGAAATGATGGATGATTTCGATGATCGAAATAAGGGCGAGGGTGGTTGGAATCGGAGATGAACGACGATGGGTCGATTTGGGCGAATAGCGAAATTAGCTAAATAGAAGAAGAAGGAAGGCTACCTACTGGATGGAATCGACTGTGGAAGAGCTGGGGATGCTCCAGGTCCTAGCCTCGAGGGCCGTCGATGCCCGAGGCTCGAGCACCACCTCTGGGTGGTGCACGACGGCATAACGTCGCCGGATCAGTGGTCCGTCCACTCCCTTCTCACAGCGATACGGTCGGAAGCAAGCTGTCACTCTCGCGGTGGCTGTGGAGGTCCTAAGGTGGATTGAAACGATCCAAAGATGCTTGAAATCGGAGGCGGAGCTCAGGCTAAATACCTCTAGGGGTCCGGCTGGATGGGAGTCGGGCGTGACATTCGGAGCGCGGACCCCAATGCACACAACCGGGCGAGGATCTCGGATGCAAGAGGAAGGAGAGCCCGGGAACATCGGATTTGGTGATCGGGTCATGACGCGATAAATCGGCGAAATCGGGTCGGGCGTCATTGACCCGTGGGAAGTGGTCCAAGGGGGGGAGTTGACCGGGGGGTCAACATCCCCCGTGGACCAATCAGAACAGGCCACCTCAGAAATATTTGGAAATTCAAAATAAAATACTAAATGGTCGATTTAGGAAAAACTTAAAACATGAAAAATGTTTATTTTAATTTTTTTCTATTTTTTGTGATTTTTAATTAATTTTTCGAAATAAAAATAAGGTATTTACACTATAGTGCTATATATAGGTATATATACAATATGGGTCTTTGTTTTTTGATTTTTAATTAGTTATTTTTGTACATTTTTATTCCTATTTTATATTTTATTTATTTATAGCGTAAAATTAGGAATAAAAATGTATTTTTATTTTATTTTTATTATTTATGTACAAGGGTTAAATAAATAGATATATATACATTTATATACATGGTATATATACAATGTTCTTTTTGGTTTTTATTTTTGTTCTTTTCTTTTGATTTTTGTTTTTATGGTTTTTATTTTACTTATTTACAACATAAAGATAGAATATATACAAATTTTTAGGGATTTTAATTTATTTATTTACAAGGTAAAATAAATATAAGTGTGGGTTTATATACATGGTGAATATGCACAAGGAAGGTTATTTTTGTTTCTTTTTAATTTTTTTCTATTTTATTTTGATTTTGTATTTACAAATATTTACAAATATAAACAAGCCCATTTTATTTAATTTTAGAGGAAAATACTTTTATTTTATTTACAGGTATATTTACACACATGAGCTCCCTATCTCTCTCTACTTTGGCTTTTATGCGGTCAGGCCCATGCTGAGCCCTCCCTTGGGATTAGGTTGCTCAATATTTATTCTAAATATCTCCCTCTTTTTCTTTTAATTCTTTATTATTTTATTTTTGCACAAAAACATGCTAATTATTAGTTTTTACACAATGCATGCCTTTTGGTAATTATTGTATTTACAAGTATCTACATGCATTTGCAAAGGTTTTTGTAGCTAAAATATAAGAATAAAGAGTGATGAATGAGTATTCATCACCCCCCTATACTTAACATTGCTAGTCCCTTAGCAAACACTTATTTGAAAAAAGAAGTGAAAAAGAGAAAGAAAAAGAGGAGAATGTACATGGATCAAGGTTGATTATTAAACTTGCCTTCATTAAATTGAGATGTGGAGCTCGATCAGATCTTTGGATTATTAATGTGTCGGAACCTTATTTGGACTTAAGTTTAAAACTCAACAACCTCTAAGTCCCACTATTCTATAATCAAGACTCCTCAACAATCCAGATCAGAACAAGTCACCAAACACAAACCCTGAAGACCATGAATCTTTCCTTGTACTGTGAATGTGAAGTATAAGCTCTCCACCTCAGAAATGGCAACTTGACAACCCTCCCCAACAAGGTAACTCTATGACCCCAATCTGGCCACTCTTTCCTCGAGGAGCGGGGTATAACTTCTAAGTTCAAGTTCAACCGGCTCAAGAAGAGGGGGAAGAAGAGAATGGACCATGGCTAGTGTAGCCATGTATCCTTGGGAGCTCAACCAGTGTAGCCAAGTCTCCCTGCTGCAAGCTACATAAGGTGGGACATGAATCTCAAGCTTTGCTTATTGCACTATATACATACTCCGGTGGGATTATCATTTTCTATCAGACCCACCACTTTTTTGGAGTTATTTTCTTTTTGCATTTTTTTTCAAGTGCATCTATACAACATATACATGTGCAGCATATATACAAGGAGTTTTTTTCCTCTTGAGCCAGTAGACTATCCCTCTTTTGAAGCTTTATTGCAATCCACAACTCCTGTCGTTAGACCTCATGACAACCAGACCAAGTTGAGACACACTTCCTTCACTAAAAGAAGAAGAGAGGTTCTGCCTAGAAGTACTACCCTCATATGCTACCCAAAGTCAAGGAAGATTGCCTCCTCACCACTCATCCGTAGAGAGCTCGGTGCTAAGTGCGGTGTCCAAGTAAATCCATTGTCCATATGAGTCATGTGTGTGTTGTTAAGTGCTCTACTTAGGCTCATTGAGAGGACATGTGATCATAGCCTAGTGGACTCAAAGAATTAAGTCACCATGAACCTGAAAAGCCTTAAACTTTAGCCCTATAAGGTTCCTCTTAAATTAGGTGGATTAAGATCTTAATCAAGCTCCATTTCCCAATTTAATTCCAGGCTAGTTTAAATGTCATCTATAATCCAGGAAAAACTATATACATATATACAAAGATGCTATTTACACAATATTTACAAACATGCAAAAATTTTTGAAAAATGTTTTGAAATCATGAATGGATGAATGCATGAAATGCAAGTTTTGCAAAATATTTACACACATTTACACAAGATTTTTGCAAACTTTTGATTTTCAAAACATTTTGGAAAAATTTTGTACTATATACATAATTTTGATATACACATATTTACACAAACTTTACACAAAAAGATTTTAAAAACATTTTTACAAAAATAATTTGTACAATAGTCATGTATGTGCAATAAAAGAATGATTATTTGCAGGGAAAAATTTTTAATTTTTGTGGTTTTTGGGTTTTAGCCAATTTTATTTATTAACACACTCACACAAAGTACGAGTTATGGCTAAAGTATATATGAAATATATACACCCCCCTATACTTAGCTCGAACGATGTCTTCAGAGTCAAGAGCGATGAAGAAGACATAACTCGTGCTTAGTATAGGGAAGTGAAAAGGAAGGCTATATACAAAGACGAATGAACGAATAGAAAATAAAGAGAGTCTCGGCTTTTCCCCCTATACTTAGGATCAAATAATCCTAAGTATAACAGGCTGTACACAAAGGGAAAACCGAGTGGCGAATGTACAGGGTCTACCCCCCCTATACTTAGGGTAAAATATCCTTAAGTATAGGCAGCAAAACATGGATAGAAAGAATCAACAGAAATACCCAAAGGTCCTACATTCCCCCTATACTTAGGCTAAAGTAACCCTAAGTATAACATAATCAAAAGATGAAGAAAGGGATGTGGGACTAAAGAATGTGATGATATGGACATCTGGATCTATACAGGTCAAAAGAACAGTGATAATCAGGCGTGAGATGCAATAGATGTTAGTCAAGAGACCACATCTTACGCAAAGTGAATAGGGGCAACCTCAACGACCCGCGGCTCATGATCTAGAAATGGCTTGAGCCGCTGGCCATTCACTTGAAAGGTACTCTCAGAAGACAACTCGGATATGTCAATGCTACCATTGTCGTGTACCTTTCTCACAAGATAGGGTCCCTTCCATTTGCTCTGTAGCTTCCCTGGAAATAGACGAAGCCTCGTATCAAACAACCATACTCTCTGTCCAGGCTCAAAATGCTTGTGGCTGATGTGAGAATCATGCCACTCCTTCACTCTCTCCTTGTAATGTAGGCTGTTTGAGAAGGCGGTATCTCTAAGCTCCTCCAAGGATGCTTACTCTGCCCTCCTCTGGTCTCCTACACTATTTGGATCAACAAGTATCTCAGTGACTGCCCAAAGTGACCTGTGTCTCAGCTCAACAGGCAAATGGCACGGGTTGCCATATACGAGGCGAAAGGGAGATGTGCCCAAAGGTGTCTTGAAAGACGTCCTATATGCCCACAAGACCGAGTCCAAAAGCTGTGACCAATCCTTTCGGTCAGGGCGGACGACTTTTTGCAAAATAGTCTTGATCTCCCTGTTCGACACCTCGGCTAGACCATTCGTCTGTGGATGGTATGGAGTGGCAACTCGATGCTCTATGCCGAACTCGCTAGCAAGGGCCTTCACCTTGTCGTTGATGAAATGAGACCCCCCATCAGAAATCAATACTCGAGGTACCCCGAACCGCGTGATGATGTGCTTCCTCAAAAATCTGCAAACTGTCCTCGCATCAGCGGTTCGAGCGGGGATGGCCTCAACCCAACGACTCACATAATCCACGACCAACAGAATGTACTCAAATCCCTGACTCTTAGGGAATGGACCCATGAAATCGATGCCCCATGCGTCAAAAACCCCACAGAAGTGAATGGGCCGCATCGGCATCATATCACGCTATCCACAAGTGCCCATCCTCTGACAGTCAGTACACCTCTTCACGAACTCATCAGAGTCCTTGAAGAGGGTAGGCCACTATAGGCCAGATTGGAGCACTTTCTGTGCCGTTCTCCTCCCAGAGTGATGTCCTCCTGCCTCAAGCTTGTGGCAGTAAGTGAGGACGCTATGGTGCTCCTTCTGAGGAATGCACCTACGCCAGACGCTATCCCCTCCTTCGTGGTTAAGGATGGGATCCTCCCAGTGGTAGGACTTGGCCTTCGCGAGGAAGGTCTCAAGCCTCTGCCTGGGCCAATCTTGTGGAACTTTCTTAGCAACAAGAAAGTTCACAATATAGGCATACCATGGGAGAGAGGCGATAGCAAGGATCGCCTCATCTGGGAAGGTCTCACAAATGGGATCAGTTTGCTCAGAATCCTCAAGGTGCTCTAGTCGGGAGAGATGATCCGCCACCACATTCTTGACTCCAGGCTTATCCTTGATCTCAATGTCAAACTCCTGGAGTAGAAGGATCCATCTAGTTAGTCTGGCATTGGCATCCTTCTTTGCCATGAGGTACCTGATGGTGGTATGATCAGTAAACAGGGTCACTCTAGAGCCAATAATGTACGATCTGAACTTATCTAGGGCGAACACTACGGCCAGCATCTCCTTCTCTGTGACTGTGTAATTCCGCTGCGCGGAATCCAATGTGCGGCTAGCGTAGTGGATAGCAAATGGGACTACATCCCTCCTCTGTCCCAGCACAGCCCCCACGGCAAAATCGGAGGCATCCGTCATGATCTCGAATGGGAGAGACCAATCATGCGGCTGGAGAATAGGAGCCTCAATAACACACTGCTTGAGAGTCTCAAAGGACGAAAGACACTTGCCATTGATGAATCTCGTATTCATCACTCTAAATCTCATTTATTAAGCTCAAATCCCTAAAAATCAACATCATTTTAGCATCTTTTCTGCATAATTAGCATTCATGCATGATTTCATAAGAATTGCATTTTAGCACAAAAATCTGCACAAAATAAGAAGCCAAAAATCCAAGCCAAAATGACCTGTAAATAGCCTAACTGCCCTGATGTTTAACTCATTCATGCTAACTCCGAATGACTCAAAACCACTCCCACTGTGTACACATCACTAACAAGAATAAAGGAAAAATACAAAAAAAAATAACTAACCCAAATAAGCGGACCAAAAACCCAAACCCTAGTTTCAGGATTTTCGAACTAAAAGCCACATATCTCCCCCATCTAGTGTCCATTTTAATCCTACTCACTTTTGAACTAACGTCCATTCAATTACCTTCAAAACAAGACTAAGTTCAAGTGAATCGGAGCTCATGTGTGAAAGTTGGGTTTTGGGCCTCTTTTGTATATTGTATATTTTAGCGGTTTTTGACCTATTATTTTATATACTTATTTAACCTATTAATAAAAATCCAAAAAATTAGATTAAGGTGTCTTTATTTATCTTTGAATTTACCGTAATTTTTTCGGATTTTTATCTGATCTTAAAAATGACATAAAAATTACAAAACCCCAAAATTAAGGTATTCTATGTACATAGGATACCCCAAAAATTCACTTTGTACATTTGATCGATTTTGGTTTTGATGTCTTCATGAAAGTTGTATCACATCGGAACGAGCAACTTTCATAAAGAAACTTTTTCAATCCGAGGTCGTTTACTATTTTTTCTTGATTTTACAAAATATTTATCTTCGGAATTTTCTGGTACTGACACGTGGCAGCACCTGGTGCTGCCACGTGTCAGCTCTTTTTTCGCATTATTTATATACATTTTATTAAAAAAATAAAAAAAATAAATTAAAAGAGCGCACGTGCGTCGCACGTGCCTCCCAGGCACGTGCCCCCGTCCCCCTCTCGCCTATAGCCACCACGTGGCGCGATCTGGGCCGTCCGATCTCGGCCGATCGGACGGCCCGCCCTCATCGTCTTCCCAGGCCTTCTTCCCAAATCGGGAACACCACCTTCCCCCTTTTGAAAGCCACCGCCTCCCCCGCGAATCTCGCCGCCGCCAAACGCATCGCCGTCCCCGATCTCCTCCAGATCTCGCCGCCATTCCCTCACCGCGTATCTCGTACCGTCTCCCTCTCCGATCTCGTCGAATCCCGCGAATCCCTCCACCTCCTTCCATCTCCGACGCACCCTATCCCTCCTATTTAAGCACTGCCACCGTCATCTTCACTTTCATCCGCCGATCTTCATCGAAGTCCATCGTCTCCGGGCGTGACAACCGCGAGGCCCTCCACCGGCGTGATCCGAGGCTTCTTCCGCCTCGTTGCAGCCCCGCCCATCGCAGCTGCTCTGCTCCGGCCTAACACCGCCGTCGAGCCATCTTCCTCCAGGTTATATCTCTCTCTCTCTCTATCTCTCTCTCTCCGCCTTCTCCATCGCTCCACCAGCCACGCCTCGCCGTCATCGACCACCGCTGCGCCGACCGTGTGTCGGTCACGCACACGCCTCCGCCTCGACTTCGTCTTCTCCGACAACCACTCCGCCAGCCGCTCCGACAACTTCGCCTGCTTCCCCAACCAAGTTATCCAACGCCGCCTTCTTCTTCATCAACTATATCTCCGCCAGCCACGCAACGCATGAGCAACTCCGACCTTCACCGTAAGCCTCAGCCGCTCAAACCTTCTCATCGTCGAGCCACGTCACCTTCACCGGCGTTCCTCCTCCTCTTCCAAGCTTCGCCAACGACCGCCGTGCGCTAGGAGCTCAACGCCGGCCGTGTGTCGGCCATTGGCTCGCCTCCACCCTACGCTGGGCTCCAACCTCGCCACCACTGCTCCACTTCGCCGACCACCAGCGACACAGCCTCCCGCCGCCTTGGCCGAGCCGATCAACGCCTCTCCACCAGCCGCGACCGGGCTCTCCAAGCCCGAGGCCCTCCGCGCACGTGCGAGGCACGTGCGCTCGGAGGGAACTTCTGCTGCACGCTACCCACGGGTCACGTGTCTCTCACGTGCCCGTGGGCAATTTACATGGAGCCCCCTGGAAGTTTCCCTTTTTGCGCAGATACCCCCGCTAGCCAGAGGCACGTGCATAGCACATGACTTCTGGAAATTTTGCAGAAATACCCTCCGGGGTATAGGTAATTACAAACAAGCCCCCTCTGCATTTTCATTTATTTATTTATATTGCATCTGTACCCCTGTGTTTCCCCGTATATTTGGACCTCTTCCTTTCATTATTTTCTTAATCCAAAAATTGCATGATGTTTGTTAATTAATTCTCTACGCTTTGACATACTGTGGGTAATTTTGTGATTGATGGTTAATTAATAAATAATTGTTTTGTGGACATTTACATATTTTGCCCATTTCTTGCTCTGAAATTGATAGTTGATTAACCATTGCTCTAAAAATTCTTGAAAAATCACATATTGTAGAGTTAATTGTGCTTGACATTGTGCAAAAAAAGATTTGCATTTGCATGCATATTTTACCCTGTAAAAATCATTTTGCGTATTTCACTATTTAATTTTTAATAGATATTAGATCTCACATTTTTGAGGATTAGGATTTTTCTGAGATCAATCACCTCGTGATAGATCTTAGATAATTTTGGTTCTCGAAAATAATTAGGTTTGATATTTATTATAATTGAATTTTGAGAATCATTCTGTTTGCATTTAAAAATCCATAAAAAAATTCATATTTCATCCAAAAATTCCAAAAAATTTACAGTGCACTAATTTCATCATATTTTACATCCGGCCAAGTTTCGTATTTTTTGGTCATCGTTTGGACATAATTCATATTTTAGTCTCTAAAATAAGGTCGAATTTGCATATTGCACCCTATATTGCATTAAAAATTCCAAAGTAAAAAAACCGCCTTGAAAACCGAACACGAACTTTGATAGACTTAACTCTAGGTTATTCCTTTGCCTCCTTGTGATCGACCTTGGGACTTGCCCAAGTAAAATAAACATAAAACCACACGATTAAAAATTGAATAACTTGATTGTGGTATTTTCTTGACCGTTTCCGATTGCCGCCTACAACGCATGACACGATAAAAACAACTTTTTAAAACCGGCATTTTCGGATTCATCAGATGGCGCCGTTGCCGGGGAAGCAAATGGCTTAGATTTTTGTCTAAAATTTATTTTATTTGGTTTTCCGCATTCGGGTAGTCTGACCCCCGAATTTTTCATTGTAAATTTCATTTTCCTGCAATTTATTTTCAGCCTTTATTTTTCATATATTTTTGAGTCACTCTCTTACATTTTCTCTCGTATTTTTCTTGCGAGGTACCTTGTACGTGGAGCGGTTTTTCAATAACCGAAGCAACTTCACCGACTTTTGCAAAAACCGCAATTAATTTAAGATCGAGTCGAGTCGTGAGAGAGCGTAGAGTCTAGGTTTTAATTCCTGCAATTTTTAAATTTTTGTAATTTTACAGCGGTGTCTGTTTGGACTCTCGCCTGTGTAGAAAAACCTCTGACTTTATTCTGTGGTGTGTCGTGGCCTGTTTCACTCTCCGGTGAGGGTGGGGCTCGACTTGAGTGGCGATTAGGATAGACCTGCACATACGGCTCTCAGAGCATTTATATTTTGCTTGTGCTCATAGGATCTTAGGCCACACTGCACTTTAATTGAGACACACATAGATCGTTCAACTTAGCCAAATTTAAATCAATTCTTCCCGCTAATAGAGCTTTCTGCTTAGGTGCGGTTTTTCCATCGGCTTGCACATCATATAGAATAATTTTTAAATTCTGTCTAGCATCCCACATGGAGATTGCGAGAATTCACTGTAAGTCTTCTAACTAAGCATTCATCATAGTTTTCCGCGTGCATCGACTTTTCCCGAATTCCTCTCTCTTGTTTTATAACTTAACTTTAAAGGAAATTGGGATTGGACGGTAGATGTGTATTTGTGCTCATCTAATTTTTCAATGATCACCTCATTAAAATCGGGACTGCCAAAATATATCTGATCTTAAATAACCCATAAAATCATGAATTTCTGCGGGAGATCAACCCCGACCTTGGATGTTCTATTTTTCTCAGTGAGCGAGAGACGACACTTAAGGCTAGAGCCCAAACCTGAAAATTCATCTCGCTAACAAGATTGTCTTTTCACCATTTAAAATAGACAAGAAAATTGGTCGAACTCTTGCGACCTTCACTGTGTGAGTTGGTGAAAAAGAATTTTGTATTGTGTTTGATCTGCATCCATTCAGCTCTTGATAATCTCTTGAAATTCAAGAATGGAAAATTGTGGTAATTTCTGTTCGGACTCAGCGAACCCTTTTCTGACTACCACAAACTTTCCAATCTCAAATCCTCTAAGCCACTCTTACTCAGAACCACCTTGGGTTCAGGGACACTTTCCCCTTGAATCTTCATCTTATAATTCTCTTCAAACTATTGACTCCTATTTTTCACAATCTGAAGGTGAAAAGAAGACTTCACAAAAAATGCCTCCAAAGAAGACCAATCCTGAAGATGATCAAAATGAAGATCCGATGCAAATGATTCTCGCAAGACTAGCTGCATCTGAGCAGCAACAAAATTTGATGAGGGCACAATTGGAAAGAATGAATGCAGAGGAAGAACCACCAATGGAGGCTGCATATAATCCCGGGCAATATAGGGTCATAAATTACTTGCAGCCGCCTCAACCTGAGGTTCACCATGAACTGAAGCCGCACTTCATGAATCAATTACCACAATTTCATGGTAATTCGAATGAAGAACCCTATGAATTCTTGCGTGATTTAGAGCTAGTATGTTCTAATCAGAGGCACCCACAAGTCAGCCAGGACTACATTCACCTCACTGCATTACCTTTTGCCTTGAAGGGTAAGGCAGATT
This sequence comes from Ottelia alismoides, assembly GCA_037367405.1. NCBI lineage: Eukaryota > Viridiplantae > Streptophyta > Magnoliopsida > Alismatales > Hydrocharitaceae > Ottelia > Ottelia alismoides. The sequence goes on along the minus strand of JAZKJV010008141.1, from coordinate 13,986 downwards.
ACTGGGTGAAAAATTTGGGAGTGACGGTGACCACCTATGATAGGTTCAAGAACCTCTTCTTAAAAAAATTCTACCCCTTGAGTCGAACCAATCAAATGAGGACTCGCATCACTAGCTTCTCTCAGATGCCAAATGAACCACTTTGTGATGCATGGGATAGATTCAAGGATCTGCTGCAAAAATGTCCCTGCCATGACCTAGATAATAACATCCTGGTCCAATCCCTCTATTCTGGCCTTAACCACGGGACTCAGGGTCTAGTCAGCGCTGCCTGTGGAGGAAACTACACATCCCGAGGAGCTGAGACCGTCTGGAAAATACTGGAGCAAATGGCAGAGACTAGCCGTTCACAAATTGCTAGTAGATCTTACACTGATTCACTGAACAACTATCAAGCCAAAGGAGGGAAACAAACTATCGCAGAAATAGCAGAGGACTTGCTGCCCAACATGAACATCATCACAGACAAATTAACAGTTATGGATCACATTAATAAAAGGGTGAACGACATAGACAGACAACCGGCTCTCTCAATTTCCAAAACAAATGGAGGAACTCACTGATAAGGTGTCCAAGATCGGGATGCCTACTGCTCCTACGGTCCCAATTTATCATGTGCATCATGTCCAAGAGTAGCCAGGCTATGGACAACCGCAACCATGGACTCAGGACCAATCCTATGTCCAACCTTCCCAGCAGTCACCTCCTCCAGCCGAGACTGTTATAGAAGCCCCGCCTCTAACTTTTGAGATAAACGGCATCTGGTACACACAGGATAATACCTGACAGGGTAATCCGGGGGACCGTCAGCAATATCAGGGTTCCCCCACCTTCTACAATGTCGCTCCACAACACAATCAGTCCTCAAGGCAGCAGCGACCACAAGACCGACAGAACCAGCCTCAACAACATCGTCAACAATACCAAGCTCCAAATCAAGCATCTCAATCATCCAAACCTTCAGAAGACCCGGTTGATATCCAGAAGCAGATGTTGGAGGAAATTCGTAGCTTCCGGAATGAACTGTACGACCTACGGGTAGATGTTAATCGTCTATCCCGTTGGAAGGAATAACAGACAGCCCCAGTCACAGCCATTCCCGCCCAAGTGTAAGCTAATCCCAATAGCTTGAACAAATCTCAATCATCTCAACACAACAATCAGGTATATTACTCAGACTTTTCCACATCTGAACACGAGACCCTTTCATTTAACAATATCAATGCCATGTCCCTCAGGAGCGGAAGGACCGTGGTCGTACCTGACCGGGCAAGGGAAGCTGACCATCATGACTCAGAAGATCAACCGGAGGATGCTTCTGAGGATGAAGGCGAAGGACGCCCGAGGATTTCTGCCCAAAGGAAAGGAAAAGCATCTATGGAGATCACAGAGGACCTTGAACCTCTAGTTGCTGCAAAAATACCTTTGTCACCATTTCAGCAACATGATTATGATCCAAAACATTATGATTGTAATAAGAACTCCAAATTCAATAAAGATGCTCTTGTTTTGATTCTGGATCTCTATCTCCTATCTCCAATGCTTCCATTCCTTTCCCCCATGCTCTCAAGAAAGGAAGACAAAAGAAAGCTATCCAGAGTGACCCAGTGATGGAAAAGTTTTGTCAACAAAACATCATAGTAAAGGTGCCCTTTGATCAATATGTGGCCAGTAACCCTGCATTTAAGAAATATTTGAAAATGAAATGTACTCCCACCCGGACCCGCACAAAGAAAACAAACCAGTTTGTGGAGACTCATGTTCTAACAATGGCCACTACCAAATGCGTGAGAAACCAGCATTTACCAAGAAAGAAAAGAGATCTGGGTGCTCATTATGTTGAAAGCCGCATTGGCGGTATCGCATTCGCATGCACACTTCTCGATAATGGTTCTTCCATCAACCTTCTTCCCTTAACCTTATATTACCGATTGCAGTTAGGTCCTCTTCAGAAATCATTATCTTTACTCCAATTCGCTGACAAATCTACTAAAAGACCTAAGGGAAAAGTGAAAAATGTTATCATTATGGTGGAGGGTACGAAATACAAAGTGGACTTCACTGTCCTTGATATGGAGACCCCGAACCATTGGAAAGAGTCGCAAATCATTTTGGGAAGACCATTCTTAAGAACCGCCAAGGCTGTATTCGATTACGGTACTGGAATGATGAAATTCCGCTCCCTAGATGGAGAAGTGGATCTGGAAATGAGACAAACAAAATGGCAAAGACCCGATTCCGAATCCACCACTGAGGATGCCGAAACCTCTGAGTGTAATCTAATCAGCACTACCGGACCTTGGGACCAACTGCCAGATCTTCACATGGATACCATCACATCAGAAGAAGAAACAATGCGCCATACAGTGTGTGATCTATTACCAGACAAATCTGAACACTTGTATGATGACACAGAACTCTTTTCGGATTGGTCCATCCCATCCTCTTCGAAAAAAATCAATGAAGAGTCGGACAAGGCTTTGGCTGAATTACCACACTACTTTTGCGATCCGACTCACTTTTTTTCAAGATCAGTGGCTAGTATATCAAAGAATGATCCACCACCAACAATCACTGACCCAGACTTAAAAGATATTCAGCCAGATTTGATTGATGATATAGATCTGCCAGAGCTGAAACCCCTCCCTCCCACCTTGGAGTATGCATTTCTCAAAGGACCTAAAAACAAATTCCCTGTGATCATTAGCTCATCATTGACATTAGAACAAGAATCCAGACTATTAGAAGTCCTTGAGCAAAATCAAAAAGCCATCGGTTGGACTGTGTCGGATCTCGTAGGAATCAACCCTGCTCTCTGCTCGCACCAAATTTATGTTGAGGATAACGCAAGGCCTTCCCGTGAATTTCAGAGAAGATTAAACCCCAATCTTCGAGAAGTGGTTAAAAAAGAGATCGAGAAGTGGTGCAAAGCAGGTTTTATATACCCCATTTCTGACTCCAAGTAGGTGGCCCCCCTTCATGTCGTCCCGAAGAAGTCAGGAATCCAGATGGTCACCAACGAGGAGGGGGTAGAGATCGCGACCCGAGTACCCACGTCGTGGCGTGTCTGTGTCGATTACAGGCGCCTGAATGCTGCGACCAAGAAAGATTACTTTCCACTGCCATTTATTGATCAAATCTTGGAGAGACTTGCAGGGAAAGCATTCTTCTGTTTTCTTGATGGGTATTCCGGCTACAATCAAGTAGCTATTGCTCCCGAGGATCAGGAAAAATCACGTTTACATGTCCCTTCGGTACTTACGCATTCAAGCGCATGCCATTTGGGCTTTGTAATGCCCCAGGAACTTTTCAGCGGTGCATGATTGCCGTATTTGCCGAAATGGTGGGTGATTTCCTGGAAGTCTTCATGGATGACTTCTCGGTCCATGGTGATTCATTTGACACATGTTTAGCACACTTGGATCGAGTCCTCAAGAGATGCGGGGAGGTTAATTTGGTACTTTCTTGGGAGAAGAGTCACTTTATGGTGACTGAGGGTATCGTGTTGGGGCATGTCATCTCCAAAAAGGGAATGCAGGTCGACCCTGCCAAGGTGGATGTGATCAAGAAACTGGAGCCATCAACCAACGTCAAGTCAGTGCGGTCTTTTCTAGGGCATGTTGGATTTTATCGACGGTTCATCCCTGATTTTTCAAAGATCGCCCGCCCACTGACTGAGCTCTTAGGAAAAGACACCGAGTTTATTGTAAATCACAAGTGTCTTGAAGCCTTCAAGCTCCTCAAACAGAAAATATGTGAATCGCCAATATTACAAGCTCCCGATTGGTCTCTTCCCTTTTGAGATCATGACTGATGCATCGGATTTCGTTGTTGGAGCTGTGCTTGGACAAAGACGGGATGGAATCCCTTATGCGATTCACTACGCGAGCAAAGTATTGGATCCTGCACAGAAAAATTATATAGTGACTGAAAAGGAAATGCTCGCGGTTGTTTGGGCCCTTGAAAAATTCAGATCTTATATATTGGGCTCCAAGGTGACAATGTTCACTGATCATACGGCAATTAGATACCTCATGGAAAAGAAAGATGCCAAGGCACGGCTTTTGAGATGGATCTTGTTAATGCAGGAATTTAATTTGGAGATCAAAGATAAACCTGAAATAAAGAATGTTGTTGCCGATCACCTTTCCCGACTTGAGAAAAATGATTATCCTGACACTGGACCTATTAAGGAGACTTTTCCAGACGAATCTGTTTGCACTATTGATTCAACCCCATGGTATTCCAACATCGTGAACTATCTTGTCTCGAAGAAGGTTCCCTTTGGTTGGACCAAAAAAATGATTGATAAACTGAAGTCGGATTCAAGAAAATACCATTGGGACGATCCTTTCCTTTTTTATGAAGGAGCGGTTGTGTCTGGAGAAGATGTATTCCTCAGGAAGAATATCAAAGTGTCCTCACACATTGTCACACTCTCGAGGCTGGAGGGCACCATTCGGGAAAGAGAACCGCACACAAGGTACTCCAATGTCGATTTTACTGGCAGACCTTATTTCGTGATGCTAATGATTTTGTACGGTCTTGCCCGATTTGTCAAAGGATGGGAGGGACCGTTGGTTATAGAGACGAAATGCCCATGCAACCAATGATCTTCTGTGATGTTTTTGATGCATGGGAGATTGATTTTATGGGTCCCTTTCCCAATAGCAATGGATTTGAGTACATCTTGTTAGCGGTTGACTATTTGTCTAGATGGGTAGAGGCTATTCCAACCCGAACCACAGATAGCAAAACCGTCTGTAAGTTTATCAAGGATAATATCATTGCAAGGTTCAGGATACCAAAAGTTTTGATTTCTGATGGAGGTAGCCACTTTGTGAATAGGGAAATGAGATCTTTGGCTAAGGAGTACAAATTTGAACATAGAATAGCCAACCCTTATCATCCACAATCTAATGGCATGGCAGAAGTTTCTAATAGAGAAGTGAAGAGTATACTTCAAAAGTTGGTTCGTCCAGATAGGAAGGATTGGTCAAAACTATTGGATCAAGTTCTTTGGGCCTATAGGACAGCTTATAAAACACCACTCGGCACTTCACCTTTTAGGATGATCTATGGCAAGCCATGCCATCTTCCTGCAGAACTGATTCACAAATCTGAATGGGCAATCAAAAAGTTGAACTGGAGTTGTCACCTTGGGAAATTGTGTCGAGACCTAAATCTCAATGAGCTAATTGAAATCCGAAACCGAGCATATGACAACAGTGTAATTGATAAGGACAAGGTCAAGAAATGGCATGATAGACACATTCGAGATAAAACCTTTGTCCCTGGGTAGAAAGTATGGTTGTTTAATGCTCGATTAAAGATTTTTCATGGGAAACTGAAATCGAAATGGACGGGTCCCTATGTTGTCATCGATGTGCATACCAATGGAAGCGTGGACATTGCAGAACTCAAAGATGATGCACAACCTTTCGCAGTGAATGGACAATTACTGAAGCCATATATAGAATCATCCAAAGAACATACAGTGCAAGTTGAGGTCATCTATTTCACACAGAGCAAAGACATTGACGATATATCAGATCAGAACCACCCTCCCTCCCGACCACATCGATCCCCTTGTACAACTTCTTCCTCTACTTAGGCCAAGGCCTAAGTATAGGGGGGACCGATGCCATTTGTATATACCATTTCCCTCATCACATTCCGATCTCTCGATCACTCCATATCCATCCTTCTTCTATATTTAGGCTGACTAGAGCCTAAGTATAGGGGGAACCGCCACCCATCTGTTTATACTCTCCTCATTTACATATCCCGTCTGCCTCTTTTTGCGCTCTTCTTCTATACTTAGACTATTCACAGTCTAAGTATAGGGGGGCGAACCCTTGTGTAATTTTACTCTCTTACGCTTAGCCCGAGCTATGTCTTCATTACGCTTCTTGTGCTCTGAGGACACAGCACTCGCTAAGTATAGGGGAGTCTGTATATATACTATGTATATATTTTAGCCATACCTCGTACTTGCGTATAAGTCTATATGTATTTACGGGATGGGTATTAAAAAAAGGAAAAAGTTTTGCTACTAACACTGACTTTACCCAAAATTTTTGAAATGGCTTCTTATTCATTTTTGCATAAAAAAATCATCAAAAAAAATAATAATGTGTTTGCATTCCACACACCTACACTTCATCCAGCATTACATTCATTTGCATATGTGAAAAGTCATTGGGTTCTAAACCGAGTTATGAGTCGAAACCGAGAGTGGTCTGAACTTAACCTTAATCAACCTAATTTTCAGAGGAACTTCACCGAGAAAAAGGATTTTGGAATCTTCAGGTCTGTGACTTAATTCTTTGAGTTCCACATAACAATGCACAGAGTTTGACTCTTAGTGTCTAACCTGGTCTCTTCATTCTGGGTACAACTCTGGAATAAGGAATTAATTTGTACTCTCGCACTATGCACTTAGCTCAACTTAAACATATGTTGGAAGACTGTGTGAGTTTCTTTTATGGTAGCGTGGAAATCTAAAGACCGGAGTACGGGTTGAAATAAAGCTTCGGAAAAGGGATGGACGACTGGGCACAATTTTTTCTAAGACCCCAAAAAATGTACGGAAACAAAAGATGCTATATCCGTAGGGGCAAAACAAGATCCAAACAGAACCACCAAAAATTTCAAATACAAAGAAGCAACTACCAAATAAAATCTGACCAAAAAGGTCCAAGCTTCAAGAAACCTGCAGATCTTGGTGGAGACTCGGCTACACTGGCCAGCTTCACAAGGAGAGGTGAACTATACTTATCACTCTCCAGTTCTTTTCTCATTCTTCTAACTTCTCCCCCCAATTCGATTGTCAACACAGCGCGACAGACCTTAGAAGGAAATACCTGACTCCCCTAGGATGAGTTATTGGAGAGGAGGTTTGCGTGGTAATCCGGCATTCTTAGTGGGAAGAGCTAAAAACATTTCACACACAAGAGTCGGTTATTCAATGTTCATAGGGTATACTTTGGGAAGAAGATTGATCTAAGATGACTTTTGAGCCAAAACTGTAAGCAATGATTTGTAGAATTCGAGGACTATTGATTTTAAAATTCTAAGTCTCACAGAAGTTCCGACACACAAATAATCCAAAGGTTGAGTTTAGGTTCACTTTCACCTTCAGCTCATGGTCTTGGTATGGAACCCAATCTCATTTCACCTCATGGCATTTCTTTTTGAAGCTCAGGGACGAGCATGCTTTAAGTATAGGGGGATGATGAATCTCGTATTCATCACTCTAAATCTCATTTATTAAGCTCAAATCCCTAAAAATCAACAGCATTTTAGCATCTATTCTGCATAATTAGCATTCATGCATGATTTCATAAGAATTGCATTTTAGCACAAAAATCTGCACAAAATAAGAAGCCAAAAATCCAAGCCAAAATGACCTGTAAATAGCCTAACTGCCCTGATTTTTAACTCATTCGTGCTAACTCCGAATGACTCAAAACCACTTCCACTGTGTACACATCACTAACAAGAATAAAGGAAAAATACAAAAAAATAACTAACCCAAATAAGCGGACCAAAAACCCAAACCCTAGTTTCAGGATTTCCGGACTAAAAGCCACATATCTCCCCCATCCAGTGTCCTTTTTAATCCTACTCACTTTTGAACTAACGTACATTCAACTACCTTCAAAACAAGACTAAGTTCATGTGAATCGGAGCTCATATGTGAAAGTTGGGTTTAGGCCACTTTTGTATATTGTATATTTTAGCGGTTTTTGACCTATTATTTATATACTTATTTAACCTATTAATAAAAATCCAAAAAATTAGATTAAGGTGTCTTTATTTATATTTGATTTACCGTAATTTTTTCGGATTTTTATCTGATCTTAAAAATGACATAAAATTACAAAACCCCAAAATTAAGGTATTCTATGTACATAGGATACCCCAAAAATTTACATTGTACATTTGATCGATTTTGGTTTTGATGTCTTCATGAAAGTTGTAGATCTCATCGAGACGAGCAACATTTGTGAAGAAATTTTTTCGATCCGAGGTCGTTTACTATTTTTTCTTGATTTTACAAAATATTTATCTTCGGAATTTTCTGGTACAGACACGTGGCAGCACCTGGTGCCGCCACATGTCAGCTCTTTTTCGCATTATTTATATACATTTTATTAAAAAAATAAAATAAATTAAAAGAGCGCACGTGCGTCGCACGTGCCTCCCAGGCACGTGCTCCGCACGTGCCCCCGTCCCCCTCTCGCCTATAGCCACCACGTAGCGCGATCTGGGCCGTCCGATCTCGACCGATCAGACGGCCTGCCCTCATCGTCTTCCCAGGCCTTCTTCCCAAATCGGGAACACCGCCTTCCCCTTTGGAAAGCCGCCGCCTCCCCGCGAATCTCGCCGCCACCAATCGCATCGCCGTCCCCGATCTCCTCCAGATCTTGCCGCCATTCCCTCACCGCGTATCTCGCACTGTCTCCCTCTCCGATCTCGTCGAATCCCGCGAATCCCTCCACCTCCTTCCATCTCCGACGCACCCTATCCCTCCTATTTAAGCACCACCACCGTCGTCTTCACTTTCATTCGCCGATCTTCATCGAAGTCCATCGTCTCCGGGCGTGACAACAGCAAGGCGTGATCCGAGGCTTTTTACGCCTCGTTGCAGCCCCGCCCATCGCAGCTGCTCTGCTCCGGTCTAACACCGCCGTCGAGCCATCTTCCTTCAGGTTATCTCTCTCTCTCTATCTCTCTTTCTCCACCTTCTCCATCGCTCCACCAGCCACGCCTCGCCATCATCGACCACCGCTGCGCCGACCGTGTGTCGGTCACGCATACGCCTCCGCCTCGACTTCGTCTTCTCCGACAACCCATTCCGCCAGCTGCTCCGACAACTTCGCCTGCTTCCCCAACCAAGTTATCCAACGCCGCCTTCTTCTTCATCAACTATATCTCCTCCAGCCACGCAACGCCTGAGCAACTCCGACCTTCACCGTACGCCTCAGCCGCTCAAACCTTCTCCACGTCGAGCCACGTCACCTTCACCAGCGTTTCTCCTCCTCTTCCAAGCTTCGCCAACGACCGCCGTGCGCCAGGAGCTCAACGTCGGTCGTGTGTCGGCCATTGGCTCGCCTCCATCCTACGCCGGGCTCCAACCTCGCCACCACTGCTCCACTTCGCCGACCACCAGCGACTCGGCCTCCCGCCGCCTTGGCCGAGCCGATCAACGCCTCGCCACCAGCCGCGATCGGGCTCTCCAAGCCCGAGGCCCTCCGCGCACGGGCGAGGCACGTGCGGTCGGAGGGAACTTCTGCTGCACGCTACCCACGGGTCACGTGTCTCTCACGTGCCCGTGGGCAATTTACAAGGAGCCCCCTGGAAGTTTCCCTTTTTTACGCAGATACCCCGCCAGCCAGAGGCACGTGCATAGCACGTAACTTCTGGAAATTTTGTGGAAATACCCTCCGGGGTATAGGTAATTACAAACAAGCCCCCCTCTGCATTTTCATTTATTTATATTGCATCTGTACCCCTGTGTTTCCCCGTATATTTGACCTCTTCTTTACATTATTTTCTTAGTCCAAAAATTGCATGATGTTTGTTAATTAATTCTCTAAGCTTTGACATATTGTGGGTAATTTTGTGATTGATGGTTAATTAATAAATAATTGTTTTGTGGACATTTACATTTTTTGCCCCTTTCTTGCTCTGAAATTGATAGTTGATTAACCATTGCTCTAAAAATTCTTGAAAAATCACATATTGTAGAGTTAATTGTGCTTGACATTGTACGAAAAAAGATTTGCATTTGCGTGCATATTTTACCCTGTAAAAATCATTTTGCATATTTCACTATTTAATTTTTAATAGATATTAGATCTCACATTTTGAGGATTAGGATTTTTCTGAGATCAATCACCTAGTGATAGATCTTAGATAATTTTAGTTCTCGAAAATAATTAGGTTTGATATTATTATAATTGAATTTTGAGAATCATTCTGTTTGCATTTAAAAATCCATAAAAAACTCATATTTCATCCAAAAATTCCAAAAAATTTAGAGTGCACTAATTTCATCATATTTTACATCCCGGCCAAGTTTTGTATTTTTTGGACATTGTTTGGACGTAATTCATATTTTTAGTCTCTAAAATAAGGTCGCATTTGCATATTGCACCCTATATTGCATTAAAAATTCCAAAGAAAAAAAACCGCCTTCAAAACCGAATACGAACTTTGATAGACTTAACTCTAGATTGTTCCTTTGCCTCCTTGTGATCGACCTTGAGACTTGCCAAGTAAAATAAACATAAAACCACACGATTAAAAATTGAATAACTTGATTGTGGTATTTTCTTGACCGTTTCCGATTGCCGCCTACAACGCACGACACGATAAAAACAACTTTTTAAAACTGGCATTTTCGGATTCATCAGCCATCGACAAGGAACTCGGTGTCTTTCGTCAGCAGGTCAGTCAACGGTCGGGCAATCCTACTGAAATCATGAATAAATCGTCGGTAAAAACGACGTGCCCCAGGAATGACCGTAACTGCCGCAGATTGGACGGCGGTGCGAGTTTTCTAATGACATCTACCTTGGCCGGATCAACCTCCATGCCCCTATTGGAGATGATATGGCCAAGCACCGTCCCCTGAGTCACCATGAAGTGACTCTTCTCCCAAGATAGCACCAAGTGAACCTCTATACATCGCTGAAGTACTCGGTCTAGGCAGTCAAGACAGGTGTCGAATCCCTCGCCATAAACCGAGAAATCATCCATGAAGACCTCCAAGCACTCCCCTACCATGTCCGAAAAGATCGACAACATGCATCTCTGAAAGGTCGCAGGGGCATTGCATAGCCCAAATGGCATGTGTCGGAAGGCGTATGTGCCAAAGGGACAGGTAAAGGTGGTCTTGTCCTGGTCCTCAGGAGCGATGGCCACCTGGTTGTAGCCCGAGTACCCATCCAGAAAACAATAGTGGCTCTTCCCTGCCAGTCTTTCAATGATCTGATCTATAAAGGGCAGAGGGAAATGATCCTTCTTGGTGGCCTGGTTGAGTCTCCCGTAGCCAACGCAGACCCGCCAAGAAGTGGGTACCCGTGTAGCAATCTCCTCTCCAGACTCACTGACCACTGTAGTGATGCCCGTCTTCTTGGGCACCACATGCAAAGGGCTGACCCGCTTGGAGTCAAAGATGGGGTAGATAAAATCGGCGCTCCACCATTTCGAAATCTCCTTCATGACAACCTCTCTCAGATTCGGGTTCAGCCGCCGCTGGAACTCACGCGACGACTTCTCCTCATCCTCGAGAAAGATATGGTGGGAGCACATGGCCGGACTTATCCCCTGGAGATCTGCTACGCTCCATCCTATCGCCTTGCGGTTCTTTTCAAGAACCCCCATCAGACAGGATTCTTGCTCTCCAGTCAAATCGGCGGTAATAATGACTGGGTACATCTCATGCTCGCCCGCAAGGAATCTATACTTCAGCGAAGTAGGAAGCGGCTTCAGCTCTGGACAACTGAGTGCTGGTGGATCTGGCCTCTTAAAAGTCTGCGTGAACGCTGCCAAATCTGCATGGGAGAACTGAAACTCTCTGTCACTCTCAAAAACTGGAGAAGGCTGCCCTGCTGGACTGTCTCTGCTCTGCTCGGCATCTACCTCCTCCCTATCTGCAAGCTCAGTGGAAATCAGGTCTTGCATGTAATCATCACAATCTGCCCAGTCAGACTCTGACTCCGAGGGATCTGTATCAGCCAAGGTGGCATCAGTACCACCATCATCACAAGAATCTATCTCACGGTCGAGAACCGGGCCTGCTGCCTCTAAAGTATCCTGGACCAAGAATGTGCTCTCTAAGCTCTCCTCTGCTGTCGTCTCTGCATCAGCGGAATCTGAAAGTGAGAGGATGGCATGTGCTGCTGGGTCTGCCCAAACTGCCTCGTCATCTATGATCGCAAAGTCACAGTCCTGGTGGATGTCTAGCCCATCATCTGTCATCTGCTCTGTGTCTGAAGTGGTCTCTGAGCATGATCTGTCTCTGGCACGACTGTCCTCAACCGTCTCTATTTGTACACTTTCGCCCTCGACGCGAAAGTATACCTTCCCACTATCATGGTCAGTCACTGCCTTGGCTGTGGCCAAGAACGGGCGACCGAGACTGATGGGGGTATCGGTCACGGACTCAGGGATCTCCATGTCCAACACTAAGAAGTCCATGGGGAATTGCAGACCCTGAATCGTGACGACAACGTCTCGCAACAACCCCTTCAGCCTCTTGACAGATCGATCAGCAAACTGAAGGACTGTCCTGCTCTGTCTAAGAGTGCCCAACTCGAAGCAGTCGAGAAGGGCTCTCAGAAGAAGGTTGATTGACGATCCGCTGTCTAATAGAGTACGGTCGAACCTCTGCTCTCTGATGTGGCATCTGACATAAGGGGCTCCTGAATCTGGTCTCTTGGCCGGCAGACGGTTCTGGATCATGAAACAAGTGGCTCTCGTCAGCACATGAATCTCTGAGTGGTGGTTCCTCCTCTTCCTCCTGACTGTGGTCCTGTCTCTAAGGGAACACTGGAGAAGAGGGATGTGCTGCAAAGCCTCCTGAAGAGTCAGGTGCATGTGAAACCGATCTATCATCTGTTGACTGAACTCTTCTTGCTCTCTCTTTTTGGGATTTTCCTTTTTCTTCCCCTTCCCCATCTAAAGGGCTCTAGGGAAGGGGATCACAGGGTCCTTCTCAGATGAAGGACTAGGAAATGGTCTAGATGGTTCGATGAACGGATCCACACATACATCATGCACCACAGTGGGACCAGAAGAAAATAAATCCTTTCCTTTATTCACAGAATTGTTCCGAGATACATCAGTAACAGGAAAAACAACAAGAATCTTAGAAGACTTGGTGGCATCAGCACCACCATCGGCTGGAAGACTCGCGGCCTCAGTACCGCGCTCTGGCTCGGCATCAAGGGTGGACTCAGTACCACCTCCTCCAACTGGTGAAACGGCAACCTCACTACCGCTGGTGGGATCAGCATCCATGGTGGCATCAGTACCACCACCATCATCTCTAGCGGCCTCAATACCGCTCTCCTCCTCGCCTGGCACTCTGGATGTATCCTCAAGGTGTCGCTCAGACGAGGCACCGCCTGCTAGCATCCTACCGCTCCTAAGTGTGACAAAATCAGTATCAAAAAGATATGTAGACATATCACCAAATACATCACTAGGAGTGGCATACTCAGTACAAGCTATCTGCTCAGATTTCCTCTTCAGATTGTTGGGATTCGGCTCAATCTGGGCAGGGATGGCGGCCTTCCCTCTCACGATGTCCCGCATCTCCTGGCAGAACTCGTCCATCTCCCGTCGAAAGGTAGCCTGCTGATCTGTGAGAAGGCGGGCTATATCATCCAATACGGGGCTCTCATGGGAGCCCGACGGGTAGCCTCTTTGGTAGTGAGGCTGCTAGTGCTGTGGCTGAGAGGGGTAAGAGTGTGGCTGATGCTGCAGCTGGTGAGGATGATCACGCCTCCATGACTGTCCTTGCTGATAGGGACGAGGACCATACTGTGACTGTTGCTGCTGTGGTTGTGGGTATACTGGGGGCTGCTGCTGCTGCTAGTGATCTCTCTGATGGTCGTACTGGCCACCCTGTCCTGACGGCTGCTACTGGGGCTGGGCACCTCCGGTCCCCAACGGAATCCGGGATGGTCTCATCAGATACCGAGCTAGGGGCGGTCATACCAAATCCCGTTGACATCCATCAACGACTCTGCATCTTACAGGGGTAGCGGGAGCACTGCCAGAGGCTGATCCTACTGGTATACCACCATCTGCATGTCTGGAGATGGCGAATGACTGGTAGGTGGGCTACGGCTGCTGGTACGGCTCCGCCTGTACAAGATGGACCTGTCTAGGCTGTTAGTGGGAGCTGGAGCGCTGGGACTGGCTGCTGGAGCTACTCGGATCGCCTCGTGCCTGAAGACGAGGTTG